>CM035407.1:81640341-82117841 GCA_020310875.1 Ceratopteris richardii | reverse complement strand
AAGCTCAACATGTTGAATTGATAATTAGCCTAAAAAAAAAAGTTGATGCATTAAAAAAAAGGGTGCTTTGAAATGTGTATCGATTAGGAAATTTATGAGATTATAAAGGTGCCAAGAGGTGGTACATTCTTTCCACCTGTATTGCCTTCTAGGATGAGACTATCAAACTAATCTGATCCCTAGCCAACACTAAAGGAAAAGTAAGCTGCATAATCTTGGGGTATTTTGGAAGCAATTAGCATCTTTTGTAGTGAAAACTGAAACTTTCTTTAATTGTGGAAAAACATGCTACTATTTGGGAAGTGGCTGCATCGCTTCTTCCTATGGCATCCCAGAATAGCTTTTTTTTTGGGAAACATAGCTTCCAATATCATTTCAGAATAATGCAGTCTAGAGTATCCTTCTGCCTCTCTTAGCAAAGTCTTGTTCCATGTGAGCTTTTTGTTTGCTTGTATCTTATGATTTTCATTAATTGACTTTGTATTGGGTCATGCAGACACTGAGAATGCGTTTGACTCTTTTCAAGGGTCTACTTTTCACTTCAGCTTGGGATTCTGAAAGTAAGCTGCCCATATCTTTCAGTACATGAAGACTAGCATTGTTCACTTTGATATATTTGTAAATTCCATATGGGGAAGAAGATTCTATGGTTTTCCATACAAAAAGTTTTGGGCATGCACATGCACACATGTGCTTGCATACACATGCATCCATGCATGTATGCACACATGTGCAGATACATGCACATGGGCATCATAGTAGACCTCTTTATCTTGCAAATTGGGGGTACAGAGCAAGAATTGGCATATGACATGTGTTCGGCAGGTTCCAAGAATTTTCATGGAACAGGCTCCTATTTTCCTTATGTTGTATATAATCTTGAAATTTCCAGATTGACATGTTTTAGTTCTTTAGGAAAGTATGCCACAAAGCCACTAAATGTTTTTGGCTTTTTTGAAATTGGCTAGAGCTGTTGGCTGCCAAGCTCTTTAAACTGTCACCTTTCCAATACATTCAGGTTGGCTCCAAAATATCTTTTGGCTTTTCTTCAGGAATGCTTGGATCTTGTACTTGGAAGGTGATTCACACACACACACACACACACACACACACACACACACACACACACACACACACACACACACACACACACACACACACACACACACACACACACGCATGCATGGATGCACACACACACACACACATGCACACACGCATGGATGCACACACATGCATACATGCACATGCTTATACACAAACATACGCGGGTGTTCACACACATGCATACATGCACGTGCATATACACAAACATACACACATGCTCACACACACATGCATGCACATATACACATGCGCACACACACCCTACATGCATGGAAGTAGTACCCATGGGAAGTCAGAATTTTTTCTCTTGCAAACTATTGGTGCATTCGATTAGATGGATATAGTGTCCATGGGACCCTCCTTGTTCTAACATATCAGGGGGAAACAACCCCTAAAGCCTCACATGGGGCTTAACATCTCAACCTGTCCGTATCACCAATCTGGTTAACCACTCTTACGTGCATGCTGGTTTCTTGGCTTTTGTGAAGGGAGATGAAAAGGCCTTGATACCGGTGTGGTCAAACCACTACATGCGCATGAAGGCTGATTTTTGGTTTTAGTAAAGGGGTGGATCTCCTTGGAGCATGAGCTTTTTCTTTGTTATTTATTTTGTTTTTCATACTTTGGACATGAGAGAGTTTCAAGCTACTCTATGCAGGCTGTGAGGTCTTGCCTGCTGATTTTTTGGAGGCATCAGCACTGCCATGCCCTTTAATTTAAGACACCACGTAAGCTTAGTCCCTTAGTATGAGCCCACTTACAGCTTAAGTTAGGACATGCATGGTGGTGCCCAAACTAGGAGAACCTAAATCCTACTATCAAAAAAGATCCACTTGAGTAGTGGTATAGGGATGTGGTAAAGAAGCATACACTATATGATGCTTTTATTCAAGAAAGGAAAGAGGAAAGAGGTGACTTGGGTTGCACATGGGACATCAAAAGCAATGCAAATGTGTAATGGAAGAGTTAATGTAGGTGAAAAGTAATAGAACGTATAATAGAAATTGATAGATGGAGCACATGTGAAAACTCCTCAAGTTAAGATATTGGGAGGACACCAACTGAAATAAAGCTTGTCCTGGTAGGAGAGAATGTACATTTTTCTTCCTAAATGGATGATGAATTCACCCCTTCCCCCTTACCCTCACCCTCCTACAATCTGTGCTTGCACCCACGCATGTGCATGCACACACACACACACACACACACACACACACACACAAACGAAAATATAAGCAAACAAATGAAACTGCGAATGAACATTGAGATTCATGAAGTCTTAAATTTGTGCAGCTTAATGTGGCGTACTGAAAGTAGAATAAGATTTGTAGCGAAATATAACCTGGTTCTTGTAACTATGTGTTTGTCATTTTAATTCATAGAGTTTCTCAAAGCTTCTTACTGTTTTTATGTCTTATGAAAAAGAAACTCAGCGATGAAAATTTATATAACTTAAAAATATGAATGCACATGTCCCTTTGATGAAAGAAAGAGCTCTCTTTCTTACCAATCTCGAATAATGACTTCTCTCTCTCTCTCTCTCTCTCTGTCTCTCTATATCACACACACATACACACACATACACAATCTCTCTCTCTCTCTCTCTCTCTCTCTCTCTCACACACACACACACACACACCCCCCCCCCCCCCAATGAGTGAATATTGAGATATATGAATATTGGGATGTCAGCGATTTGTCCAAGCTATGCATGATAAAGTTTAATTTTAATTCTTGTTTAGGACAGACATAGAAGCTGACGATGCACTTTTTGTTTTGTTTTGTTTTTGTTTAATTTGTATTATATATGTATATATATATATATATATATATATATATATATATATATATATATATATATATATATATTATTTATGTAATTATTATTATTTTTATTTATTTTCTTTTTTACTTTTATTTATTTTTTAAATTATTTATTTATTTATTTAATTTATTTTTATTTTTATATATTCTTTATTTTGTATTTTATTTTTATTTATTATTTTTTAAACTTATTATTATTATTGTTATTTTTCAATTTTCATTAATTGTTTATTGTCTCAGTTTGTATTGATTTTCTTTTTTGTTTGTATTTTTTATGTCTTATATTGTTCTTAAGTCTCTTGCTTTTGTTTGTTTGTTTGTTTTTTTTATTCTCTCCTTCTTCCAATGTGTATGTGTTTGCCTTCTATATCTTGAGTTTGTAAGTTTGGAATCTTTGAACTTATGAAGGTATATATGTATATATATGAAGTATAAAATTTGTGTTGACTATATAAGATATACCTGGAATGAAAGGGACTCAAAGATAAACATGGTAACATCCTTGTTATCAAACGCATGTATCATATGAATTTATGGGACTTTTGACATTCTTTTCACATTTCTTGATTTTGTCTCCTCATCTAACATTGTTTTGAGCCACAAATATAGTTTGTGTTGTTGGGATGTATTTATTATAAAGAATATGACTACATATATCGTTGTAGAACTAGAACACTATTTTATAGTATTTATCTTCCCAAGAACTAAAATTTATTCTCCCTTAAAACATTTTCAAAAAACAAGCAATAAGTCAACAAAGTAATAATTTTGTTAAAATTAAATTTCACTTGAATGATTTCGATCTCAAAGTTGATGGATCCATTTGAGTTTGTTGATATTATATGAAGTCCAAGAGAACTCTATTTTTAGTATTACCAACATCCTTGCAAATTGAGTTACTAGTGAATTGATTAAGTTTTTATAAAATCTTGGAAGGCTTGATATGCAAAAAAAAAAAAAAAAAAGGTTGGGCCACACTAATGTTTGAATGAGTATGAATTAGTGGCACTAAACAAGGAAGAGATGAGGAAATGGGAGCTATGCTTGTGATATAAGACATAATTCTACCAAAGATTATAATTATGACTTAGAGATATCTTAAATATGACTAAAATTCATTTACATCTATTCAAGTATCTCCCAAATAAAGATGAGATATGCTTTCAAAATGTAGCACATAACACATGACCATCCATTGACATCTAGAGTCTGTATAAACTTTTTTCAAGTGTTTCAACGTCCTCAAGCATTTATAGGATAAATTCTTCTTTTTGGATTGGGTTATAAATTTATGATAATAACAAATTGTAAATAACACCAATGCCACAAAGGCATGTTCTAACATGATGGAAGGAGAAAAATTTGGGAAAAGTTATACGTTAGTAAATAGAGATCATATCCAATAACATTAAAAATATTGATCAATATATTTTCCTTCAAAGAAATTCAAGAGCTCAAAAAGTATATCAAGTTACCAAATGCATCAAAATGACAAAAAATCTGTTGTAGGTCTATTTGGAGCTTAAATTGATGCAGTTATTGCATGTTCAAGTTCATAGTACCATGTCTTAATGCAAAACCTCCCATATGAATTTGATTCGAGTATAAATGATTTTTATGATTTCTATAATATATATATTGAAGAATCTTAGTGTGCCTATAAATGACAATGGACAAGAGAGCCACAACAAAGTCCCTTGAAGAAACATATAGAGTATGCAAGCCACATGAAGCCTAGAAAGATATTATCATGCATACATGCAATGGCTTAGAGTAGACTGCACTTAGAGAGTAAACACAATCCCACACAGATGATATAGAGGGATAGGGAAGAAGAAAGTAACAAAAGACTCGGAGAGAGTTTTTAGTCAATTTACAATGAATTCTTTACACTTGTGAGTTTTAAAGATCACTCATTGCTCTAATATTTTCTTCATATATTTGTAATGAATACAAAGAATCCATAGAGTACATTGAGGATGGATTACAAAAATGCCATTAGCTAGACTCGATGTAGTCTCCTTCATTACACACAATATTCATGGTGTGATTAATGTGCTATCCATCAAGGATACCAAGCTGCATGCTTTCATACTTGAAACTTCGGCACACAAATAGAATAGATCCCAATGATCTTCTACCAAAGCATGGATGTGGCTTTGTTTAGAGCTTGTTTTGAGTTGTACCACAAGAACACAAAATATTCCATGAAACTCATCACTCAATCCATATCAGTCCTCCCACTTGATGGGTATGATACAATCCTCTGAAGTGTATCAAAAGACCATGCTGCAAGGCTTATGACCCCCATCAACCGATAATATGCAATAAATTGGTACGTTGTGAGTGAATTAGTCAAGTCATCTAGAACATTCCTAAGATGCATACGGATTCTAGTGGGATGTTCTTGAATAAAGTGATATTGCACTTCAAGGTGATTGTGGCATACCAAGGTAAAAGTTCATCAAATTTGACATCCCTTGATACCTTTATCTTCTTTGTTGTGGGGTTATAATAGCTAAAACCCTTTCATTCACTTGCATACCCTATAAAGATACACCTTTCTTATTTATCATCAAGATTGGTCCTTAATTGACTTGGAACCTGGCAAAAGAAAGGTATAAGGAAGAGAGCTCACTCACACACTCTGACACTCAAGATGAGCACACATAGATAGTGGCAAGGAAGAATTTATCTTCTTCTTCTTCTATTACATAAAAGAAATATACAAGAATTTATCTTCTTCTTCTTCTATTAGATAGATGGTGAATGAGTGAGCTGGCAAGACCGAATTCTTTTCTAACACAATTCCACTCACTATCACATAGAAGATGTGGTACATGTTGTCGAACATTGAAGTTGATAGTCAACTTTGATAACCACAATGCCTCTTTGCAAGCTTCACAAGCTACAACATAATCTGCTTCATTCGTGGATATTGAAACAAACCTATAAAATGAAAAACGAACCTGGACATAGACCGTCACTTCTCTAGACATCTTTGATAGTCAAATCTCTATAATGGAGTATTGATGCCATTCCATGACCCAACTTTGGTTTCTTGTCCTTGGTAGCACTTAGATACCTGCGTATCCCTTTGACTACTTACTTGTGATGCTTTTTGGGGTTTGACATAAATCTCCTCACAACCCCAACATTGATGATGTTTGGTTGTGTAGCAACCATATCATATGTCAAGCTTCCAACTGTGGATTGGTAGGGATGTCAATGCATGAATCTCTTTGCACCAATGATTTGGGGTTGTACACTATAGAAAACTTTAGATGTTGATGTAGTGGCGTACTTATCGGCTTGCAATTCTCCATCCCAAACCTTTTGATATTGTTTAGAGATATACTCCTCTTGCAAAAGGAAAATATTACAGTTTCTCCTATCTCTAGTAATGTGCATACATAGGATGTGCACAATCTCTCTCAAATCTCTCATATCAAAGGTTTGAAATCAAAGTTTTCTTAATCCTAGTTAACTCTCATGAGCATTTTCTAGGAATCAACATGTCATCAACATACAAAATCAAGTAGACTAGGTTAACCTTTAGTTTGTTCCATATGTACAAACTTGGATCATGATTATTATGCTCAAAACCGTGAGTGCACGTTAACTCTCATGAGCATTTTCTAGGAATCAACATGTCATCAACATACAAAATCAAGTAGACTAGGTTAACCTTTAGTTTGTTCCATATGTACAAACTTGGATCATGATTATTATGCTCAAAACCGTGAGTGCAAATGTAAGTATCAAATTTATTTTACCATTGTTGTGGGGATTGCTTTAGAAGATAGATGTTTTTCTTTAACTTGCACACCAAGCCTGACTTATCTAAATCCATGAAACCTTCTGGCTATCCACATATGCCTCATCATCAAGGTCACTATGTAAGCAAGCTATCTTTACATCCATATGGTGTAGCTCCATATCCTCGTGGGTTGCAATCACATGGAGTATCTAGGGGGTTTTCATCTTGACCACTGGATAAAAGGCTTTCCCAAATTCAATCCCCTATTTGTGTGGAAATCCCTTAGCAACATGCCAAGCCTTATACTTGGATGTAGACCATTGGTCCACATATGTCTGTGTGAACTAGATTCATAGGTTCCTTGAGAGTTCTCAAAGCACTATACTTTCTTCCATTGTCTTTCACAAATTGATAATTGTTGATATATTTTAGTAGTGATGTGTGTGAGCACACTAGAACCGTCGGGGCACTTTTTTCCCTCTTAAGGAGGCTTGTTTCCCCCGGCTTGTATGTACGCCTATAATCTTTGTACATTCACTTGGTAATACATTCAATATCATGTGTTATGATCTAAGCTTCTTCTTCTTCTTTCTTATGCTATTCGTGTTCTTCCGCATACCTAAAACTCCAACAATTAGTATCAGAGCAAGTCACCACTTCATTTAGGGTGTCGTCAATACCCCTTCGGTCACAGTATGAGGATTGCATGAAAATTGGTGAGCATGCTCAGGGTGATTAGGAGTTCAAAATGGCCTTGCTCTATGGTGTCACAATTTTGATATGAGCTCATTTCGGCCTTCGAATGCACTATCGTAGTGCTTGTGCAAGGAATTTTATCATTTTGTGCCAAACATATATATAGGTTTAGGTTCACCAATACAAGTGCCTCGAAGTTTGCTATAAGTTTAGTAGAGTTGGACATGATATCTATATTCAACTTTTTGAGTTTTAGTCATCTTTTTGCATCAAGGTATTTTAGTCAGTGGCCATGGCTGAAAGCAATGATGTATTATGTATGTTGGTTGTTGAGGACACGTTGGATGTCACTAATTACCTGTTATGGGCATATATGATGCATCATATATTGGTGGCAAAAGGATTGTGGAATATTGTGCAAGGTGTCGAAAAATGCCCTATTACACCTACAAAAATAGTTATTGAAGGTGATGCAGATGACATTGAAGATGACAATCTTCAAATTCCTATTTGTGCTCCACTTCTTGTTGCACCTCCTTCAGAGCAACTTTGTTGGATGGTAGAGATGCTCAGGCACATGCATGGATAGCTTTGTTTGTCAAACATGCTAGTATCCTTCACATTTGCCCGTGCAAAATAGCAAAGGATGCTTGGGATACACTTACCACTTTGTACCAGGCAAGCAACGAGGATCTTGTTGCTTACCTCTAAAAATAGTTGGAGAGTTAGCACATGAATGAAGGAGATTCTATGGAAAATTTCTTGACAAAGATCAAAGATTTGAAAGAGCAGTTGATTTTCCAGATGAAGTCTTACCAGATAGTTCACATATGCAGACTGTTCTTAATGGTCTTCCTGATTTATATCAGAGTTTTGCTTCTATTCTTCAGTTGGTAATGAAAGGAAATCCAAATGCCTTAACATTTGAGGAATTAGTCTCTGTTTTATTGCAACAAGAAGATGAGTCTAGATAGACCAGATCCATTATGCATGTTGTAGATCAAGCTTTCTTATCAAGTGAGGAGGGCAATGGTAAATAGAGCTCATCTACTAGTAAGTAGAAATATGCTAATGCTGCACAATCAAAGAAGGAAAAAAAAGACGAGAAGAAAACTAAAAATGAGAAACAATTCTGCAAATATTGTAAAGGAAATTATCATGTCATAAATAGTTGTCCAAAAACTGACCGCACGAGAGGCAAAGATAAAGAGGTTGGAATGGTGGTCTCTACACCTAAAACAAAGTCTATTAATCTTATGCAGAATGAAGGATGAGCTTTTACTACTCTTTGACACTATGAACCATCTTCTCATGAACAATGTATGTCTGTAGTAGACTCAGATGTTTGGTACTTTGATAGTGGGCTAACCAAACATATCACCTCCCAATGCAATTTCTTCGGTTCACTTGAGCATGCCCCTATAGGGAATATTATCACATGAGTAAATAACCCCTCATATCCTATAATAACACTATGCTCTTATTGTCTTGGGAGATCCACTCTAGGGTGATCACTCTAGTCAAGACGAGTTTACCTCTAGGTGTCCTAGGTTCTCCTCTTGAGGTTCTTTGTTCTAGGTCTTCCACTTCCATCTTAGGAATGACGATTCCAAAATAGATGTGAGCACCTAATCGGTTGGTCCTGATATATTCCACTTGCATTTTATAGGGACCTTTTGGTGTCTATAAATAGGTAGTGCCTGAGCTACTTATAGGTCTCTCCATGTTAAAAGACATTTATGAATAACTTGTTCTTTTCTCTTAGGGTTTCTTACAATAATATTCTAGCTATGCTTGAACTTGAGAAATTAGGCTTTCTTGGACTTGATTCATGCCTTGTGTCACCATAATTAATCATTTCCACTAATTGCACTTAGCCTATACTATAAATTGATTGAGGGGGTTGAGAGTTTTTCCAACCTCGAGTTTGGTGCTTCAGAAAGCAGTCTGATGTCCACTAAGTGTGCTCCCCAAACCTTGCTTTGTTCTGTACTTTATCTTGCTCTAGAGACCCTTGAATGACTCTTAATGAACCTGTAAAAGTCCCAAGGTTAAATCAAGCTTTAACTTTAATTTATTTGATAGATAATTTTGATTCAGACATTTTTTAAAGACCCATTTTCCCCCTTGTATTGTTGAAAAATCTTCTCGAGCTCCCTTGTCTTCCTAATCCCACTTGAAGCTCAAAAAACGGATTTTGGATGAAAAAGTTATGTCAATTTAGGCTCCTGGGGATCGAACAGACAAACAAAACCTCTTGAGATATTCATGTAGTTGTTTAAGGCAGCCGTAATTGTGTGAAAATGTCACGATTGTCTAAGAGAATCACGATGTTATGAGAAAATCGCGATGTTGTGACAACCAGAGAATCACGATATTATGAAAGTTAGACAATTGTGATGCTCTCAGTCAATCACGATTTTGTGACAACCAGAGAACCACGATTTTGTGAAAGTCGGACAATCACGATACTATGAGACAATCTTGATATTGTGACAACTAGAGAATCATGATTTTGTGAAAGTTAGACAATCACAATGCTGTGAGACAATCGTGATGTTGT
Source organism: Ceratopteris richardii (assembly GCA_020310875.1). Taxonomy (NCBI): domain Eukaryota; kingdom Viridiplantae; phylum Streptophyta; class Polypodiopsida; order Polypodiales; family Pteridaceae; genus Ceratopteris; species Ceratopteris richardii. The sequence continues at coordinate 82,107,891 of CM035407.1, read as the reverse complement.
GACAACCAAAGAATCGCGATTTTGTTAAAGTTAGACAATCGTGACGCTATGAGACAATTGTGATGTTGTGATAATGAGAGAACATGCACACACACACACAAGACAAGATAACAAAGATAGAAACAATGGAAGCTTTGATTCCCAATAATCGATTACACTCTTCAAGAAGCTCTTTATCCAACTTGATAACCCAAAAATGGACTCTTTGGCTCTTTTTATAGTTTTTTGACTAATTTTGGCATGTTTCAAACCTAATGGTCAGCCTACTTAGAAATTAAGTTCCTAGTGCTATTTGAGGGCTCAAATGAGCTCTAAAGATTATGAGATCCAAAACATGAGCTCTAACTAAGCTCCTCAAGTTTGAGGACTCCTCGGCTTGCATAAAATGGAGCTATGAAAACATGAAATGATATTTACAATGGTTTTTAGTGATCAAAATCACTATTTTTTAAGGGGTTTCTTCTAAAAATTTGACATATACTTCTTGGAGCTCCCTACATGACCCCTCTTCTTGTGTGTCCACTTCTTCAAAGCATTCCTGTGCCTCGTGCCTGACCTTGAGTGCCAATGCAAGGAAATACATCCTAAAGAAGTTAAAAGGAACAAGTGATTGATATCAAAGGAATCAACAACACGGTTGTACTCGAGAAATCAAGGTTAATCGACAAGGCTTATGAACCTTAGATCAAGTAGACATCTAGGCCGGGATAGACAAAGCACCAAATCTTCTGAGGCTAGTGTCAACCATACAGTTAGGTCGTGGGCTCAACAAATCAGTGATTATCCCTATGTGCTGAGTTCAGAAACCAATGATCTAGAGATGTCATATAGTATGGAAAGGCCATTATGGTGTTGCATACCTAGAAAAGCAGGGCCATATAAGACTCAATTGGAATACATCAAGACCAATTTATTAGGCTCTCACATCTATGAGGATGGTTTGGGAAGGTCTATTATCCAACTTAGGAATCGAGATCAGCCAGTTGGACTTGAATACCCAGTAGTCAAGTTTGAAGAAGCCTCCTAGAGGGAACCATGTACATGGTCATGAGCTTACCCGATAGGACAAATGAGTTTGGATTGTCATTCTTGAGACAGAAAATCGAAAGACCTAGAACAAGGAGCCCTAGGAGGAGAGCCTAGAACCCCTAGAGGCAAGTGAGTCATGAAGTGAGGGTAGTTCCCAAATGAAGGTATTTGCACAGGACCATAGACATCACTATGAACAAGGCACAATTTATGAGCAGCGCTAATTAAACCATCTCTGGGAAGGAAGAATACTATAATTTTCCCAAAATACAGCCTTCATATACATGTTTACAAGGTGCCCCTAGTTTGGGCAAAGAGAACACCATATCCGATTTCTATAGGCATAACAAACTAGCATAATTCAAATGACCAAAGTGTGCATGCCAAAGCTTTGCATTTGAGATAGCCTGAGAATCTTGAACTACACATGCTAAATCATTGAAAGATTTTGCATAGTCTATGAGCTTATAGAGCCCACAACATAAAATTCTAGTCCATGCTTCATTTTTCACAAGATTAGGAGACTCTATTTTTGGTGTAGAGACCTCTACAACAACCATTCCAACTCTTTATTCTTTGCTTCTTTTGCGATCAATTTTGGACAACTCTTTATGACATGATAATTTCCTTTATAGTATTTGCAAAGTTCTTTCATATTTTCTATTTTCTTCTCATCTTTGTCCTCCTTCTTAGACTATGCAACATAAGCAAATTTCTACTTACTAGTAGATGAGCTCCATTTAGTCTTGCCTTTATGACTAGCTAAGAAAGCCTTATCTGCAACACACATAATAGACATGTTCTACCTACATTGATATTCTTGCAACAAAACAAAGCCTAACTCCTCAAATGGTTAAGATTTGGATTGCCTTTCATCATCAATAAAAGAGTAGAAGCAAAAATCTAATATGAATTTGGAAGACCATTAAGAACATTCTACACAAGTGAACTATCTGGTAAGACTTATCAACTGTTCCTTCAGATCTTTGATCTTTTTTAAAAAACTAGCCGTGGAATTTAATTCATTCATATGCTCACTCTCCAACTATTTTTGGAGGTAAGCAACACGAGCCTCATTTCTTGCCTGGTATAGAGTGGCAACTGTATCCCAAGCATCCTTTACTATTTTGAAAGAGCAAATATGAGGGATAATAGCATGTTTGACAGACAAGGCTATCAATGCATGTGCTTGAGCATCTCTATCATCACAATGAAGTTTCTCTAGGGTAGATGCAGCATAAAACACAACACGAACATGAATCTAAAGATCATCATCTTTGACACCATCTACATCACCTTCAATAACTCTATTCACAGGTGTAGTAGGGCATTTTTAATACCCTAAACAATATTCCATAATCCTTTTGCTACAATACATGATGCATCATATATGCCCATAATGGGTGATTAGTACCATCCAACTTGTGCTCAATAGCCAACATATGGAATACATCATTGCTTCCAAACATGTCCACTAAGTAAATACCCTGATGCAAAAAAATGAAGGTATCTCAAGAAGTTGAATAGAACCACCCTGTCAAGCTCTTCTACACATGTAACAGACTTTGAGGCTCTTATACGGGCAAATTGAAACCTGTATATATGTTTGGCACAAAAAGAATAAATTTTCATGCATAGGTGCTATGATAATGTGTTTAGAGGACAAAATGAGCTCAGATTGAAATTTCGACTTGAGTATGCTCACCAATTTGCTTGCGATTTTGAGATTATGATATGAGGGGTGTTGATGACACCCTAGATGAAGCGATGACCTACTTTGATACCAATTGTTGGAGTTTGAGGTATGTGCAAGCACACAAACATCACAAGGAAGAATAAGAAGTTTGGAACACAACAAGACACTAGGGGATTACCAAGTGAATGTACAAAGATAAGTGGCATGTTAGGGTTATAGTCATATATACAAGCCGTGGGAAAAAACCTCCTAAAGAGGGAAAAAAGTACCCCAGGGGTCCTAAGTCTATTCAAGTTACGAGTATTCAAACATCGGTAGGACAAGATAGTGGATTATTTTGTAATTTTTGGACTTTCAAGAAACCCATCAATAAATCAGATGTAGAAGATATTAGCCAATGGTGTTCAAAACCACCCATATGGAATCCATTGGGATTCAAACATACCCTTATGCAATTTCCACGAATTCAAACAGAACTATTTGTGAAAAGTTGTGACTCCGACAAAGTGGTAGATGCCGTGGAATAATTTAGTCCTATGATGATGGCAAGAGAGGACTTAACCCTACAAAGATCATTGCTAGGAGGGATGTCCTGGGTGATGACCCATATGCTCATGTTAGGGCATTTGAAATTGATTAGAGACCTTTAGAAAATTCCCCTAATATATCTAGAGCAGAACAGTATAAGCCCAGGGTGTTCAAAGCAACTCTTATTAATGAAGCAACTAGGTGATTAACAAGATTTGAGTCGGATCACTTTCAAACATATGGAGCAATCAAAGAAGCCTTCTTGCAATGTTTTAGATTGAAGAAGACACCCGCTCAAGGCTTTTATTTTTTTACAAAATAATAAAAAAAAGCTCATCAAATGGTAGATGAGTATGCTACTACCTTTCACATGCGTCTATGATAGATTTCAATGAAAAATGCATTACCAATAGATGTATTTACTTAGTGGTTCATCAATTGGTTAAATCTACAGTTGAGACAGACTATGATTATTAGGTGTGTAGGAATGATGCAATTGGATGAGGTGATTGATATGGTTCTACAAATAGAACACAAGGTGAGAGGTTTTGCAAAAGATTAGATTCGTCCTCTTTGAAAATGCCAAAGGCTAACAATGATAATCTACTGAAGCAAGTATTATGTACCAAATGTAAAAATCTGGGACATATTGTAGTTAATTGTGCTTTGAATTAGATATACTACGTAATTCGTTAGAATACTGATCGTCTATCAAAGTTTTTCGTATAATGATAAAATGCAAAATTGATTGGAAGTCAATATGGTAGTGCAAGAAACTATGGAGCCTTCAACTAATTATGTCCCACCCCATTTGTGCAACTCTCCATATTTGATGTATCCTCTTTTTTATCACAAAAGCAAGTAAATTACAATTTGCCATGATGGAATCAAGGCATTTTAAAATCAAACAATTGATGGATGTCGATGTACTATCATTTTTGTGGTGAACTAGGGAACATACGAAGAAATTGCAAGGATGCATAGGAATATGATAAGTGGAAGAAAGAAAGGCAAAGCCCGATGATGAACATGGTGATCATAACATCGGATGAAGCAATATTGCCACTATCTAGATGCAATTCGGCCAAGTTCTACAACCATTTGTAGAGGTTTTCAAACCAGGATTTAAGGAATAACAATGCACGGTGGCAAAAGCAGTCAAGTGGGCTCAAGTAGAAGTCCTAATTTTCTCCTCACCTGATCCATTGCCTAAGGCACCCCCAAAAGTCATACACACACCAATTCCTAGTAAGGAATCACCACCAAAAAAGTTAGCAAACACTACTGCATGGACATTCTCACTCAAGCACCCATTACTTTGCCATTAGGTGAGTTATTTTAGTTCTTGGTGGTTGATAACAATTTCAACGTGTAGGATTTGAACATGTTCATGCACCTTCCATGGTAGCTATCCATCCCAGACCTGATTCAATGGTTGACCATGTGCCCCCCTTATCACTTATGTTATAAGAATCAGTGCGTTTATAAGGTATTAGTTGATGGCGGTTTGGGAGTAAACATAGCAACTTCAACATTATGTAAGAACTTAGGATGATCTATGTTGAGGGATTCTTTTGCAAAAAGGGGCTTGAGTATTTGTAGGAGAAGGAAGCAAAGAAGAAGTGAAACATATACACTGAAAGCTTTTGTATATTGATTACAAATAGAAAATACAATGATGATGTACAGAACGAGACTAATTGTTCTTTGTGTGGAGTGCTTAATCTCAAAGAGTACACACACACACAAGGTTACAAGATGCCCGAATTTTCTTATGCCGCCAACCTTCTCCAGTAGCTTGCTCTTGTGCACACCTTTCACTCAAGCTTCCAATAGGGTAGGAGGAAGGGACACCTTCTGTCGACGTGCCCACCTCCTCAATGGTACCTTGTGCCTTGTTTGCCTTCATCACTAGTTCTCTACACACTAGATCACACTTCTTGCACACTGCTCGTATTTGCTTCTCTGCATTGCACTCTGGTTCAATGTCTCTTGCTCTTCTCTCCTAGTGTAGACTATGCTCTCACTTGCTTAGTCTAACTCCAAGAATAATGTCCATGCTTTGTCTATCGATTCACTTACATACGTGGCTCCTAACTGATAGCATATCTTGGTGCTCACTTTGATGTACCAAGAATGTCTAAAAATGTGTACAGCCAACGACTCCCTATTTTGTCTTATAGTGAATTTAGGACAAAAACAAAATTTTAAATGGAGAGGCCATCATATACTTTTGCGTACCGCTTCCTCTTCATATGCCTTCACTTTTGCCTTCATTTATTCAATATGTGTACCTAAGGGAGGGTTCATCTAAACCTTCCAAACACTTTAAAACCCTTGAAAACCTTAGAGAAAGACAATCTGCAACCTACATCCAAATTTTTGCAAAACCATAGCTATTGTGAATAAATTGATTGTGCACTACCTATGCACCTTGACCAACTTGACTTTGACCAGCTTGACTTTGACCACTTTGACTTTTGCCAATTTGACTTTGACCATTTTGAATTTGACTGGCTCAAGAGTTTCCCACCACCTAATGGTCTCTCCATCCTAGAGAGCTAACAACCAAAACCTAAGTAGATAGGTTCACCCTGATATCTATTGTGCAAAATCTTCAAAATGACACATGAGCGACCACCAAGAAGCTACAGAGGGTTCATATGGGAAAACGTGAAACATGTGGGAAAACGAGGATGGATAGGCCATGTGGACCATGTGCGAGATAAAAGCCACATGATAAATGTGTACGAAACATGTGGGTTTTGATCAAAAGTATGAGAAAAGTCTGAAATTTGGTAAAACAAATGCAAAAATTGAGTCCACTAGTGTCGAGAAACATGAAATTGACCCCAAATTTGAAAAAAAATGGCCATCTGAGGTGCAGTCTAGAGCCAGAAACATTTTTCCAAAAAAAAAAAACCCCACACCATTGGATAAAATTATCCTATGGTGGGCAGGGGGGAGGGGGGGTCGGGGGGTTAGAGAGAGGTTAGAGAGAGGATAGAGGGAGAGTAGAGAGAGGATAGAGGGAGAGTAGAGAGAGGGTGGAGAGAGATAGAGAGAGGGAAGATATAGTAGAGAGAGGTAGAGGGAGATTTTTTTTGGAATAAAAAATAAAAGCGGGGGTCCGCAATATCTAAAAAATAGAAAGAAAATCCAAATCGAATCCAAAAAACTCCCAAAAAATTAAAAAAAAGTCTCCAAAAAATCTCTAAACTTCCAGACAACTTTTCACACTCAAAAACACAGAGAGATTCCTTTTTTCTTCTATTTTATCAAGAAAAATAACATTGAAAGAAGATTAAAAATTCTTAAAAAATTTTAAAAATTCCCAAACAAAGTGTTGATGAAAAGGTCTATGAAATGCCTTGTAAATTGCATAAAAACACAAAAGACAAGCATGAAAATTGATGAAAACTAATAAAACTTAAGCAAAAAATGGTACGAGAAGGCTTTGTACAACATGGATAGGTTTTGCAAGTTCTAGGTGATCCAGAAAGCTTTACTTTTGCTGTTGATAGGCGTTGAGTTGGATATGATGAGCAATGGAAGCTCTTTGCCCTCCACAGTCTCTAATTGTACTGTGCTTCATTTGAATTGCCTTCCTTTTGGACACATTGACCATATGATAGGACCACCCTGAACCCTTCAGTGGAATAATATTTCCAACATAGTCCATCTTTTGTTTCTCTGTTTTAGCTACTTTTTGAATTAATTTGTAACATTTCCCTCTTATTGTTCCAACTTCTTTAGCCAATGGAATCCTGTGTTTCCAAGGACCTACATGTACTCCTTCCACACCCTCTTTTCCTTCATAGAATTCCTCTCTACTTGAGTTGTTTGGAAAAATTCCATAGTAGGAAGATGAGTCTTCTCCATGTAGCCAAGCCAACATGTTCTCCTCTTCATATAAATCTGCCTCTGGGTTGTCCAACATATATTTTTCCTTACAAATACCAATTGTTTGCATCATGCTGGTATGTCTTTGGTTGTCTAGTTCTTCTTCTAAAAATATATGTTGTAGCTCTTTTTCTTCTTGCTTTACCCACATAGTTTCCTTGCCCCAATCATGCAGCACATTGGCATGCCTTAACCAAGGTCTCCCAATCAACAGCGAGAAACTTCCATCTACCTATAACAACCTTAACACAACAAAATCCAAGATGAAGATGTTACCTTGTATCTCCAATGGAACTCTAGGGACTACTCCTATAGGCCTTACTATGCTTTGATCTAGCAATGTCACATTGAAGTTGGTAGGTCTTGAAGGTTGGAGTCCAAGATTTCCATGGTATGTTTAGGCATCAAGTTAATTCTAGAACTGCCATCCACAACAACTCCTTGTAATTCATGTCTTCTAATATTGACTGTTGGACCTTGGCTCTTATAATCTGAGGGCGGCTTCCCTACCATTTTATCCTTACTCAAAGAAACAATCTTTTCCACTAAAGTTGTTGTGGAGGCCTCATCAATGATCAGCAAGACCTCTGACCTGAATTTTGCATCCATATTTATTATTTAAAAAATACTGACCTCCTTTTTAATTAGTTTGAATAGTCTTGAAGTTTCAGATTCCTTAAGAGCATGGGCTCTATTTGACTATTCAAACTTCTCATGAGCCTTTTTGAATGCATGCCCAATGGCATCACTAATAACTATGATACCTTCTTTTTGCCTTATATCTTCAATGTATTGGCCTTGTCTTTGGATGTCCCTTTCTCCTTGTTTAGTCCACTAGTACTTGAGTCTTGTCTTATGTCTATTTGAGCCTTCCCCTTGCTTCTTGTCTGCACTACAAAAGAGTCGATTTCCTCTAACTGCACTACTCTGGTAGATGGTGATGGCACATTGACTTGTTCTGCAACTTTTTCTTTGTTCACCGAGATCATTTGTATGTGAGGCCCAGATGTAGATGCCTGGTTCTTTGGAAAACAATTGGTATAATGATCCCTAGCCTTTGGGTAGTTTCTGTAAGGAGGGGAATTTTTTGGTAGATGGTACTTGCTTTGGTAATGCCCACATTCTCCACATCTAAAACAAATGATTGGCCTCCTAGTCCCATTTCCAAAATTATCCCTGGGTCGAGGGTTGTAAGAATTACTTTGAATAGGTGGTTGGGATCCTCCTTGTACCCAACATGTTTGTGCAGGCATCCCTCTTGACTAACATTCCTGGACCTCATGAACAACTTTCCTGCATAGTTGGCAAGCAACACATAAGAGAGGGCAATCTCTTCCCATATGTCCTTGTTTGCTACACATGGTGCACCAAAGTCCACTTTTGATGCCACCTCCCCGGAGTTCCTATAGATCATGTCAAAGTTGTGCCAACTCTTTTGCATGGGCTTCCTCTTCTTTTTGTAGCTTTAAGGCCTCAATTTCTCACCCCCACACTTTCCTCCTCTTTGTGGGGTTTTTTCCTTTTCAAGCTCTCAAGTTTGTTCCTTAATTGAATTACTGGGTCCTCAGATTCTACAGAATATGATAGACTACAAGAGTTTGTCCCATATTGATGCCTAATTTGCTCCAAACTTGTGGTTGTGTTAATGAACTCTTCAATTGTTGTTGTAGGTAGCACTAACTCTTTAATTTTACAAGGTTTGAGATTGGAAGTGGTTTAGCTAGCCACTTCTTGATGAAGAATTCATGGGGAGGGTCTCGTAAATTAGCCATCAATGCCTTGGCTCTGGTGACAAATTCTAGAAATGTTTCCCCATGACCTAGTCATAGATTTTCTAACTCTTCAATAATATTCTCTGCTATGTTCCCTTGTTGGAATTGTGTCTTAAAAGCTTCCTTCATTGAGTCCCATGTAGTGAAATGATTATCGAAAAATTGATTTAACCATTTATGTGCTAGATGTTGCTAGGAAAAGAATTAAAAATGCATCTTTCCTTCCCATTAGACCCCTTGTCTTACATAAGGCCAAAAATCTTCTAATATGCTCGTCTGGGTCTTCTTGTGCTAATCACTTGAAAGATGGAAATTTGATATTTAACATGGAGAGTAGAGTTTCTAAGTTTACCTGAGCTGCCATATTTCTTACTGATGATGTTGATGACAAAGGGCTGGTTGACCTTCGAATAGCTTTTCTTCTTGTTGCTTTGCAAGGGACCCTCAAAGTTTGAGATCGGGTTGTGGTAATGAGCTGCTCATTCTCCTCTTAGGCTAAGAGAATTCCAAGTAAAAGAAGGATTACCTCTCAGACTAGCATTATCGGTATCCTTGCACTTCTTCTACACTTGGAAAATATTTCTTCTCCTATGCTCAAGCCTCCTTCTGGTCCCACCGTGTGTGCCAAATTTTGTTGGGGGATTCTTTTGCAGAAAGGGACTTGAGTATTTATAGGAGAAGGAAGGAGAAGAAGAAGTGAAACACTGACACCGAAAGCTTCTGTATATTGATTAGAAAGAGAAAATACAATGATGATGTATAGAACAAGACCAATTGTTCTTTGTGCGGAGTGCTTAATCTCAAAAAGTACACACACACACACTAGGTTACAAGATACCCAAAGTTCCTTATGCTGCCAACCTTCTCTACACCAGACCTCCATCCTCTCCAGTAGCTTGCTCTTGTGCACACCTTGCACTCAAGCTTCCAAAAGGGTAGGAGGAAGGGACACCTAATGTCGACACACCCACCTCCTCAATGGTAACTTGTGCCTTGTTTGCCTTCCTCATAGTTCTTTGCACTTCTTCTTTGCATACTAGATCACACTTCTTGCACGCTTTGCTCTTAATTGCTTCTCTGCATTGCACTCTAGTTCAATGTCTCTTGCTCTTCTCTCCTAGTGAAGACTATGCTCTCACTTGCTTAGTCTAACTCCAAGAATAATGTCCATGATTTGTGTTTTGATTCACTTACGTACATGGCTCCTAATGAATAGCATATCTTGGTGCTCATTTCGATGTCCCAAGAATTTCTAAAAATGTGTACAACCAATGACTCCCTATTTTGGCCTGTAGTGACTTTAGGAAAAAACAAAATTTTAAATGGTGAGACCATACATACACTTTTGCATACTGATTCCTCTTCATATCCCTTCACTTTTGCCTTCATTTCTTCAATATGTGTACATGAACCTTCCAAACACTTTAAAACCCTTGAAAACCTTACAGAAAGATAATTTGGAACCTGCATCCAACTTTTTGCAAAACATTGATTGTGCACTACCTATGCACCTTAAACAACTTGACTTTGACCACTTTGACTTTTAGTAGCTTGACTTTGACCACTTTGACTTTGATTGGCTCAATATTCTAATATCAAACCTGTCAAATGCTTTGTAAGCATGGCTGACCAATCTCGAGTTCATCCCATGGGATTAATCTATAATATTCCCATTACAACTCGAGGGTGCAATTTTTCATATGAGCTTCGTGGTCCTTAATTTACCCAAATCTAGCCTCGGCTATAACCTCCTTTTTGGTAGACCATGGTTGAAGCAAGCTAAGGTTCTACAAGATTGGTTGTCCCATTGGTTGTCTTTAAATGCAATCATCATAAGTATACAATACCCTTAGATGAGTTCATGCTGTGTGAAATCCATGCTCGCCCCTATGTAGTAGAGCTAGTGAGCATGCTCGATGACCTCTCTAATGCCTTCCTTCTTAGTGGCCAACCAAGATTTACTCTCATTGATCACTATTGATTTGCAACATGTCCTAGATCAATGGTTTCAGGCCACATGTTCTGTTCACCTCAGTGCTATGGAAGCAGAGGAGCTCCTAAAGGTGTCGTGGAGTTATCAGATCTTCCCCAAAATCATTCAAAGGAGTTAAGGATAACCTAGGCCAAAAAATTTATGTCCCTAAAGACCAACTTCTAACTTGTAATTTAGGAGATGGTGTTACTCCCCAATGTGTTAAAGTTAGTACTACCTTGGAAGAGTCCTTCTGCCAAGATTTACTAACACTCTTGGATAAGTTAAGTGATATTTTTTCTTGGGATAATAAGGACATGAAGGGACTTGATCCTCATATTTATCAGCATCATGTGTTACTAAAATCATATGCTTATCCTATGAAGCAACCAAGTTATCACATGAATGCTAATTATGCTAAGCAAGTTAAGGAAGAAATTGACCTCTTCTTACATGTTGGGTTTATTGTGCCCATTGAACATGCCAAACAAATTTCCTCGATTGTGATCATTCCTAAGAAAAATAAGCAATTGAAAATTAATGTTGATTATCAAAAATTGAATGTTGCCACTATGTCGGATCCTTTTTTGTTGCCTTTTTTGGATAACATGCTGGATGAAGTAGCTAGTCGTGAGATTTACTCTTTTCTAGATTCTTATAGTGGGTACAATCAAGTTCGTACAGTAGAGTAGGATATAACAAAGATTGCCTTCATTACAAATTGGGATGTTTACGCTTGTGGCATCATGTGGTTTGAACTGAGGAATGCTCATAGTACTTTTCAATGGTGCATGCACGATATCTTCTCCCCATATCTTACAATTTCATGCATGTTTTCCTCCATGATTTTTTGTTCTCATGTGAAAAAAATGATGACTTGCAGCATCTCAAGCTCATTTTCCTTAAGTATTGGGAATATCCATTATGTCTCAATCCAGCTAAATCCATTTTTGTGTGGTTTCTTGTGATAAGTTGATGGGTCACATTATTTCTCACCAGGGAATCCATGTTGACCTCGAGAAGGTTCATAACATCTTGGCAGCTATGCCACCAAAATTATCGAAAGATGTTCTTTGTTTTTGGGTCAAATTTGTTGGCATGGTCATCATCTCCGTTGGCTCACACACCTCTCTATCCCACTTACCGGTTTCACCATGATGGCTCCTCACAATTTTCAATGGGCAGATGAATTTCAAACTAGTTTCCTTTGACTCAAGCAACTCTTGATCCAAGCACCTATACACCAAGCACCAAAGTGGGACCTTCCCTTCCATGTCTCTATGGATGCCTTTGATATTGCCATTGGTAGTGTTCTGACAAAGTTTATGTATAAATGGTATCCACCAACTTATTATGCTAGTCATCGATTGGCCCCAACTGAGCATAATTATTAAATTATCAAACACGAATGCTTAGGCTTCATTTATTCCATTAGAAATTTCACCATTACATATTAGGCCATAAGTTTACTTTTCATGTTGATTATTCAACTCTCAGAGTGCTTGGCTTCAATGTGTGTCGACTCATGAGTTCCCTTGGTGTTAGCTTTGGCTCATTTGAATCCAACCGATGGATATTTTTCAATAGAAATTAACTTACAAGGAGTTGTTGCACTGTCAATTGTGGTGGTCTACCATGCAGCGGGACACCCAACACTCTGTTTGAGCATGTGACCCTTGCTAGCAAGCCAGTGAGACTCTTCCATGCTCCCATTTTCCACTCCAACCCATTTTTCCTTTAGATTTTTTTGGACCCATTACTCCTCATGGTGTGCTCAGTAATAATCGTTACTTTTTAACCTGTACTAATTATGCCACCCATTGGGCTAAAGCTTGGGCAGTGAAATCAGTTATTACTTTGATCGTTGCTTGTTGCTTAACTTGAAATGTTTTTCCTAGTTTGGATCTTCCTTTAGAGATTGTTTTTGGCCAAGGTACCCATTTTTCTAATTAATTGATTAGTGCCCTTACTCAATCTTTCCAAATTATCCATAAGTTCAGTACTCCGTATTACCCTCATGCTAATGGTTTGGTGGAAAGCACTAACAAAAACCTTTCGCTATGTACAAGAAGCTTATTGTGGATTTTATGGAGTGCTAGGATCAGTTCCTCCTTGCTGTATTATGGGCATATCATATCATTTATAAAGTTGCCACTGGATGTACACCCTTTAAACTAACATATGGTTCAGAAACCATTGCCTAAATGGAAATCATTATTCCCAATTTAAGAGTTTCTATAAGAACAGAAACTTCTTCCGAGAGATTCCTTGTTTACTCAGTTGGACAAACTTCGCATGTTGGATGAAATATGCTTTGAAAGGTTCTCATTGACGTAGGAGCTTCAAATTTCCATGATTGCGTTCTCAAAATACCAATATTTATCAAAGGCCAATTGGTACTTTTTTATAATTCTAAATTGGATCATGCTATAGGAAAATTCAAAGTTTGATGGTTCAAACCTAATTGAATTTTGACCCAGCTTGGTTTGACAACTTTTTTGATGCAAAATCTTGTAGGAGAATCGATTAAAACTCTGATCAACATGTCAAAAATGTGCCCTTTTCATTCACTTGCCATGTGTGTAGATATTTAGTCTGCTGCCCATGACTACATGCTTCTGCATGATGATTAATCACCAATCTCTTGACTCACACAAATCATTCTCCTCTTCCTGGTCGCCCAATGACATCATTATCCTTTTTCTATTATATACCATATGCATGCCATGCAACAATGTTTCTTGCTCTCACTTATGCATGCTCTTATTTGTGCTTTTATGTTGCCATGCTCCTTAATCCCCCCCACCACAGAAGCCTTAGCATTGATTGCACTAGTATCAGCCATGTTTATTGAGCCAAACTCTCAATAACTTGGTACCCTACGTCGATGCCGATGCACCACAATGTGCTCTGCTTCTTGAGAGCTCCACGATGATATGCTCGGAGTAGAAAAATGAGCTCCTGAGGCCGCACACAATACTTCGCATGGATGCTGCAGAATACACAGAAAACACAGTACACAGGGGGCACAAAGACAGACTTCTTAGTTCTTACAAATGCGGTCAAACTTACAGTCTGTGACTGACTAGGCAACTATATGTTTTATTAAAGAACGTATACAAGGAAGTGTCCGGTGGCCATTCGGCCTTTCACATGGACACTAACAGTAATAATCTCCCACTAAAGGCCAACATGGCCAAAGTAACTATGGGAGAAAAATAAAGAATGATAAAGAATACCTGAGTGTAAGTATACAAACTATACCTCCCACCTGATGGGCATGTTACACAGTGTACAAGTGACTATGTAAGATCAAGAATCAAGTAACCCCCATCAAGTGACAACAATGTCAAAAGCTATCCTATGGTAGAGCTTTAGTCAAAGCATCTGCAGCATTATCTCGAGTGTGAACCTTCTCAAGAATAATGCACTCAGTGGCTAAGCAATCTCTAATGAAGTGATACCTCACCTCAATGTGCTTGGTCTTTGCATGATAGACCCGATTCTTAGCCAAAGCAATGGCACTCTGACTATCACTGAGCAGACGAGGTACATGATGAGGTAAGCCCATATCACAAGCAAGACGAGAAAGCCATAATGCTTCCTTACATGCCTCACTTGCTGCAACATACTCTGCTTTTGTGGTGGAAACAACTGTACATTCTTGAAGACGAGATCTCCAAGAGATAGCACCTCCAGCAAAATGAAAAATGTACCTTGATGTAGACTTACAATTGTCTACACAACCAGCATAATCAGAATATGTGTAACCAATAATGGATGCTTTCCATCTACCTAAGCATAGACACTTGTCCTTAGTGCCACTCAGATATCTCAAAATCATCTTAACCGCTTCCCAATGTTTCTTGCCAGGATTAGACATATATCTACTCACAACTCCCACTGCAAATGCAATGCCTGGTCTCGTAGCTACCATAGCATACATGAGACTACCAACAACAGACTGATATGGAATTTTGGTCATGAACTCCTTTTCCTCATCTGATTTGGGGCAATCATCCTTGCTCAATTTCACATATGTGGGTAAAGGTGCACTCAATGCCTTTCCACCCTGCATATTGAACCGGTGAAGTACTTTGGATATGTACTCACTTTGAGACAAGCATATGCATCTTTTACTCCTATCACGAGTAATGCGCATGCCAAGAATATGTTTGGCATCCCCCAAATCCTTCATATCAAATGTCTGAGTCAACTTCTTTTTGAGAATTGACAAATCATAAGAGGACTTCCCAGGAATTAGCATATCATCGACATAAAGTATCAAGCATATCAAGCTGCCATCTGAGCATCTCTTTGAATAGAGACAATGATCCTCATTGCTTCGAGAATAGCCTTGAGATTTCATAAAAGCATCAAACTTTTGGTACCATTGTCTAGGGGACTGTTTAAGTCCATACAAGCTCTTCTTAAGCTTACAAACTAGACTTTCCTTGTCAGGAACTACATAACCCTCTGGTTGTTCCATATAGATCTCATCTGTAAGATCTCCATGCAAGAAAGCAGTTTTCACATCCATTTGGACTAGTTCTAAGTCCTCCATTGCAACGAATCCAAGCAACATGCACAGGGTAGTCATGTTGACCACTGGAGAGAAGATTTCCTCAAAATCAACACCATGTTGTTGCTTAAAATCCTTTGTAACCAGTCGTGCTTTATATTTTGGAGAAGCACTATCTGATGTGAATTTCAGCTTATATACCCATTTACATGGTAAAGCTTTCTTGCCCTTTGGCAATGGTACTAAATCCCAAGTACCATTCTTGTGAATAGAATCCAACTCATTCTTCATGGCACGCTCCCACTTGACATGATCCTCTGTCTGCATAGTCTCTTTGTAGCAAGAAGGCTCATCGGCATCTGTTAGCATAATAAAATCTAAACCTAGAACATATCTATCAGGTGGATGTGAGACACGTGCACAACGTCTCAATGTTTGCTGAACAAGAACATGTGCAGACTGATCTGAATGGACATTCTCTTGAACATCCCTATGTGCAGCATTTTTATGCATGCTAATCAGAGGACTAGTATCCTCAAACACCACTCTTCTCACTTCAACCTCCTTAATGGGTTGTTTATGCATCTTAGACTCATTGAAAATGACATCACTACTTCTGATCACTGTCCGTGTTTCAGGATCCCATAAGTGATATCCAAATTTTCCTTCTCAACCATATCCAAGGAAAATGCATTTCTTTGACTTATGATCCAACTTTTGTCTAAGATTCTTGGGCATATGAACATATGCTTCACACCCAAAAACTCGAAGATGATCATAATATGGTGGCTTCCCTGTCCACAACTCTTGTGCCACTTTCAAACCTTTGGTAGTACTAGGTGAAAGGTTAATCACATGAACTGCAGTCAATACTGCTTCTGCCCAAAAGCCTTGTGAGAGGTTTGCATGATGCAACATAGAGACTACTCTATCTTGAATAGTTCTATTCATCCTCTCAGCTACACCATTTTGTACTGGGGTATAAGGAGCTGTAACCTCTCTATGAATCCCTCTAGACTGACAGAAAAGGCTGAATTCATGTGAGGTATACTCACCCCCATTGTCTGAACATAAAGCCTTAAGCTTAGTTCCTTTTTCAGTCTCAATTGAAGCAAGCCATTTTTTGAAAGTGGGGAATACCTCATCCTTCGATTTGATAGGATATACCCAAACTTTTCTAGTAGCATCATCTATGAAAGTGACAAAGTAGAGAGAACCACCTAAGGACCTAGTGGGCATAGGACCACACACATTTGTATGAACGAGATCTAAAGGATGAATTGAAGAGTCGATGTGCGTTCTATGCACATTTCTAGTTTGCTTTCCATATTGACAATGCTCACAAAATGAAAAATTGGAGAAAGATAACACAGGTAAGTAGCCAGAACAAGAAAGATTTTCCATTCCACTACGAGAGTCATCGATCACGTGCAAATTCAGGCAAACCATGCAAGTGATTAATACATGATGAAAAAGTCAATAAAGTATAGAAATCACCATTCCATGTTCATACTAGAAGCATTTTGTTTAGTTTGAATTTCTCTCATCAAACAAACCTACAATATCAACATACATACTTGTTTTACTTGATTTATATTCATATTGATCAAACTTTTAAGTTTTTGCTTCCAATTAGATTATAGGGTTGGTCTTTGGATCTTGACCGCATCCACCCCCTCTAAACCTATGCATCCTCCAGGTGTGCCAACTTGCATACATAACAACAAACACAAACAAGCATCAAGTAGTCATAGGTGGACATAGATCATCTTTAGAAGAGCAAAAAGCACATGCTTATTTCAGACAAATTTATTGAACTTTGTACAAACTTAGAGAATAAAATAGATGTAATCACATGTAATCACAATAGATGTATGAAATTCTTAATCTACTTAATTCCCTTTGCATTTATGCATCTCTTCATATCTCACATGCTTGTAGCATGCAATTTTTCTACATACATAAACAAAAGGAAAGGAAAAATGGAACAAAACATATCACGTGTGTGGAGCCAGTAGATCCTTTTAATTCCTCATTCTTGTTCATCTCTATTTTCTTCATTTTGCATCCTTATTCTTCACTTGCTAATCCGGGTTTCCTGTTTCTTCCTTAAAATCAAAGCAAAAAACATCAGTTACATACGTTTTTACTTACAAAGTCCTTCTTAGGTATTATCAAACCTTATTGAATAGGGCTCTCCCTTCAAGCCCTTATCCTTTGATATATGCTCACAAAGACGGAATGTATTACTAGAGAATGTACAAGATAAGTAGCCCATTAGGGCAATAGGCGTATATACAAGCCGGGGGAAAAAAACCTCCTAAAGAGGGAAAAAAGTGCCCCGGCGGTCCTAGAGTGTTCACACCCATCACTACCCAAATATATCAACAAATCCCCCTGGGAGTGATGCGATGAACAAGGAGCTGGCACTCATGTATAAGGAAGTGACAAGCTATGTGGAAATCACTCCACGAAAGGAAGTACGCCCAAAGCTTTGCGGAAAGCTTCAAACTTCTCCCTAGGCAAAGCCCTCGTGAAATGGTATGCAATGTTCTCCTGCATGGGCAACATATGCCAAGCTGATCTCCCCAGCAGAGAACCTCTCCTTGACATAATGATAATGCACCTCAATGTGCTTAGTGCGAGCATGGAACACAGGGTTCCTCGCAACTGCCAATGCGCTCTGACTGTCAGTGAAGATGGTGGTCGCAGAGGACTGACCAACACCCAAATCAGCCATAAGACGTCTGAGCCACACACACTCAACAGTAGCTGTGAAAGCTGCCCCATACTCAGCCTCACAACTGGAAGTGGCCACAGTAGGTTGCTTCTTGCTCAACAAAGATATACATGAGCTACCAAGCATGAAGCAAAAGCCACTAGTGGACACACGAGTGTCATAGCAACCAGCCCAGTCTGAGTTAGAAAAATCATGCAAATCTAGCGGTAGTGATCCCCCCTTGGGATAAAACAACCCAAGTAGTCGAGTACCACTCAAGTAGCAAAAGATGCGCTTAACCGCTTGCCAATGCTTGACACCTGGGCAATGCATAAACCTGCTCATCTGTGAGACAACAAACTGAATATCTGGTTGAGTAATGCATAAGTAAATCAGGCATCCAACAGCCTGCTGATAGAGGACAACATCAAATGCATCTCCAGCATCATGAAGACTCAATCGTAAACCTGTCTCCATAGGAGTGACAATAGGCTTACAGTCTTCAAGGCCAAAATGCTGCAATAATGTGTCAATATAATTTGTTTGACACAAAGCCAATCCACCATCAACTTGCATATCCTGAATGCCCAAATAGTGATGCAAACGCCCCAAATCAGACATCTCAAATGAGGCATGCAAATCAGCCTTAAAATCAGCAATATGCTTCGCAATGGGACCAGTGAGCAGCATTCATCAACATAGACAATAATGATCAGAAGCACATCATTAGCACGCTTAACATATAAGGTGCTCTCAGTTGGACTGTTCACAAAACCATGTGCAATCAGATAGGCATGTATCTTCTCATACCAAGCACGTGGTGCTTGCTTTAAACCATATAATGCCTTCTTTAACCTGCACACCTGGTTTTCATGCCCTTTCTGCACAAAACCACGGGGCTGAAAAACATACACTTCTTCATGCAAGTCACCATTCAGAAATGCAGTTTTAATGTCCAACTGATGTACATTCCAACCATGATGGGCTGCAAGTGCACAGATGCTCCGAACAGTAGTCATACGACATGTGAGTGCAAATGTCTCATCAAAATCAATGCCTCTTTCGTGTGCATAACCCTTTGCAACAAGCCTAGCCTTATACCTGTCAACTGTACCATCAGTTTTACGCTTCAGCTTGTATACCCACTTAGTAACAATGGCTTTCTTGCCAGGAGGCAAGTCACATAAAGACCAAGTACCATTCTTCATTATAGCATCATATTCAGATTGCATAGCAGCCATCCAATTTTCTGAATGTTGTGCTTCATCAAAAGAAGTAGGCTCATTCTCATCACAAAGACTAGATGCAGCCATAGCATAGCAATCTAATGCAAACGAGGCACTATGAGAGCCTGAACGAGTACGATATGACAAAGGTGCATCTAATTTGCTATCACGCAAAGTCTGCACCAACCATTTTCGCATAGTTTTTGCCTCCTCAATATTAGCTCTCTCATCAACAAGTGCATCATGTAAATTTGCATCAGAAATGGGATGATCTGCATCATTGCATGAAACCTACAAAGGCTAAGAAGTTGCCTCATTAAGACCAACAATAGACTGTCCACCTGTAAAAAGAGGCATCAAAGTATCATACATGTCTTTGGAGCTAACAGATGTCTCCTTAGTACATGAAAGCAATGGCTGAATAGCATCTTCCACAAAAACAACATCACGACTAACCAAAATGCGTTTAGTCTGTGGATGATACAGACTATATACTTTCAGAACTATACCCAACAAAAATACATTTTACTGCCTTATCATCCAATTTTTTGCGATGTTGTTCAAGCACTAGTGCATATGCCAAACAACCAAAAACCCGTAGATGAGCAACAGATGGCTTGTGATCATGCCAAGCGTCATATGGAGTGATAGACTGCAGCGCTTTAGTGGGACATCTGTTAAGTACATATGCTTCACACATGATAGCCTCAAGTCAGAAACTATGTGGTAAAGCCTGACTCTTGACCATACACCTCACCATCTCCATGAGTACCTGTTCTTTCGTTCAGCAACTCCATTCTATTGAGGTGTATACGGCATTGTACACTGCTGTTTTATCCCACGTTCAGCCAGAAATGCATCAAACTCAGAAGACATATATTCCCCCCCTCGATCAGAACAGAGGGTGCCCATTTTACATCCTCACAGATTTTCAGCCAAAATCAAAAATTGTTTGAAGCACAAAAACACTTCGGACTTTGCCTTCAATGGATATACCCATGCATGCCTGGAAAAATCATCAATGAAAGTCACGAAGTAGAGATAGTTTCCAAAAGAAGGTGTTTGCATAGGACCACAGACATCACTATGTACAAGTTGCAATTTTTGCGTAGCCCAAACTGAACCATCTTTCGCAAAGGAGGAACGCTACATTTTGCCCAAAATACAGCCTTCACATACATGTTTTCTAGGTGCCTCAAGCTTGGGCAAAGAAGACACCATATCAGATTTCTGCAGGTGTAGCAAACTAGCAAATTTCAGATGACCAAAGCATGCATGCCAAAGCTTTGCATCTGACATAGCCTGAGAGTCATCAACTGCACATGCCGAATCATTCACAGATCTTTCATAGTCTATGAGCTTATACAGCCCACGACATAAAATGCCAGAAGCAATAATAACATCGCCATTTGACATATCATGAACTATACATCTGTCATCAACGAATTTCATAACCAAGCCAATCTTGGCTAATGTAGAAACTGATAACAGATTCTTCTTGATCCTTGGCACAAACAAAGCATCTGACAAGGTGAAAGAACTACCATCAGCAGTAGTGAGAATGATCTTACCAACTCCCATAACAGGATAAGAGGAGTTGTTGGCACATGTGACAGTATTCGCTGTAGGGGCAGGCTCGAGTGAAGAGAAGAAACTGCACTATGAGGTAATATGTTTGGTCGCCCCACTATCAAAGTACCAAACATCTGAGTCCACTACAGACATGCACTACTCATGAGAAGATGGTTCAAAACTGCAAACAGTAGCAAACGCCCATTCTTCTTCTTGCACAAGATTAGCAAACTCTATTTTTGGTGTAGAGGCTTCTGCAACAACCATTTGGGCCTCCTTTTTCTTTGCCTCTTTTGTAGCCAGTTTTGGACAGTTCTTTATGATATGATCATTCCCTTTACAGTACTTGCAAAACAATTTTTGCTTTTCTGATTTCTTCTCATCTTTATCCTGGTTCTTCGAATGTGCAGCATTTGCAAATTTCTGCTTACTAGTAGAAGAGCTCCATTTTCCTTTGCCCTTCTGACTAGCGAGGAAAGCTTGATCTGCAACACGCATAATGGACCTATTCTGCCTGGACTGATTGTCCTGTAACAGAATAGAGACTAACTCCTCAAATGACAAGGCATTTGGATTGCCTTTCATCATCAATCGAAGAGTAGAAGCAAAACTCTGATATGAATCAGGAAGACCCTTCAGAACGGTCTGCACAAGTGAGCTATCTGGTATAACGTCATCAGCAGAAATCAACTGTTCCTTCAAGTCTTTGATCTTTGTTAGAAAACTGTCCATAGAATCACCTTCATTCATGTGCTCACTCTCCAACTATTTTCAGAGGTAAGCAACACGAGCCTCATTCCTAGCCTGGTACAACGTGGTAAGTGTATCCCAAGCATCCTTTGCTGTTTTGCAAGAGCGAATGTGAGGAATAATAGCACGTTTGACAGACAAAGCTATCAATGCATGTGCTTGAGCATCTCTGCCATCCCAACAAATTTGCTCTACAGTAGGTGCAACAGAAACAGCAGCACGAACAAGAATCTGCAGAATATCATCTTCGACACCATCTCCATCAGCTTCAACACCTGTATTTGAAGTACCTATAGTCGCAGGTGTAACAGGACGTCTTTCAACACCCTTCACAATGTTCCACAGTCCTTTTGCAACCAATACATGTCGCATCATATAAGCCCATAATGGGTAGTTGGTACCATCCAACTTATCCTCAACAGCCAACATACGGAATACATCACTGCTTTCAGCCATGGCCGGTGACTAAAATACCTTGATGCAGAAAATTGACTGTATCTCAAAAAGTTGAATTGAACTGCCCAGACGAGTTTTGCTAAACCTGTAGCAGACTTCGAGACGCTTATACTCGCGAATCAAAACAGGTATATACCTTTGGCACAAAAAGACAAAATAGCCTACACAAGCGTTGTGATAGTGCATTCGGAGGCCAAAACGAGCTCACCAAATTTTGTGTGAATCTGAGATTGCAACCCGAGGAGTGTCGACGACACCCTAGATGAAGCGACAACCCGCTCTGATACCAATTGTTGGAGTTAGACGTCTGCGGAAGCACGCGAACAACACAAGGAAGAAGAAGAAGCTTGGAGCATAACACACAAGACTGAATGTATTACTAGAGAATGTACAAAGATAAGTAGCCCATTAGGGCAATAGGCGTATATACAAGTCGGGGGAAAAAAACCTCCTAAAGAGGAAAAAAAGTGCCCCAGCGGTCCTAGAGTGTTCACACACATCACTACCTAAATATATCAACAGATATGTATAGAGTCTTGAATTTTAACATGCTTAAACCATCGTCAAAAACTTCCTTCAAGCATGCATTTTTTTCCATTTCATGCTTGAAATCATTTGGGGAAATTTATTTATTTGCATCATCTTGAATCAGATTTTCATCTTCATTGGAACATAAGTTTTGATTAGATTCATTCGCTTTCCTCATCAACTAGAATTGTCCATCATGCTCAAACGATATTACACAATCATTTTGGTCATCCATCTATCATGATTTCTCTCTATTTGAGTGCTACTTTTTATATAATCTGCTTCTATCTCCAATCTTTCCAAAAACTCTTTATCATTTGTTTGCTCCAGAATCATATACCCTTCATCATGAAGGGAATACTCAGATTCGCATGAAATTTGGTGAGCATCTCAAGGTGTTCCAGAGAACAAAACAGCTTCGCTATGTGGTGCCGAAATCGCGATCTGAGCTCGTTTCGGCCTCTGAACGCACTATCGCAGCGCTTATGCAGGCTATTTCATCTTTTTGTGCCAAAGGTATATACCAGTTTCTGTTCGCCGGTATAAGCATCTCAAAGTCTGCTACAGGTCTAGCAGAATTCGTTGGGGCAGTTCTGTTCAACTTTTTGAGATACAGTCAATTTTTTGCATCAAGGTATGTTAGTCACCAGCCATGGCTGAAAGCAGTGATGTATTCCGTATGTTGGCTATTGAGGATAAGTTGGATGGTACCAACTACCCATTATGGGCTTATATGATGCGACATGTATTGGTTGCAAAAGGATTGTGGAACATTGTGCAGGGTGTTGAAAGATGTCCTATTACACCTCTGACTACAGGTACTGCAAATACAGGTGTTGGAGCTGATGAAGATGCTGTCGAAGACGATATTCCGCAGATTCCTGTTCGTGCTGCTATTTCTGCTGCACCTACTACAGAGCAGATTTGTTGGGATGGCAGAGATGCCCAGGCATGTGCATTGATAGCTTTGTCTGTCAAACGTGCCATTATTCCTCACATTCGCTCTTGCAGAACAGCTAAGGATGCTTGGGATACACTTACCACATTGTACCAAGCTAGGAATGAGGCTCGTGTTGCTTACCTCCGAAAACAGTTGGAGAGTGAGCACATGAATGAAGGTGATTCTATGGACAGTTTCCTAACGAAGATCAAAGACTTGAAGGAACAATTGATTTCTGCTGATGAGGTTATACCAGATAGCTCACTTGTGCAGACCGTTCTGAATGGTCTTCCTGATTCATATGAGAATTTTGCTTCTACTCTTCGGTTGATAATGAAAGGCAATCCAACTGCCTTATCATTTGAGGAGTTATTCTCTGTTCTGTTGCAGGAAGATCAGTCCAGGCAAAACAGGTGCATTATGCGAGTTACAGATCAAGCTTTCCTGGGTAGTCAGAAGGGCAAAGGAAAATGGAGCTCTTCAACTAGTAAGCAAAAATCTGCTAATTCTGCATATTCAAAGAAGGAAGATAAAGATGAGAAGAAATCAGAAAAGCAGAAATTGTTTTGTAAGTACTGTAAAGGGAATGATCATATCATAAAGAACTATCCAAAACTGGCTGCTAAAGAGGCAAAGAAGAAAGAGGCTGGAATGGTTGTTGCAGAGGCGTCTACACCAAAAACAGAGTCCGTAAATCTTGTGCAGGAAGAAGAACAGGCGTTTACTACTATCTGTAGTTTTGACCCATCTTCTCATGAGCAGTGCATGTCTGCAATAGACTCAGATGTTTGGTATTTTGACAGTGGGGCGACCAAACATATTACCTCGCAGTGCAGTTTCTTCTCTTCACTCAAGCCTGCCCCTACAGGGAATACTATTACATGCACCAACAACTCCTCTTATCCTGTTATGGGAATTGGTAAGATCATTTTGACTACTGCTGATGGTAGTTCTTTCACTTTATCAGATGCTTTATTTGTGCCAAGGATCAAAAAGAACCTGTTATCAGTTTCTGCATTAGCCAAGATTGGCTTGGTTGTGAAATTTGTTGATGATAAGTATACAGTTCATGATCTGTCAAATGGCGATGTGATTATTGCTTCTGGCATTTTATGTCATGGGTTGTATAAGCTCATAGACTATGAAAGATCTCAAAATGATTTGGCATGTGCAGTAAATGATTCTTAGGCTATGTCAGATGCAAAGCTTTGGCATGCATGCTTTGGTCATCTGAATTTTGCTAGTTTGCTACGCCTGCAGAAATCTGAAATGGTGACCTCTTTGCCCAAACTTGAGGCCCCTGGAAAACATGTTTGTGAAGGCTGTATTTTGGGCAAAATGCAGCGTTCCTCCTTTCCAAAAGATGGTTCAGTTCGGGCTACACAGAAATTGCAGCTTGTACATAGTGATGTCTGTGGTCCTATGCAGACACCCCCTTTTGGAAATTACCTTTACTTCGTGACTTTCATTGATGATTTTTCCAGCCATGCATGGGTGTATCCACTCAAAGCAAAGTCTGAAGCATTCATGTGCTTCAAACAGTTTTTGGTTTTGGCTGAAAATTTGTCAGCATGTAAAATGGGCACCCTCCGTTCTGATCGAGGGGGGGAATATATGTCTTCTAATTTTAATGCATTTCTGGCTGAACATGGGATAAAACACCAGCGTACAATGTCGAATACACCTCAACAGAATGGAGTTGCTGAACGAAAGAACAGGTCACTCATGGAGATGGCGAGGTGCATGGTCAAGAGTCAGGCTTTACCACATAGTTTCTGGCTTGAGGCTGTCATGTGTGCAGCATATGTACTGAACAGGTTTCCCACTAAAGCGCTGCAGTCTATCACACCATATGAGGCTTGGCATGACCGCAAGCCATCTGTTGCTCATCTTCGTGTTTTTGGTTGTTTGGTATATGCACTAGTGCCTGAACAACATCGCAAAAAATTGGATGATAAGGCAGTAAAATGTATTTTTGTTGGGTACAGTTCTAAAAGTAAAGGCTATCGTCTGTATCATCCACAGACTAAACGCATTTTGGTTAGCCATGATGTTGTCTTTGTTGAAGATGCTATTCAGCCATTGCTTTCATGTAGTAAGGAGACATATGTTGGCTCCAAAGACATGTATGATATTTTGATGCCTCTTTTTACAGGTGGACAGTCTAGTGCTGGTCCTAATGAGGCAACTTCTCAGCCTTTGCAAGTTTCATATGATGATGTAGATCATTCCATTTCTGATGCAGATTTACATGATGCACTTGTTGATGAGAGAGCTGATATTGAGCAGGCAAAAACCATGCCAAAATGGCTGGTGCAGACTTTGCGTGACAGCAAATTAGATGCACCTTTGTCATATCATACTCATTTAGGCTCTCATAGTGCCTCTTTTCATCAGATTGCTATGCTATGGCTGTGTCTAGTCTCGGTGATGAGAATGAGCGTGTTTCTTTTGATGAAGCAAAGAATTCAGAAAATTGGATGGCTGTTATGCAATCTGAATATGATGCTATAATGAAGAATGGTACTTGGTCTTTATGTTACTTGCCTCCTGGCAAGAAGGCCATTGGCACTAAGTGGGTATACAAGCTGATGCGTAAACCTGATGGTACAGTTGATAGGTGTAAGGCTAGGCTTGTTGCAAAGGGTTATGCGCAGGAAAGAGGCATTGATTTTGATGAGACCTTTGCACCTACATACCGTATGACTACTGTTCGGAGCATTTGTGCACTTGCAGCCCATCATGGTTGGAATGTACATCATTGGACATTAAAACAGCATTTCTGAATGGTGACTTGCATGAAGAAGTGTATGTTTTTCAGCCCCGTGGCTTTGGGCAGAAAGGGCATGAAAACCAAGTGTGCAGGTTAAAGAAGGCATTATATGGTTTAAAACAAGCACCACGTGCTTGGTATGAGAAGATACATGCCTATCTGGTTGCACATGGTTTTGAGAACAGTCCAACTGAAAGCACCTTATATGTTAAGCGTGCTAATGATGTGCTTCTGATCATTGTTGTCTATGTTGATGACATGCTGCTCAGTGGTCCTATTGAGAAGCATATTGCTGATTTCAAGCCTGATTTGCATGCCTCATTTGAGATGTCTGATTTGGGGCATTTGCATCACTATTTGGGCATTCAATTTATGCAAGTTGATGGTGGAATGGCTTTGTGTCAAACGAAATATATTGACACATTATTGCAGTGTTTTGGCCTTGAAGACTGTAAGCCTATTGCCACTCCTATGGAGACAGGTTTACGATTGAGTCTTCATGATGATGGAGATGCATTTGATGTTGTTCTCTATCAGCACGCTGTTGGATGCTTGATTTACTTATGCATTACTCGGCCAGACATTCAGTTTGTTGTCTCACAGATGAGCAGGTTGATGCATTGCCCAGGAGTCACGCATTGGAAGGCGGTTAAATGCATCTTTCACTACTTGAGTGGTACTCGGCTACTTGGTTTGTTTTATCCCAAGGGGGGATCACTACCGCCAGATTTGCATGCTTTTTTTTACTCAAATTGGGCTGGTTGCTATGACACTCGTGTGTCCACCAGTGGTTGTTGCTTCATGCTTGGTAGCTCATGTATATCTTGGTTGAGCAAGAAGCAGCCTACTGTGGCCACTTCCAGTTGTGAGGCTGAGTATAGGGCAGCTTTCATAGCGATTGTTGAGTGTGTGTGGCTAAGACGCCTTATGGCTTATTTGAGTGTTGGCCAGTCTTCTGCCACCACCATCTTCACTGACAGTCAGAGTGCATTGGTAGTTGCGAGGAACCTTGTGTTCCATGCTCGCACTAAGCACATTGAGGTGCATTATCACTATGTAAGGGAGAGGTTCTCTGCTGGGGAGATCAGCTTAGCATATGTGCCCACGCAGGAGAACATTGCACACCTTTTCACGAAGGCTCTGCCTAGGGAGAAATTTGAAGTTTTCCGCAAAGCTTTGGGCTTACTTCCTTTTGTGGAGTGATTTCCACATAGCTTGGCACTTCATTATACATGAGTGCTAGTTCCTTGTTCACCGCATCACTCCCATGGGGGATTTGTTGATATATTTAGGTAGTGATGTGTGTGAACACACTAGGACCGCCGGGGCACTTTTTTCCCTCTTTAGGAGGTTTTTTTCCCTCGGCTTGTATATACGCCTATTGCCCTAATGGGATACTAATCTTTGTACATTCTCTAGTAATACATTCAGTATTGTGTGTTTGTGCTCCAAGCTTCTTCTTCTTCCTTGTGTTGTTCGCGTGCTTCCGCAGACGTCTAACTCCAACAATTCATATTGGCATTTTTTTGTTTAATTTCAAGATTCTGAGGAGGTTTCAATGGTGCAATGATTATACAGGAACTTGCATATGACAAAATGGATGGTATGACAAAATGGAAAAGATTGGATGACACGACCGATACAAGCGATACGGGCCATCTGAAATTCTTTGATTGCTCGTATCACTTACATCAGTTGTGTCATAAAAACTTCTCTATCCTCTTCACATTTAACTTTTCTCCAGGGTGGTGACTAAGAATGTGACTAATTACATCACTTCAATTATGTCTTTTTATGGACTACATTCATATTGGCATATTTTTGTTTGATTTCAAGATTCAGATGACGTTTCTATTGTGCAATGATTATAAAGGAACTTGCATGAGTAAATTCTAGGTGATTCAAGAATATAAACAAGAAATTCTTACATAATATATCTCCCCTTTTAGAACCTTTTTCCATACTTCCATTGATTTTCCTTTGCAGGATGGTAACTAAGAATGTGACTCATTACATCACTTCAATTATGGCTTTCTATGGACTATATTCATATTGGCAATTTTTTTGTTTAATTTCAACATTTTGATGAGGTTTCAATGGTGCAATGATTATAAAGGAACTTGCATACGACAAAATGGATGATATGACAAAATGGAAAAGATTGGATGACACGACCGATGCAAGTGATACGAGCCATCTGAAATTCTCGGATTGCTCGTATCGCTTGCATCAGTCATGTCATAAAAACTTCTCTATCCTCTTCACATTTAACTTTTCGACATGAATAAAGCAAAAAGCACACAAAATAGACATTTTAATGATAGAACCGATTTATTTTTGCTTGAACCATGCAATGAAGTCACTTTTGCTTAGTTCTCAAGAGGATCAATTCAACATTACATTACTCAAGGCAAATAAATATAGTTACAATGACCATCTTCCAGATGAAGACTGGCATAATTACATACAATTTGTACATCAATAAATCTTCCAACATATGTTGGTTACACATTAGATTACAATCTTACATTCCAAAAATATAATGTTTCACCCTTCTTTTCTATCCTTTTTAGAGCCCTCACCTCTACTCTTATTCTTTGGCCCATGCTTCAATGGGGAGTGAATAGGAAACCCTTTCTTCTTTTCTTTAGACTTCTTTTTATTTGGTATGGTGGTGGAGGTGAGTCTAGATCATAAGGGCATATTGCATGTTTCATAATGGCATTTATTGCTCTCTCCTTGATCAAGATGACCCAAGCATCTGGATAGTCTGACAAGTTTAACTCAGGATTGTAAAACCTGCTTTCCAAGAACCTTACTGCATTTGCAATCACTCTGCAGCCACATGAGGTGTTGTCTTTCTATAATGGCACATGTGTTTGAATGTATCCAAACCTTTTTTCTTAATTCAATTAAGGAATTCCTGGAATGTTTTGATCAATATGCATTTTGAGAAGCTTAGCACCACTGCAAGGTAAACTTAAATTCAAAATGGATGGCAAGGCTTTAAAATAGAACACAACAAAATATATGGCAAGGCTTACACTTCGGAGTTTCCATGTTGTGATTGGAGAAAATTCCTTGCTGTCTTCTTTGTCCTAGCCATGACCTACAAAAAGAATATTATTATCATCAGATAAATAGGACTTTCACTAGAGAAAAAGAGATCATGGATCAATTACACAAAAAAAAACAGATCATGGATCAATTACACAAAAAAAGATTACATCCTTCATATTTGCAATGTCTTATATCCCTTTGGGCAATAAATATGTGTATCTATGTACATTTCATGAGTAATAAGCTTTGAAAAGAAATATATTTAATCCTTCTTGAGTCTTTTGAATGAACTTGGCTCTAGCAAATCTCTTCTATATCCGAGGTACTCTTTTCTCCTGTAGCCAACAATACTTTTAACATCTGACACCCCTGCAGCCATTGCATAGCTTGAGTAACAAAGGAAGTAGCTTGCCCTTGAAGCATTGAATCCTGGAGCATATCCAAAAATTCTAAATGCAGCGGTTTTCCTCTGTATGCATTAAAGGGTATTGAAGTAAAACCCATGTATCTTGAAAGAGTCCTGAAGGAGAATAGTTCAAAATCTACCTCTTCACTATACTGCTTATGAATAACACAAAATAATTTTGGATTCAATTCTGGAAGATAGTGGATCACTGAATGAATATCCATTTTTGTCTTTCCTTTCTCCTCTATGGTTTTCCTTGTTCCCTTCCCCCTTCCAATGTAGTTGTCTTCATACAATATAGATAACTGTGGAAAAAATTGAAAACCTAGGTCAAAAAAAGTCCAAGAAAACTTTCAAAGTCATAGAAATAATTGGAAACAAAAGCAGAAACAAAGCATGAGACATGACCAATCCAAGCGATTAGGGTCATCAGAGAATATCAGATGGGCCTAATCGCTTGCATCGATCGTAATCACTTGAATTGGTCATGTCCAAAGGAGGTCATCTTGAAGCTTAGATTGCATATGAACTTTTGTATCTTATTATTGGTTAAGAATTTGGAGAAAATAATGCTCCCATTGCGTCCGAAACGTGCCAAAACCCTAAGATTGACTGTCTATTTGCATGATTTCGATACCCAGAGGTCTTAATAAGCCTTTTTGTATTGATTTCTAAACACGACCGATGCAAGCGATTAGGCCCATCCAACATTTTGAGATGAGCCTAATCGCTTGTATTGGCCGTGTCCTAGATTCATGCACAAATAGGCTCATCAAGACCTCTCTATATCAGAATCATGCAAATAGACAGTCAATCTTAGGGTTTTGGCACGTTCCTGATGCAATGGTAGCATTAGTTTCTTGAAATTCTGAGCCAATAGTAAGATAAGGAAGTTCACGACCAATGCAAGCGAAATAAGCATGTAAAAACTCGAAGACAATGGCAAATTGGTGGTAGCAAGGAGTTCACAAAAAAAATGAAAAAAAGTGAATAGAGGAGCTTAAATAGGTCTCTAGAATGAGTTGACCACTAGTGATGCATGGCAGTGTGTGATTGGTCCATGTCATCTAGCCATTATGAATCCCAACGTACAATTCCATGTGGCATCATTTGAGTGGGCCATGTCATCTAGCAGTTGTGATTCCCAACGTCCTTTTGCCACGTGGCACTCGCTTATTGGTCCACATCATGTGATCGTTACCCGGTCCTCCTCGACTATAAATACGAGTCCCCTTCACCATTTCACATTTTCAACCTTCATAGAATTTCTCTCTTCATCAGCCATGCATACTTGTGCTTCATACCCGATATGACTGATACAAGCGATTACAAACATTTGACCCACCTTTGACTAGCTTATTTTGCTTGCATTGGTCGTGTTCTCCACGAGGACACATACTTGTGCTTCATACCCGGTACGATTGATACAAGTGATTACACACATTTGACTGGCCTTTGACTTGCTTATTTCGCTTGCATTGGTCGTGTTCTCCACTAGGACACATACTTGTGCTTCATACCCAATACGACCGATGCAAGCGATTACATGTGTTTGATCGGCCTTTGACTAGCTTATTTCGCTTGCATTGGTCGTGAACTTCCCTATCTTACTATTGGCTCAGAATTTCAAGAAACTTATCCTACCATTGCATCCGAAATGTGCCAAAACCCTAAGATTGACTGTCTATTTGCATGATTCGGATATCGAGAGGTCTTGATGAGCCTATTTGTGCATGAATCTAGGACACGACCAATGCAAGCGATTAGGCTCATCTGGAAATGTTGGATGGGCCTAATCGCTTGCATCGGTCGTGTTTTGAAATCAATACAAAAAGGTTGATCAAGACCTCTAGGTATCAAAATCATGCAAATAGACAGTCAATCTTAGTTTTGGCACGTTTCGGACGCAATGGTAGCATTATTTTCTCCAAATTCTTAACCAATAATAAGATACAAAAGTTCACATGCAATCTAAGCTTCAAGATGACCTCCTTTGCACACGACCAATTCAAGCGATTAGGACCATCCAAGCTTCTTTGATGGGCCTAATCGCTTGAATTGGTCGCGTCCAATCAAGTATCATATTTATAGCTATATGAATGAATGCTCCATATAGAAGAACTTAATGTGTGTATAAATATTATTTTCAACATTAATTATATGTTTCTATAAAATTAAGGGTGAGAAATCGAACATGACCGATGCAAGCGATTAGGCCCATCCGATATTCTCTAATGACCCTAATCGCTTGGATCGGTCGTGTCTCATGCTTTGTTTTTTATGACCCTAATCGCTTGGATCGATCATGTCTCATGCTTTGTTTCTGCTTGTGTTTCCAATTATTTCTATGACTTTAAAAGTTTCCTTGGACTTTTTCTGACCTAGGTTTTCAATTTTTTCCATAGTTATCTATATTGGATGAAGACAACTACATTGGCAGGGGGAAGGGAACAAGGAAAACCATAGAGGAGAAAGGAAAGATTCAGTGATCCACTATCTTCCAAAATTGAATCCAAAATTTTTTTGTGTTATTCGTAAGCAGTATAGTGAAGCGGCAGATTTTGCACTATTCTCCTTGAGGACTCTTTCAAGATACATGTGTTTCACTTCAATACCCTTTAATGCATACAGAGTTTTGCTACTTAAAAGAACAGTTGCATTTAGAATTTTTGGATATGCCCCAGGATTCAATGCTTCAAGGGCAGGCTACTT
Source organism: Ceratopteris richardii (assembly GCA_020310875.1). Classification (NCBI taxonomy): domain Eukaryota; kingdom Viridiplantae; phylum Streptophyta; class Polypodiopsida; order Polypodiales; family Pteridaceae; genus Ceratopteris; species Ceratopteris richardii. Next base: position 82,075,327 of record CM035407.1, on the reverse strand, counting down.
CCTTTGTTACTCAAGCTATGCAATGGCTGAAGGGGTGTCAGATGTTAAAAGTATTGTTGGCTACAGGAGAAAAGAGTACCTCATATATAGAGGAGATTCACTAGAGCCAAGTTCATTCAAAAAACTCAAGAAGGATTAATATATTTCTTTTCAAAGCTTATTACTCATGAAATGTACATAGATACACATATTTATTGCCCAAAGGGATACAAGACATTGCAAATATGAAGGATGTAATATTTTTTTGTGTAATTGATCCATGTCCTAATATAAATCCTTATTGATCCATGATCTGTTTTCCTCTAGTGAAAGTCCTATTTATCAGATGATAATAATCTTTTTTTTTTGTAGGTTATGGCTAGGACAAAGAAGAGAGCAAGGAATTCTCTCCAATCACAACATGGAAACTCTGAAGTGTAAGCCTTGCCATACATTTTGTTGTGTTCTATTTTAAAGCCTTGCCATCCATTTTGAATTTTGTTTACCTTGCAGTGCTGCTAAGCTTCTCAAAATGCATATTGATCAAAACATTCCAGGAATTCCTTAATTGAATGAAGAAAAAAGGTTTGGATACATTCAAATACATGTGCCATTATAGAAAGACAGCACCTCATGTGGCTGGAGAGTGATTGCAAATGCAGTAAGGTTCTTGGAAAGCATGTTTTACAATCCTGAGTTAAACTTGTCAGACTATCCAAATGCTTGGGTCATCTTGATCAAGGAGAGAGCAATAAATTCCATTATGAAACATGCAATATGCCCTTATGATCCAGACTCGCCTCCACCACCACACCAGATTAAAAGAAGTCTAAAGAAAAGAAGAAAGGGTTTCCTATTCACTCCCCATTGAAGCATGGGCCAAAGAATAAGAGTAGAGGTGAGGGCTCCAAAAAGGACAGAAAAGAAGGGTGAAACATTATACTTTTGGAATGTAAGATTCTAGTCTAATGTGTAACCAACATATGTTGGAAGATTTATTGATGTACAAATTGTATGTAATTATGCCAGTCTTCGTCTGGAAGATGGTCATTGTAACTATATTTATATGCCTTGAGTAATGTAATGTTGAACTGATCCTCTTAAGAACTAAGCAAAAGTGACTTCATTGCATGGTTCAAGCAAAATTGAATTGGTCCTATCATCAAAATGTCTATTTTGTGTGCTTTTTGCTTTATTCTTGTTGAAAAGTTAAATGTGAAGAGGATAGAGAAGTTTTTATGACACAACCGATGCAAGCGATATGGGCAATCGTAAAATTTTGGATGCCTCGTATCGCTTGCATCGGTCATGTCATCCAATCTTTTCCATTTTGTCATACCATCCATTTTGTCATATGCAAGTTCCTGTATAATCATTGCACCATGAAACCTCATCAAAATGTTGAAATCAAACAAAAAAATTGCCAATATGAATATAGTCCATAAAAAGTTGTAATTGAAGTGATGTCATGAGTCACATTCTTAGTTACCATCCTACAAAGGAAAATCAATGGAAGTATGGAAAAAGGTTCTAAAAGGGGAGATATATTATGTAAGAATTTCTTGGTTTATATTCTTGAATCACCTAGAATTTACTCATGCAAGTTCCTTTATAATCATTGCACAATAGAAACCTCATCAAAATCTTGAAATTAAACAAAAAAATGCCAATATGAATGTAGTCCATAAAAAGACATAATTGAAGTGATGTAATCAGCCACATTCTTAGTCACCATCCTGCAGAAAAGTTAAATGTGAAGAGGATAGAGAAGTTTTTATGACACGACCGATGCAAGCGATATGGGGAATCGGAGAATTTCGGATGGCCCATATCGCTTGTATCGGTCGTGTCATCCAATCTTTTCCATTTTGTCATATGCAAGTTCCTATATAATCATTGAACCATTGAAACCTCCTCAGAATCTTAAAATTAAACAAAAAAATGCCAATATGAATATAGTCCATAAAAAGACATAATTGAAGTGATGTAATCAGTCACATTCTTAGTCACCATCCTGCAAAGAAAAATCAATGGAAGTTTGAAAAAAAGCTTCTTAAAGAAGGAGACTTGTTACAATCTAAAGGGTTGGAACTTGATCACCCTGGGTGGCAGGCAAGTTATGCAAGATAATGTTTTCTCTGATCTAATGTTAACTATTGCATCATCAATTGAGAATCTGAACTGTGATGATGCCTCATCAAGGTATTCTAGGAGCTCCCTTATATTTTTGAATTTCCAATTTGTAGTGACAATTATTTTGCTAGATCAGAGAATATGGATGAATCAGTACTTCTGGATAGCTCTCCTCTGAGTCCAAGGCTATCGAAAGTCCAAGCTTTCTTTTCCACCTTTTCTTGAATGATCAGGAGCATCCCAATCTAATGGAGAGATGCAAGGAGAAGGCAAATGTATAAGATTTCCATAAGAGCTCCTCCCTAATGGCACCTGATAATATGCAAAATGGACAAATAACTCTATGCTATTGAGAAATTGCGGAGATTTGTCTGCATACATAAGCTCTGCATATTCCTTACGAAGAACTCTGAATGTTCATGTTAAACACTCAAGAGGTTGCCACTCTAGAATATTGGAAGGAAAAATATCTGCAGTACAAAAACATATATATTGTTATACAAAAACAACTAAAATGATAGAAGAGCATTGTGAAACTTCACTTACAGTACAAAGGGAATTGTAGATGATTTTCTAGAACAAGATCCTTAGCATTGTACACATGTTGTACTCTTGCAAACCAACCGCATCTCTTCACTTTGAAACTAAGAATACGTCCACTCCAATGGTTTCTTGTGTCATCTGTTTTAGCATGCTTGACTTTATGGGCACCTCTACAGCTAGGAAGCATAATTACTCATTCATTTGACTTCATAGAAAGAGGTTTCCACAAAGAATCCTCTCTTCTGTTGTAAACCTCACATGAGGTTACACGATTGGAAGGACGACGAGAAGAAGAAGCCATTAGAATCGAGAAGAAGAAGAATGTTCAAAGCAAGAAACTGACATTCACAAACTTTGCCAACATTTATAGATAAAAAGGCTTTGTACACGTGGAAACTTTTGATTTGATGTAAACCTTGTCGCCGAATGACCATGGAATTTCATGAACCCAAAAATATTTCGTATCTTTAAAAATCATTTCCTTCTTGGAACTTTATACACGTGGAAAGACTCTATTTGTCAATTTCCTTAATCTCTCATTAGCAAATAGCCCCTTTTCGGCTGTTTTTCGCCCTAATGACTAGATTTCCTTATTGTATCTCATCATTAATCTCTAATATTCCACCTTGAAACCTTGTAGATATCTTGAATTCCTTGTTCGTATCATGTATTGCTTCTTGATTTATTTTATTTCCCTCTATTGAATGTGAGGAGGGTTTTGAAATAGGGGAAGGCTCATCCTCATTTTGTTTTATGTTTGTTGTTTGTTTGGTTTGAACTTGTTTAGCTTCCTCTAGATCCTTTGCTCCTCCCATCTTTGGGGTTTGTGCATTTATAACACTTAAGCATGTAAACATCATAGAGATATCTACTGGCTCTTGGCACCTTGGATCCTTCAAGATTGTATCATTTATGCTTATAGGTTCTTTATGGTGATCCTCTTCATAAGCATGTACATGTATTCCATGCATATTTGCTTTACGCCCAACTCGGCCTCTAAAACTTTATGGACTTGCATAGTATGCATGATTGCTGAAATGCTTGGAATTTGAATATCATTTTCATTTGCATGAAGATCGGCTCTCCAATCATTAAGAAAATTCTCAATTGTTTTTTGCTTCTTAACATGTCTTCTCATTGTTTCATGGACAAGCATCCAATCTTGTGTGAGTCCCCTATTTGGAATCCATGTCTTGCAGGAGTGGAATTAATTCCTCTCAGGCTTTGACATATATTGCTTATAGAAACACCACCACCTTTTCATGTCTTATGCACCTCTTATCATGCTCAAAAAGATCATCAAATTGTTGGTCAAAATCTCTTTTGATCTCTAGAGCTGGTTGGTCATTGGGCATATGAACCCACCTCAGGAAGTATTTGTGAGTCACTTTATCTATGTCCTCTAGCATGTAGTGCCTGAGGAGCATCGCTTTGTACTGAGACCATGTGGTTTGTTTTATTCACATGAGTTGATCACGCAGTTGAATTTGGACACATAGACAAAGTTCTCACATAGCTCCTGATCTATCATTGGTGTCAAACCAATACCTAAGTACTTTGCCTTGAGTTTGTATTCTTTGCAGAGACATTCTTCCCATTGAAAAATCTGCATTGCTTCATTAATCACTCATGAAGTAATTGGATAGCTTTTTGTTGTCTATCCTCTTGCCGAAAGCGTAGGAACTGAGCTAAAAGGTCATCCATGTTCAATGTGCTAGATTCATCAATTTTCATTCGTCAACTCCATTGATTAGGTTGCTAGCTCTATTTTTTACTCACCCCCTCCTTTCATGTCAAGTTCACGAGGTATGTAGGACTTTTCTTAGAAAGGAGGGGAAACTAGGATCATGGCATTGAGAATCTTAAAGAGCATTTGAGAATCAAAAGAGAGCGAAATTTAGTGCATCTAAATGTATTTCAAATGGTACTTTGGCTTCTATCATGTGGCCACCTACTTTGAAGTTGATTGTATCAATGTCTCTATTATATCTAAGGAAACCATAGAAACTGAATTTTTTACTTCAATTAATCATTCCGTTTTTGTAGAATCTGCCTATCCAAAATGAGTAGAACCGTGTCATATAATCTTTCTTCTAAAGTAGATGCTTTTAAAGAACACATGTATTTTCAGTGCTCTTCTGAATTGATGGAAGTAGCTTCTTTCTTTATACCTTCTGCAAATCAACAGCCCAAGCATCATGTATGAAGAAGTTCATATACCATCGACTGAAGGGCTAGAATTTACTCCATTATGTCTCAAGCTAGCGTTATGAAATTTAAAATTGGGGTTTACTTTTATATATTGTATGGCATGGCCATGAGCAACGTCAACTGTATAACCCACAAAAGGCTTCAAATTAATGTTCTTTCTTGTTTTAAAACAAATGATACCTTCAATTCATACTTGCAGAGGTCCTTTGCATACACCGTGAAATGCATATGGTTGTCAAGGAGTTTGCATATTTAAGACCTATCGCCCTTGAAGTGTTCACATGAAACATTTCTCCACTTTAGACTTTAGAGTTTTCACTTGAATATTTACTTAACACTGCAATAATAAAATTGTGCAAATGAGTTGTTGTCTAGCATTGTCAATCAACAAGTTTTTGGTCACATCCCTAGTGTTACTTCGAACCTTCGTTTTTTTTTTTCATTTCAACTTCACCCCCTTTTCTTTTTAGTATGTAAATACATACTATATTGTCTATACAATGCACGTGTTCACATGCATAAAAAGACACATAAATGAACACACATATAAGGAAGCGTTTTCACATATACATATGATGCATGATGAAACTGCAAACATACAAGCATAGATACATCTCATGCACATGTGATCAAACATAGACATAAGGAAACACATACACAAATGAATTCTCAATCTCACTAACATCTTATGCAAAAAATATATACAAGTGATATGAGGAAACATCAAATGTTTTGTCATCGATCACATGCAAATCGAGGCAAACCATGCAAGTGATTAATTCATGATGAACAAGTCAATAAAGGATAGAAATCACCATTCCATGTTCATACTAGAAGCATTTTGTCTTATTTGAATTTTGCTCATCAAACCAACCTACAATATCAACATACATACTTGTTTTAATTGTTTTATACTTATATTGATCAAACTTTTAAGTTGTTGCTTCCAATCACATTGTAGGGTTTTGTCTTCAGATCTTGACCACAATGCGAGATGATAAAGAAACTTTTCCCTTGACACAATTCAAATGAGTGTACATCTAGTTCCGCTTGAAACCAAAGTGTTCCATTCTTCAACTTTTGGTCATTGTGCATTGGTGGAGTCCCTTCTCAGTGGTGCTTTGGGCGTATTGTTCACCAAATTCTGTGTCATGTTTGGCATTGTCTGAGTTCTATATGCATTTAATTGAAGTTTGAAGTTGTTAATCAATAAATTCTTACACAAAAGTTAATGTTGTAATTGGTAAGCATTAGTGTAATTATACGAGTACTTATCTATGAATTGACCACATGTTCAATGTATTCTAGTATCATCTGCATGCACCAAAAGTTCAGAAGTACATGTTCCATAAGCTTTTGTGTCTCATATTTGTATGGTACTAGTGTTGTCATTCGGTTGAGTGAGTAGTGCTTCTAAGAATCGACAATTAGGAAAAATATAGAGACTTAGATTAATCTAAGTTATCCTACCCAAGAACCCAATTTGACCTATCTCTCTCCTTGGCCAAAAGGAAAGGTTAACACTGGCAATTGCATTGGGGAGTGGTTCTCTACAGACTATATGCTGGTGATGAGATCCAATGAAAAATATCTTAAGTATGAGAGTGACAAGCAATCATTACGAGCAAACGATACATTAGGTGCACCATAGGAAAGAACTGAAGACACAATAGTACTAGACAAGAAAATTGCAAGCAACCAGCAAGAATTAGGCAAGGAAGCACCAAAACAAAAGAACTTCCTTGATTTTGGCTTGCATGCAGTACGAAAGAGTTTTTCAATATATTTTGATAAAGTTTTAGTGTTCGATAAAGGTTCAAGCACTCCAGAATCAATAATTGACCAGGATATGAAAGATGAAAATCATAATATTTGAGAAAAAACATAGAAGGGTACAATCATAGACATTTTCAAACTCAAGGAAGAACTTCTCTCGAGACTAGGGAGTACCAGCTAAGGGTGGAGGATACTGATTGAAGGATGAATTGGATCATACTACTTGAATTTTTGGAGTAACAGAAAGATAATTCCAAATAGTGAACCAGAACCCCTTAAGTAATGGAATTTGGTACCTTTTGGAAAGGGAGCACAAATTGCACGAAAACTATCCCCCACAAGTTTGGATTCTGAAGAAGTGGTAGATGTAGTTGAAGATTTTAGTCCTAGAGCCATGGTAGATACAACATTACCTCTACAAAGGCAATATCCAGTGGGTATGACCTATGCCAAATTTGGTGGATTCCCAAGGGATGATTGAGAAGGCTATGATCCAAGGGTCCGACCAGTTCAAAAAAATATGAAATTGGACATATTTTGGTCACTCATGTGTATGACCAAAGATCTTGAGGCTATATTTATGTATAAGGTTGTGTGCTCTTGTAACCAAGTCATCCACTTAGCCTAGTGGTTAAGTCTCAAGAGTGTGAAGGAGGAGGTCTTGGGTTAAAACCCCATGGATAGCATAGATTGAGTTTTTTCCAAAGAGATCGAGAACCTTCTAGAAGCATCCACTTGGGTTAACTCTAATTAAGTGGGACACTTGGTGCACATACAGTTACATGGCTAACACATGGATGGTTAGAATCCACCTACCCAAGAAGGTAGTCCATTGGAGAAAGCTATATATAGAGGCATATGGTTGGGAGGAGAGTCATCTCTCTAGCATGTGTTGGTCATAATTTTCATTCTCTTGCATTGGTGTTAGAGCTCTAGGCTATTATAGCTCTAGGCTATCTTTCATGGAGACCTTAGAGGTTTCATTATCTTCTTCACGAATATTCATGAGAGGAACTCTATCATGTCTTATTCTCTTTCTTGCATGCATCTCAAAAAATTGTTTTTGCGAGTTTTTTTGGCTCTTTTAAAGCTCTTCTGAAGCATTTTATGAGGCACAAAAAGCGAATGATCCCATCTTCATGCACTTGAGCTCAGTTCTATAGGTATCAAGCCTCTACCTCCAACTAGATAAGATTTGTCATAGCCACACTATCGAAAAGAGCTAGAAAGCTCATTTTTTAGGTTAGCTAGGTGGAGAGTGAACATAATTTTGAGCTTTGTATACTTTCTTGGGGTCATCTAATAGAGCATTCCATTGTTCTACTCTTTTTATCACCTTGTGTGCATGTGTGTGTATGTGTGTATGTGCTTGTGTGCTTCCCACTCACTCACTTGTGCACTCGACTTGCTCATGGTCATCATACCACTCTCACCTCTTCGTGGATTGAAAATCACAAGGTGGATCTCCTCAAGTTGCTACTTGACATTGTGCTAAAGTGACACCAAATTTGGCATCGTTGCTGGGGACGAGCTTCGAGGACGAGCATGTGATGGTAAGAAATAGAGAATCGATATTGGAATGGTAAGTAATTACGTAATTTCTTTACTTTTGTTTACTTGTCTCTACTTTCTGACTCCATCACAATCTCCATTCCTCTCCTACTTTCGTCTCCTTCTTCACAAAAAAACTTTAGCTTTTTTATCATATCTCCATATCCACTTCATTTTCTTCATTTCCATTGTGAGAGAAGTGAGAAAGTGATTGTGTGCATTCAGCTTTTGTTTGTTTGTGAGCACCATCTATCACGATAGATAGAATTCATGAAAGACACTATCTAACACGACAGATGACCCCCCCTCAATAGAGATCATCTATCCCCACATACCAAAATCCGTGATAGACGATAGAAAATGGACATCATCTATCATGGCAGACACCCATCTATCATGATATACAGGACCCATGATAGACTCAAACTATCGTGATAGACACCATCTATGGCAACAGACAAAAGGCCATGAAAGACAACAGATAGCATCTATCGTGATAGACAACTGTCTATCCCGATAGATAGCCACCCACGATAGAGACCATCTATCATGATAGACAGGTATATTGCAATAGACACCGTCTATCATAATAGACAGAAAATTTCAACTAAAAAATAAGGGTTGTTAATTTTTGAAAATTGGGGCTAAATTTTGGCATTTTTTTAGAGTTCTTTTTGGAGCACCATACTTGAGGTTGGAAGAACAATAAACCCTCTTATTCAATATTTTAGCATAGGCTAAGTGTGATTAGCAGTTGTGATTGATTAGGGGCACGATAGGAACACTCAAGTTCAAACAGCCTTTAATTTCTCAAGTTAAAGAATAGGTTAATTGCAACAAAGGGACAACTCAAGGGTAAAGAATTTAATATGATTGGATGAAGAACATCAAGAACGGAAAACCTAAGTGCTCCTGAAGGTTTCAAGACAAGGTGGTGTAGCCCAAGGTTGAGCACCACCTTTTACTTGTCAACATGAGAAGGATATGAAGATCGTGAGCAATTGTGGCGAGCAAATGTGAGTGACAAGCACATAAATGCACACACACACATGCACACAAGGCAAGATAATAAAGATAGGAACAATGGAAGCTTTAATTCTCAATAACTCGATTACAGTCTTCAAGAGTTTCTTTCTCTAACTTGCTAACCCAAAAAATGAGCTTTCTAGCTCTTTTTATAGTTTTTTTGACTAGTTTTGGCTAGTTTTAGACCTAATGCTCGACTTAGTTAAAAATAAAGGTCTTGATGCTATTTGAGGGCACAAATAAGCTCTAAAAATTATGAAATCCAAAACATGCGTTCTACCTAGGCTTCTCAAGCTTGAGGACTCCTCGACTTGCACAAAATGGAGCTGCAAAAATGTGAAATGATATTTACAATGGTTTTTAGTAATCAAAATCACTCACTTTTATAGGGGTTTCTTTTGAGAATTTGACATATACTTCTTGGAGATCCCTACATGATCCCTCTTCTTGTGTGTCCACTTCTTCAATGCATTCATGCACCTCATGACTAACCTTGAGTGCCAACACTCCCCCCCTCTTGAGTCTGTCATCCCTCACAAACCCTTGTTGGAGTGGGTGTTCCATGTAGTACTTTGAGAGCTAGTGTTCTTCATGTATCAACAAGAGCAATTTGTAATTCAAATATAGCATCATGGATTGTCCTATTCTTCATTTTATCACTTCTAGTCCTTATAAGTTCTAGTCCCTTTGTACGTACTTCTTCCTTGGATTCCAACATGGATGGTGTATTTGTGAGCTTTCAAAAATTTCTAGTTGCTCAAAAGAGGTTATCAATGTTGATTTTGAGCAGGTGTTGGTTGTGAATTGCTTCATAAGTACTACTGTTGTAACCTTGATCTCCTCCAGATCTTTCAAACATGGGTTTCATAATTATCATGCCAAGTACTCATAACCCATAATGAATGATGGGTAAGTGTGTTAGTGTATGGGTTGAAGAAAATACGTGCCTTGTGCATGGCTTTGTAATATGGCCCCATGCATGCATACTTGGTAAATGCATTGTAAGAAGTGTGGTGCAAAAAATTGGGTCTTGAGTTAAGTGCTCACGGGTATGTTGACGAAGAGGTTTCTAATCTATCATTGTTATAGTGTTGCTAAAGTAGGGGACTCTTACCATGGTGAAAGGTCAGTCGATGTTCATCTCTTCATCTTGTACTCCCATCACGGTGATCGACCATTGGCTTATCTTTAATTGTTGATGGATGTCCTTGTTGATGGTTCACTGATGAGATTTTTTGAGCACATGGTCCTCTCTTTCTCTTTTTCTTCTTTTATAGGAACAGTGTCACAAAACAAGAAGAAGGAGGTTAGTATCAATAAAATAGTTTACATATGTCAAATGTGTCTCATGTGCCTGGGATTCTCAACTACGTCTATGCACGACCTTGTAGTGTGGCCTTGTATTAAAGCATACTATGGAAATGCATGACTTGAATGGTGCAAAAGACGGGTTATGCAAAGGGCACATGATTTTTGCACGTTAAGGCTTCTGATGTTACTTACAGATGTTGATGCAATCTTTGTTTGGAGGTATCCATTGGATCTCAAAATGATGCAACCAATCGGTAATTGAATGACAAATTATCATTCCTCCTTATAGGGATCCATTTTAGAATAGTAATTGAATGAAAAATGATCTTTTTTCAACCATGTACAAATCACTTTTGGCATCTTCATCTTTGCATAGTTTCTTGAATTTTGTATCCCTCATGGTTGGCTCTTTGGTTATGTGAGGTCCATTGGTGCTTTTGGATTCCAAACCCATTTCCTTGATCATTGTCTTCTTACTATTGCTGAAGAGCTGTGAGTTGATCTTCTTTTGATCTGTGTGCTTGGTTCTGCCCCTTACATCTCCTTGGCTTCTTTGTTGAGACTTTTTTCATTAGGGAGAGCATAGGGTTTTGTGTGTGTAATAGTTCCTTGGGTACCCGCATGTGTAATCTCCCTTGTTGAGCTGCAAATAATTCCTTAGGCACCCAAATTTGTCAGATACCTTGTGGATTATCTTATCTTAGTTGCTTCATTCTTCTTTTGGCATGGTTGTCTTTCCTAGATGGGAATTGTTGGGGCAAGGCTAGTGGTCACTTGCCTTTCATCACCCATATTTGTTTAGTCTTGAAATTTGGTTCAGGCTTTTTTCTTGTGTGTGAGGAGTGAGGTTGTGTAATAGCTTTTGTCACTAAGGTGGTCTCCTTCTTGCCACCTAGTTCTAATTTTACTCCTTTGCTCTGCAAAATTGATTGTCCCAAGTGTGATGTGGATACTTTTGGAAGAGAAAGGGGTTCCAACACTTGCATGACACATTGGATTCTGTAGTGCTTGCAAAGTGTGGGGTACTGGAATCAAAAGGACCCCTGACTTTTAATTCAACTATTAGGCATTGCTTGTTAATCCAAACCTGAAGCGATTGCTATCGTAGGTTTAAGTAAATTGTATGGTCGTACAACATATCCTGCCCTAATATCATATGTTGTGTGATGTCCTCATCATGGAAAACTAGCAACTTTACTCTCAATGGGACATCCTTTAACTGGATAGGAATGTCCACCTCACCAATACAAGGGGTTTCCATGCCTCCTAAGCCCACTAAATAATCTTCTAATGGCTTAACTTCCATGCCTAATCCTTTATAGCATGAGTACCAAATTGCACTAGTGGTAGCTCTAGAATCGAGACTGAACCACTAGACTAGTCGACTATCGGACCATAGGAATGGTCATGTACCGGACTGCCTGGTCATCGTAGTTCTAGACTAGTTGACTATTGAACTTTCATACCTCAGGAATTCCAGTGCGACTAAAGTATACACCCTGCCTAGCCTACTGACTAGACTCACATAGATCATCTAGTACATTCGTTGCTCTCATGCAGACCTCATCACAAATCTCCAAACTCTCATAATGGCTTCTCCTCATAATGGCGGCCGTGCAATTTAGATTACCATGGATCATTTGCGATCACCTGCGGGTGGAGTATTGAGTATATCTAACACCCACCCTCAATGTCCACCTATGGTGAACTACTGTCTTGGTCCAATGCAAAGCTTCAGAAGACGTTGATATAGTTGCTTTCTCCCTAGAGCCTTGGTGAAAATGTATGCTCCATTTTCTTCTATTTGACAATATCTCATCTCCATGACTCCATCCTCGATTCACTCTCGCACATAGTGATACTGGATTTTTATGTGCTTAGTACATACATGACAAACAAGATTCTTGGCGATGGTTATGCAACTCTGGTTGTCGCATTTCAACCTTGTAGCCTCTTGTCCTTGAAATCATATATGCCATAGGATCCTTCTCAACTATACTGCTTCACATGCAACAACACATCCTGCTTTCTACTCACGTTCAGTGGAAGATAGTGCTATGGTCGGTTACTTCTTAGTGGTCCAAGAAAGAATTCCTAAACCTAAAGAAAAGCAATATCCAAAAATTGATTTTCTCAAACCAATATCTCTGTCCCACTCTGAGTCACAATATCCACTCAGAGATGATCCTTCACCATAAAGGATACCATACTCAATGGTTCCTTTGACATACTTGATTATCTGCATGCATGCCTTCCAATGAGTTAGGCATGGCTTATTAGAGAACCTGCTTACTACACCAATAACATAATTGATATCTGGTCTGGTATTACACAAGTAGATGAGAGTTCCAACTAATCACCTGGATGAGACTTCCAACTAATCACCTGTATCTTCCAATATCCACTGGCAGTGAAGTATCTCCAATAGATAATTTTGTGTTCACCTCCATTGGTGTAAAAATTTCCTTCCAATCCTCCATGTCGAACACCTTCAACACCTGTCTCGCATAATTTTGATATTCCTTGGTTCTTGCGAGACTTCAAGGCCCAAGTAATAATGCACTAAGCCCAAATCCAACATTTTAAATTTTGAACTCAAGGCATCTTTTGTTTGTTTAAGTAGTGCATCATCATTTTTGATAATCATAAGGTCATCTACGTAGAGTACAAGCACAATTATCTTCCCTCCTATCTTTAGAACATACAAATTAGCACCATAAGCACATCTTTTGAATCCTATATCCAAAAGATACCTATCTATCTGTTGGTACCATGCTCTCGGGGCTTGTTTCAGCCCATACAATGCCTTTTTTAGCTTACATAGATTTTTCTCTGAATGAGGACACATATACCTCCTCGTTGAGGTCTCCATTCAAGAATGTTAATTTGACATCCATGTGGTATATTGCCTATCATTTATGTGCAACCACAACTAGTACTAGTCCAATAGTAGTCATCCTTGTTGTCGAGCCAAACGATTCACCGAAGTCAATGCCTTCAACTTGTGAATAGCCCTCTACAACAAGTCTAGCTTTGTACTTCTCCAAAGTACCATCAGCCTTATACTTTAGCTTCTAGATCCACTTGGTGCAAATGAATTGCTTTTGAGATCACTCCACTAGCTCCCAAGTTCCATTCTTCATGATATTGTTGTATTCTGTTTGCATAACAGTTCTCCAATTCATATCATGGAGTGCATCCTCCACATTGGTCAACTCCTTTGCTTGTTTGTCAATAATTTCAGCCATCAATGTTGAGTTTACAATATGGACCTTTGATTGTCTCTGATCCTTTATTCTCTTTGACCACCTTGGACCATCTGCAACCTATTCTAATGACTGTGGGATGGGATTTGCATAATCATAGAGCTTCCTTTGTGGCAATGGCTTTTCCACTTGAGTGACAGTAGGTTGGTGACCTTCCATCTCATCATTTGAGGATGATGCTTCCTTCTCTTTTGTAGAAGGTCTAGCTCTTGGTCCAGGTTCATAGTGGATTACTTCTTCGTCTCATGATAGAGGGGATGATATCTTTTCCTCTTCCATTTCATGTGGCTGCTCCTCCTTGAACACCACATCATGACTCGCTATGATCTTCTTTGCCTCCGGGTCATAAAGCTTGTAAGATTTCTTCTCTTCACTATACCCTAAGAAGATACATGTGGTGCTCTTTAGTTGAATTTTTTTTCTCCCTTTATCTGGAATGTGTACATAACACTCACTTCCAAATACTTTGAAATGGGAAACAGAAGGCTTTCTACCAATGTAGGTCTCTTGTAGATGTTGATATATTTAGGTAGTGATGTGTGTGAACACACTAGGACCGCCAGGGCACTTTTTTCCCTCTTTAGGAGGTTTTTTTCCCCCGGCTTGTATATATGCCTATTGCCCTAATGGGCTAATTATCTTTGTACATTCTCTAGTAATACATTCAGTATTGTGTGTTGTGCTCCAAGCTTCTTCTTCTTCCTTGTGTTGTTCGCCTGCGTCTGTAGACGTCTAACTCCAACAATTGGTATCAGAGCAGGTCTTCGCTTCATCTAGGGCACCGTCGACACTCCTCCGTTTGCAGTCTCAGAATCGTACGAATTTTGGTGAGCATACTCAGGGTGTTTTCGAGATCAAAAACATCTTCGCTCTGTCGTGCCGAAATCATGATCTGAGCTCGTTTCGGCCTCCGAACGCACTATCACAACGCTTGTGCAGGCTATTTCGTCTTTTTGTGCCAAAGGTATATACCTGTTTCTGTTCGCCAGTATAAGCGTCTCGAAGTCTGCTACAGGTTTAGCAGAACTCGTCTGGGTAGTTCCGTTCAACTTTTTGAGATACAGTCAATTTTCTGCATCAAGGTATTTTAGTCACCGGCCATGGCTGAAAGTAGTGATGTATTCCGTATGTTGGCTGTTGAGGATAAGTTGGATGGTACCAACTACCCATTATGGGCTTATATGATGCGACATGTATTGGTTGCAAAAGGATTGTGGAACATTGTGCGAGGTGTTGAAAGATGTCCTGTTACACCTGTAACAACAGGTACTACGAATACAGGTGCTGGAGCTTATGAAGATGGTGTCGAAGATGATATTGTGCAGATTCCTATTCGTGTTGTTGTTTCTGATGCACCTACTGTAGAGCAGATTTGTTTGGATGGCAGAGATGCCCAGGCACATGCATTGATAGCTTTGTCTGTCAAATGTGCCATTATTCCCCATATTCGCTCTTGTAGAACAGCTAGAGATGCTTGGGATACACTTACCACATTGTACCAAGCTAGGAATGAGGCTCGGTTGCTTACCTCCGAAAACAGTTGGAGAGTGAGCACATGAATGAAGGTGATTCTATGGACAGTTTCCTAACGAAGATCAAAGATTTGAAGGAACAGTTGATTTCTGCTGATGAGGTTATACCAGATAGCTCACTTGTGGAGACCGTTCTGAATGGTCTTCCTAATTCATATCAGAGTTTTGCTTCTACTCTTCGGTTGATGATGAAAGGCAATCCGAATGCCTTATCATTTGAGGAGTTAGTTTCTGTTCTATTGCAGGAAGATCAGTCGAGGCAGAACAGGTCCATTATGCGTGTTGCAAATCAAGCTTTCCTGGCTAGTCAGAAGGGCAAAGGAAAATGGAGCTCTTCTACTAGTAAGCATAAATCTACAAATGTTGCACATTCGAAGTACCAGGATAAAGATGAGAAGAAATCAGAAAAGCAGAAATTGTTTTGCAAGTACTGCAAAGGGAATGATCATATCATAAAGAACTGTCCAAAACTGGCTACAAAAGAGGCAAAGAAAAAGGAGGCTGGAATGGTTGTTGCAGAAGCCTCTACATAAAAAACAGAGTCTGCTAATCTTGTGCAGGAAGAAGAATAGGCATTTATTACTGTTTGCAGTTTTGACCCATCTTCTCATGAGCAGTGCATGTCTGCAACGGACTTAGATGTTTGGTACTTTGACAGTGGGGCGACCAAACATATTACATCGCAACGCAGTTTCTTCTCTTCGCTCGAGCCTGCCCCTACAGGGAATACTGTCACATGCGGAAACAACTCCTCTTATCCTGTTATGGGAGTTGGTAAGATCATTCTGAATACTGTTGATGGTAGTTCTTTCACCTTGTCAGATGCTTTATTTGTGCCAAGGATCAAGAAGAATCTGTTATCAGTTTCTGCATTAGCCAAGATTGGCTTGGTTGTGAAATTTGTTAATGACAGATGTACAGTTCATGATCTGTCAAATGGCGATGTTATTATTGCTTCTGGCATTTTATGTCGTGGGCTGTATAAGCTCATAGACTATGAAAGATCTGTGAATGATTCGGCATGTGCAGTTCATGATTCTCAGGCTATGTCAGATTCAAAGCTTTGGCATGCACGCTTTGGTCATCTGAATTTTGCTAGTTTGCTACGCTTGGAGAAATCTGATATGGTGTCCTCTTTGCCCAAACTTGAGGCACCTGGAAAACATGTTTGTGAAGGCTATATTTTGGGCAAAATGCAGCGTTCCTCCTTTCCAAAAGATGGTTCAGTTCGGGCTACGCAAAAATTGCAGCTTGTACATAGTGATGTCTGTGGTCCTATGCAGACACCCTCTTTTGGAAATTACCTTTACTTCGTGACTTTCATTGATGATTTTTCCAGACATGCATGGGTATATCTACTCAAAGCAAAGTCTGAAGTGTTCATGTGCTTTAAACAGTTTTTGGTTTTGGCTGAAAATCTGTCAGCATGTAAAATGGGCACCCTCCATTCTGATCGAGGGGGGGGGGATATATGTCTTCTGATTTTAATGCATTTCTAGCTGAACGTGGGATAAAACACCAGTGTACAGTGCCGTATACACCTCAACAGAATGGAGTTGCTGAACGAAAGAACACGTCACTCATGGAGATGGCGAGGTGCATGGTC
Organism: Ceratopteris richardii; assembly: GCA_020310875.1. Taxonomy (NCBI): domain Eukaryota; kingdom Viridiplantae; phylum Streptophyta; class Polypodiopsida; order Polypodiales; family Pteridaceae; genus Ceratopteris; species Ceratopteris richardii. The sequence goes on along the minus strand of CM035407.1, from coordinate 82,058,393 downwards.
AAAAGTCACGCTTTACCACATAGTTTATGGCTTGAGGCTGTCATGTGTGCAGCATATGTACTGAACAGGTGTCCCACTAAAGCGCTCCAGTCTATTACTCCATATGAGGCTTGGCATGACCGCAAGCCATCTGTTGCTCATCTGCGTGTTTTTAGTTGTTTGGCATATGCATTAGGGTCTGAACAACATCGCAGAAAATTGGATGATAAGGCAATAAAATGTATTTTTGTTGGGTACAGTTCTGAAAGTAAAGGCTATCGTCTGTATCATCCACAGACTAAACGCATTCTGGTTAGTTGTGATGTTGTCTTTGTGGAAGATGCTATTCAGCCATTGCTTTCATGTACTAAGGAGACATATGTTAGCTCCAAAGACATGTATGATACTTTGATGCCTCTTTTTACAGGTGGACAATCTAGAGCTGGTCCTAATGAGGCAACTTCTCAGCCTTAGCAGGTTTCATATGATGATGTAGATCATTCCATTTCTGATGCAGATTTACATGATGCACTTGTTGATGAGAGAGCTGATATTGAGAAGGCAAAAACTATGTCAAAATGGCTGGTGCAGACTTTGCGTGACAGCAAATTAGATGCACCTTTGTCATATCGTACTCGTTCAGGCTCTCATAGTGCCTCCTTTACATCAGATTGCTATGTTATGGCTGCGTCTAGTCTTTGTGATGAGAATGAGCCTGATTCTTTTGATGAAGTATATAATTCAGAAAATTGGATGGCTGCTATGCAATCTGAATATGATACTATAATGAAGAATGGTACATGGTCTTTATGTGACTTGCCTCCTGGCAAGAAGGCCATTGGAACTAAGTGGGTATACAAGCTGAAGCGTAAACCTGGTGGTACAGTTGATAGGTATAAGGCTAGGCTTATTGCAAAGGGTTATGCGCAGGAAAGAGGCATTGATTTTGATGAGACCTTTGCACCTACATGCCGTATGACTACTGTTCGGAGCATTTGTGTACTTGCAGTCCATCATGGTTGGAATGTACATCAGTTGGACATTAAAACAACATTTCTGAATGGTGACTTGCATGAAGAAGTGTATGTTTTTCAGCCCCGTGGCTTTGTGCAGAAAGGGCATGAAAACCAGTTGTGCAGGTTAAAGAAAGCATTATATGGTTTAAAGCAAGCACCACGTGCTTGGTATGAGAAGATACATGCCTATCTGGTTGCACATGGTTTTGAGAACAGTCCAACTGAAAGCACCTTATATGTTAAGCGTGCTAATGATGTGTTTCTGGTCATTGTTGTCTATGTTGACGACATGCTGCTCACTAGTCCTATTGAGAAGCATATTGCTGATTTCAAGGCTGATTTGCATGCCTCATTTGAGATGTCTGATTTGGGGCATTTGCATCACTATTTGGGCATTCAGTTTATGCAAGTTGATGGTGGAATGGCTTTGTGTCAAACGAAATATATTGACACATTATTGCAGCGTTTTGGCCTTGAAGACTGTAAGCCTATTGCCACTCCTATGGAGACAGGTTTACGATTGAGTCTTCATGATGCTGGAGATGCATTTGATGTTGTTCTCTATCAGCAACCTGTTGGATGCTTGATTTATTTATGCATTACTCGGCCAGATATTCAGTTTGTTGTCTCACAGATGAGCAAGTTTATGCATTGCCTAGGAGTCACGCATTGGAAGGCGGTTAAGCATATCTTTCGCTACTTGAGTGGTACTCGGCTACTTGGGTTGTTTTATCCCAAGGAGGGATCCTTACCGCCAGATTTGCATGCTTTTTCTGACTCAGATTGGGCTGGTTGCTATGATACTCGTGTGTCCATCAGTGGTTTTTGCTTCATGCTTGGTGGCTCTTGTATATCTTGGTTGAGCAAGAAGCATCCTACTATGGCCACTTCCAATTGTGAGGTTGAGTATAGGGCAGCGTTCAGAGCGATTGTTGAGTGTGTGTGGCTCAGATGCCTTATGGCTGATTTGGGTGTTGGCCAGTCTTCTGCCACCACCATCTTCACTGACAGTCAGAGCGCATTGGCAGTTGCGAGGAACCCTGTGCTCCATGCTCGCACTAACCACATTGAGGTGCATTATCACTATGTCAGGGAGAGGTTCTCTGTTGGGGAGATCAGCTTGGCATATGTGCCCACGCAGGAGAACATAGCAGACCTTTTCACGAAGGCTCTGCCTAGGGAGAAGTTTGAAGCTTTCCGCAAAGCTTTGGGCTTACTTCCTTTTTTGGAGTGATTTCCACATAGCTTGGCACTTCCTTATACATGAGTGCCTGCTCCTTGTTCACCGCATCACTCCCAGGGGGGATTTGTTGATATATTTAGGTAGTGATGTGTGTGACACACTAGGACCACCGGGGCACTTTTTTCCCTCTTTAGGAGGTTTTTTTCCCCCGGCTTGTATATACGCCTATTGCCCTAATGGGCTACTTATCTTTGTACATTCTCTAGTAATACATTCAGTATTGTGTGTTGTGCTCAGGATGTAAACAGTAGTCTTGAAAACCTCTACCCAAAAATCATTAGGCAATCCTTTTCCCTTCAACATGCACCTTGCCATCTCCATGATGGATCGATTCGGGCATTTAGTAACACCACTCTATTGAGGGTTATGCACCACTGTGAGTCCATGCTTGATTCCTTTGCCCTTGTAAAAATCATCAAACTTTTAGAGGCAAGTCAATCACGAAGTGAGGGTAGTCCCCAAAAGAAGGAATCTGCATAGGACCATAGACATCACTATGAACAAGATGCAATTTATGAGTAGCTCTAATTGAGCCATCTATAGGGAAGGAAGAACACTATAATTTACCCAAAATATATCCTTCACATACATGTTCACAAGGTGCCGCTAGTTTGGGAAGAGAGAACACCATATTAGATTTCTACAGGCATAACGAACTAACATAATTCAAATGACCAAAGTGTGTATACCAAAGTTTTGCATCTAAGATAGCCTAAGAATGTTGAATTGCACACATTGAATCATTCATAGATTTTTCATAGTCTATGAGCTTATACATCCCACAACATAAAATGCTAGAAGCAATAATGACATTGACATTTGAAAGATCATGAATTGTACACCTATAATCAACAAATTTGACAACCAAGACAATCTTGTCTAATGTTGAAACTGACAATAGATTTTTCTTGATCCTTGGCACATACAATGCATCTAACAATGTGAAAGAACTACCGCCAACAATAGTCAAAATTGTCTTACCAACTCCCATTATAGGATATGAGGAGTTGTTTGCACATGCAATAATATTCTCTATAGGGGTAGGCTCAAGTGAACTGAAGAAACTCTGCTACGAGTAATATGTTTATTTGCCCCACTATCAAAGTACCAAACATCTGAGTCTATTGCAGACATACACTGCTCATGAGAAGATGGGTCATAATTGTATACATTAGTAAACACCCATTCTTCATTGTGCACAAGATTAGGAGAGTTTGTTTTTGGTGTAGAGGCCTCTACAACAACCATTCTAGCCTCTTTCTTCTTTTCCTCTTTTGCAACCAATTTTGGAAAACTCTTTATGACATGATCATTTCCTTTATAGTATTTGCAAAGTTGTTTCTGATTTCTTTGTTTTCTTCTCATCTTTGTCCTCCTTCTTAGACTCTATAGCATTAGCAGATTTCTACTTACTTGATCTAAAACACACATAATAGACATGTTCTCTTTAGAATAATCATCCTACAACAAAACAGAGCCTAACTTCTCAAATGGTTAAGACATTTGGATTGCTTTTCATCATCAATAAAAGAGTAGAAGCAAAACTCTAATATGAATCCGGAAGACCATTAAGAACATTCTACACAAGTGAACTATCTGGCAAGACTTCATCAGCAAAAATCAAATGTTCCTTAAGATCTTTGATCTTTTTAAAAAAATTGGCCATAGAATTTCCTTCATTCATGTGCTCACTCTCCAACTATTTTCGAAGGTAAGCAACACGAGCCTCATTTCTTGTATAGTATAAAGTGGTAAATGTATCACAAGCATCCTTTGCTATTTTGCAAGAGCAAATATGAGGGATAATGGCACGTTTGATAGACAAGGCTATCAATGCATGTGCCTGAGCATCTCTACCTTCCCAAAGAATTTTCTTTGGGATAGGTGCAACATGAACCACAACACAAATAAGAATCTAAAGATCATCATCTTTAACACCATCTACATCACCTTCAATAATTGTATTCACAGGTGTAGTAGGGCATTTTTCAATACCCTAAACAATATTCCATAATCCTTTTGCTACCAATACATGATGCATCATATATGCCCATAACCAGTAATTAGTACCATCCAACTTGTGATCAACGACCAACATATGAAATACATCATTTCTTTTAGAATGGCCAGACTAAATACCCTGATACAAAAAAATGAATGTAACTCAAAAAGTTGAATAGAACCAGCCTGTTGAGCTTTGCTAAACATGTAGCAGACTTTGAGGCTCTTATACTAGCAAATCGAAACCTGTATATATGTTTGGAAAAAAAGGATAAAAGTGCATGCATATGTGCTACGATAATTCATTCAAAGGACAAAATGAGCTCAGATTGAAATCTCGACTTGAGTATGCTCACATGTGATTTTGAGATTGTGATTGATGCCCTAGATGAAGTGATGGACTAGTCTGATACAAATTATTGGAGCTCAAGGTCTTTGCAAGCACACAAAAATCACAAGGAAGAAGAAGAAGCTTGGAGCACAACAAGACACTAAATGGATTACCACGTGAATGTACAAAGATAAGTGGCATGTTAGGGTTATAGGAATATATACAAGCCATGGGAAAAAAACTCCTAAAGAGGGAAAAAAGTACCCCAAGGGTCCTAAATCTATTCACAAATGTCACTACCAAAATATATCAACAAATAAACATAGCTTATCCCACCTATGGACCATCTTACAATCTCAATACCCTCTGTAGAAATCGTTCCACCAAAAACTAGTCAAGTTATGAGTCTTCAAACACTAGTAGGACAAGATGGTGGATTCTTTGTAATTTTTGGACTTTAAGGAAACCCATTAGTAAATCAGATTTAGAAGATATTAACCAATGGTGCTCAAAACCACCCCTATGGAATCCATCGCAATCCAAACATAGCCTTATGTGATTTCCCCAAATTCAAAAAGAGCTATTTGTGAAAAGTTCTAAGTCCAACGAAGTAGTAGATGCCATGGAAGAATTCAGTCCTACAATGATGGCAAGCGAGGACTTAACCCTGCAAAGATCATTCCCAAGAGGGATGTCCTATGAAAAATTTGGTGGATTCTTGGGTGATGACCTAGATGCTCATGTTAGGGCATTTGAGATTGATTAGAGACATTTAAAAAATTCCCCTAATATACCTAGTGTAGAACAGTATAAGGCTAGGGTGTTTGAAGCAACTCTTATTAATGAAGCAACTAGGTGGTTAACAAGATTTGAGTTGGATCACTTTCAAACATATGCAACAGTCAAAGAAGCCTTCTTGCAACATTTTAGATTGAAGAAGACACCCACTCAAGTCTTTTATTTTTTTACAAAATAATAAAAGAAACCTCATTAAACGGTACATGAGTGTGCTACTACCTTTCCCATGTGTCTCCGATAGATTTTGATGGAAAATTCATTACCAATAGATATAATAACTTAGTGGTTCATCAATGGGTTAAATCTACAATTGAGACAGATTATGATTATTAGTTTTGTAGGACGATGCAATTGGATGAGGTGATTGATATGGCTCTACAATTAGAACAAAGGTGAGAGGCTTTGCGAAAGATTTAGATTGGTCCTTTTTGAAAATGCCAAAGAATAACAATGATAATATGTTGAAGCAAGTATTATGTACCACATGTAAAAAATGGGACATATTGTAGTTAATTATGCTTTAAATTAGATATACTATGTAATCTGTCAGAATAGTGATCATTCTATGAATTTTTTTTCCTTATAATGGTAAAACGCAAAATCAATTGGAAGTCAATACCATAGTGCAAGAACCTAGGGAGCCGTCAACTGATTATGTCCCACCCCATTTGCAAAACTCTCCATATTTGATGTATCCTCCTTTTTTATTACAAAAACAAGTAAACTACAATCTGCCATGATGGAATCAAGGCATTTTAAACTCAGACAATATGAGTATGTCAATGTGCTATCATTTTTGTGGCAAACTGCCACAGGGCACACACGAAGAAATTGCAAGGACACACAGGAATATGATAATAGAAGAAAGAAAGGCAAAGCCTGATGATGAACATGGTGATCATAACATCGACTAAAGCACATACTACCACTCTCTAGATGCGATTTGGCCAAGTTCTACAACCATTTGTAGAGGTTTTCAAACCAAGATTTAAGGAATAAGGGTCATGGTGGCAAAAGCATCCAAGTGGGCTCAAGTAGAAGTCTCAATTTTTCCATCACCTAATCCAATTAATGATCGGGTGCCTAATGTGCCACCAAAAGTCATACTTGCACCAATGCCTAGTAAGGAATCACCACCATAAAAATTAGCAAACACTACTGCATGGGACATTCTCACTGGAGCACCCATTACATTGCACATGTTTAGGGACCTTCCATGGTAGCTATCTATCCTGAACTTGATTCGACAGTTGACCATGTGGTCCCCCTTATCATTAATGGTATACAAATCAATGCATTTCTAAGGTATTAATTGATGGTGCTTTGGGAGTAAACATAGAAACTTTTATGTAAGACATTAGGATGTTCTAATATCCAACCTCTCAAATTCTTTGTAAGAATTTCTAACCAAGCTTGAGTTCGTCCCATGGGATTAATCCACAATATTCCCATTACAACTCGAGGGTGCAGTTTTTCATATGACCTTCATGGTCCTTAATTACCCAAATCTAGCCTTGGCTGTGACCTCCTTTTTGGTAAACCATGGTTAAAGCAAGCTAAGGTTCTAAAGGATTGGTTGTCCCATGATATGTTCTTTAAATGCAATCGTCATAAGTATACAATACCCTTATGAGTTCATGTTGTGTGAAATCCATGCTCGCCTTTATGTGGTAGAGCTAGTGAACATGCTCGATGGCCTCTCTGATGATGAAGAAACGGCCTTCTTAGTGGCCAGCCAAGATTTACTCTCATTGGTCACTATTGATTTGCAACAGGTGCTAGATCAATGGTCTCAAGCCACATGTCTGTTCACCTCAGTGCTATGAAAGCAGAGGAGGCTCCTTAAGGTATCGTGGAGTTAACAGATCTTCCCCGAAATCATTCAAAGGAGTTGAGAATAACCTAGGCCAAAATTTTATGTTCGTGAAGACCAACTTCTAACTTGTAATTTAGGAAATGTGTTATCCCCCGACTTGTTAAAGTTAGTGTGACCTTGGAGGAGTCCTTTTGCCTAGATTTATTGACACTATTGGATAACTTAATTGATATTTTTTCTTGGGCATGAAGGGACTCGATCCTCATATTTATTAGCATCATGTGTTACTAAAAACATATGCTTATCCTATGAAGCAACCAAGTTATTGCATGATGTTGAGCCAATAAAAGTCATATTGGTCAAAATCAACCACAATCAAAGTCAACCATAGTCAAAGTCAAAAGGGTCAAAGTCAAAGCAATCAAAGTCAACTAGGTCAAGGTCAAAGTCAACATGGGCAAAGCCAAAGTGTGCAAAGTTCAGGTGTCAAAGTGCACAGGTAGTGCACAAGTAATTGTTCACAAAGGTTGTATTTTGCAAAAAGTGGATTGCAGGTTGCAAAGTGTCTTCCTGTAATTTCTCTAAGGTTCAAAGTGTTTTTAAAGTGTTTTGGAAGGTTCAGGTGAACCCTCTCTTAGGTGCACAAATGAAGAATCAAAAGGCAAAATGTGAAGGTATGTGAAGCAGCAGCGTACACAGAAGTGAAAGTATGGTCCCCTAATTAAAGTTTTTGTTTTAGTCTAAAGTCACTACAGGACAAAACAAGGATTCGTTGGCTGCCCACTTTTGGAGACAATCTTGGGACATCAAAGTGAGCACCAAGATACTCTTGCAGTTAGGAGTGTACATGAAATCGACACTAAAATCAAGGCAAGGCATTATTCTTGAGACTAAGCAAGGTGAGCATAGTCTAAGCTAGGCAAGAGAGAGAAGTGCAAGAGACACACAGTGTGCGATGCAAAGAAGTGAAGTGCAAGGTGTGGATGAAGAGTGACTAAGAAGTGTGCAGAGGTGTGCTAATCTTACAACCAAAGATCCCAAGGTCCCATTGAAGCTGTGAACGTGCCGACAAAAGGTGTCCATCCCTCCCCCTTATTGGAAGCTTGGTGCAAGGTGTGCACAAGTGCAAGCTTGGAGAAGGTGGAGGTCTAGTACAGAGAAGGTCGGCAACAACAAGACCCTTGGGTATTTTGTATTCTGTGATTGTGCACTCTGTGGGATTTTGCACAGAAGCATTGGATTGTATTATGCTTCACCATTGTATTTGTCTTCTTATAATCAATCAATAGAGGCTTCCAGTGTGTATCTTTCTTCTTATCTTTCCCTTTTCTCCTACAAACACTCAAATCCCTTTTTGTCCAAGAATCCCCCAACAAAATTTGGTATGCCTGATGGGACTCCAAGAGATTTGAGCATAGGAGAAGAAATATTGCAGTGTGGAGAAGCATTATTCAAGTGCCGATAATACTACTTCATTGGGTTAAGAGGTAAATATCCTTATCAGTTATCTCATACTAAGATGATTATGAACAGCTCATGACCGCAACCACATTGAGGGTCACCTGCAAAGCAAAAAGAAGGAAGGTTGTTAGAAGATCCTCCAGTCCACTGTCGTCAATCTCATCAGTAAAGAGCATGGCAGGTCAAGTAGATTTGGAAACCCTACTATCAAGATTAAATATAAAATTTCCTTCTTTCAAAGGCTTAGCTCAAGAAGCTCCGGACGAGCATATTAGGAGGTTTTTAGCACTATGCAAAACAAGAGGCTTGATGGGAAGAGAGGATGCCTTTTTGATACTCTTCCCTGCCACATTAGAAGGGTTAGCATATTAAGTGGTTCAGCCAGTTTGCTGAAAACCATTTCACCACTTGGGACTTAATGAAAGATGCATTCAAAACTCAATTCCAACATGGAAAGAGGAATTAGACAAATGGAGACTAGTCCAGGTGAAAAGTTTCCAAAGTTTGTAACTAGGGCCAAGGCACTAATGGCTAAGTTGCTAGATCCTCCACATGATTTCTTTATTAAGAAATGGTTAGCTAAACCACTTCCAATGACCACACAGTGTAAAAAATCAAGGAATTAGTGTTGCCAATAGTCTCCATAGAGGAGTTCATCAATACAACTACACGATTCGAATAAATAAGGCAACAATATGGAGCAAGTTCTTCTCAACTACCCTATTCTACAGAAATGGGGGATTCAGTAATCCAGCTAAGGAAAGAGCTAGAGGGCTTAAAAAGGAATAAGCCCCATAAAGAGGAGGAGAATGTTGTTACGCGGTTGAGGACGGAGATTGAGGCATTGAAGCTAGAAAAGGAAGAGGAAGCCCAAGCAGAAGAACGAGCTCAGCTTCAACAAGAGTTTCGGGAACTCAAAGGGGGTGGCATCAAAAGTGGACTATGGTGTACCATGTGCAGCAAGCAAGGTCATGTAGTAATTGAATATCCTCTGTTAAGTGTAACTTGCCAGCTATGCAAGAAAGCTGGTCATGAGGCCCATGAATGTCAATCAAGAGGAATGCCTGCAACAACATATTGGACACAAGGAGGAGCCCTACCACTAGCAAATGTGATGGTGGCTGCACCTAATCAAGGTAACAATTACGACTCTAGACATAGGGATAACTTTGGAAATGGGCCAAGGAGGCCAATTATTTGTTTCAGATGTGGAGAATGTGGGCATTACCAAAGGATGTGCACTCTACCTAAAAATGCCCCTCCTTGCAGGAACTGCCCAGAGGCTAGAGACCACTATACTAATTGTTGTCCTAAGAACCAAGCATACTCATCTAGGCCCCATAATCAAATGATTTCTGTGTGCAAAGAAGAAATGGTAGATCAAGTCAATGGGGCATCACCATCTATCAAGGTGGTGAAGTTAGAAGAAATTGATTCTTTTACAGTGCAGACAAGAAGCAAGGGGAAGGCTCAAGTGGAAATAGGTCGAGAATCAAGGATTAATGGATTGAACAAAGACCAAGAGACATCTGAAGACAAAGCCACCACATGTGCAGATACAAGGCAAAAAGGAAGTCTCGTAGGTACCGGTGATGCCATTGGGCGTGCATTCAACAGGGCTCATGAGGAGTTTGACAAGTCAATTGGAGCCCATGCTCTTAAGGAATCAGAAGCTTCAAAACTACTCAAGTCCATGAAAAAGGAGGTCAATATTTTTTATTTAATAAAGATGGATGGGAAATTCAGTTTAGAACTCTGCAGATAATTGATGAGGTGTCCACAACAAGTTTAGGGGCAAAGGCTGTTGTTATGCATAAAGATAAAATTGTAGGGGAAGCACCTCTCACATATTATAAGAGCCCTATGCTAATAGTCTCTATCAAAGGTCATGAGTTTCAAGGAGTTATTGTGGATGGTGGTTCTGGCATCAACTTGGTGCCTTAACATACCATGAAAAAGATTGGACTACACCCTTCAAGACCTGCCAACTTCACTGTAACACTGGCAAACCAAAGCATAGTAAAGCCTATGGGAGTGGTCCCTAGAGTCCCAGTCAAGATACAAGGTACCATTTTTAACTTGGATTTTGTTGTTTTAAGGTTGCCACAGGTAGAAGGAAGATTCCCCTTTTAATTGGGAGACCTTAGTTAAGGCATGACAATGTGCTACATGACTAGGGCAACGACACAATGTGGGTAAAGCAGGAGGGAAAAGAGTTGTAGTAGATAATTTTAGAAGAAGGACCATACAATCAGAGACACACCAGCATGATGCAAACAATTGGTATTTGTATGGAAGAAGAATTGTTGGACAACCCAGAAGCAGATCTATTTGAAGAAACAAATTTATATGAAGAAGAAAACATATTGGCTTGGCTCTATGCAGAAGACACATCTACCTGCTATGGGATTTTTCCAAACTCAAGTAGAGAGGAAGCCTATGAAGAAAAAGAGGACATCACTCAAGTTTCTGATTTGAGTGAAACAGTCTCAGTCAAAGGCCATAGTAGAGAGAAGAAAAGAAAAAGCCTTTAAGTGTAGTAGTGACGAAGCTACTTCAAATCATATATCAATGGCCACTTTTTTATGGATACTGGTATGGATATCATCTGTTATGTCAAATTTTAGGATAGTAAGTGTAGGGCTTTATAAGGATGTAGAAGGAGTACCTGCAAGTCTTTGGAAATAGAGGGTTCCATTGGATGAGGAAGCTAGAATAGTAAAAATGGCATTTTGCAAATTAAGTTATAAAGTAGCTGCAACAAAGATACAGAAGATGCAGTATGGAGGAGATAATATTCTAATGAAGGATTTAGGGTACCCCTACCAAATGGTCAGTATGCCCAAAAAGAAGACAAAACAAATGAAGTGCAGAACAATTGGAGATTATGGAGGAGCTTCTCTTAGTCATCATATCAAGGCTCAAGGCCTATCATCAGTACTACTGAAGATTCATGGATCACCTGGAACTTGCAAAATTTGTCCAGGTTGTACATAGCCCTCTCATTTCATTTTGCTCAAGTTTTAGTAGTTTTTATCCTTTTTCATGCTTGTTCCTTGAGTTTTTAGCAAATTTAGCAACCCTTTCACAGCCCTTTACATAAGCGTAATTTTTGGAATTTTTTCAAGCATTTTTAGATTTTTTTTAGCATTTTTTCATCCTTTTCCAATGTCATTTTCTTGCTAAATTAGAGGAATAAAGGAAGCTCTCTGTAGTTTTGAGTGAGAAAATGGGCCTAGACCTATAGGGAATTTTTTGAGAATTTTTGGATTTTTTGGATTTTTTGGATTTTTTTTATTTTTTCTGTATTTTTCTCTAATTTTTGGATATTTTCAAAAAAAAAAAGGGCCCCATGGATTTTATCCCCCCCTAAAAAAAAACCTCTCTCTCTCTCTCTCTCTCTCTCTCTCTCTCTCTCTCTCTCTCTCTCTCTCTCTCTCTCTCTCTCTCTCTCTCTCTCTCTCTCTCTCTCTCTCTCTCTCTCTCTCTCTCTCTCTCTCTCTCTCTCTCTCTCTCCCTCCCACCCCTCTGCCCCCCCCCCCCGCCACCCCATTTTTTTTATTTTTTATTTTTTATATATTTTTTATTTTGTAGTTTGTTTAGGCTAGTTTTTTTATTATTTTATTATTTTATTTATTTATTTTAGTTTTTTGTTTATTTATTTTGTATTTATTTTTTTTACATGCGTTAAAAAAAACATTTTCTTTTTCTTTATATATATATATATATTTTTTCATGGTCCAAAGCTTTTGGCTCTAGATTGCACCTCGGATGGCCATTTTTTTCAAATTTGGAGCCATCTTCATGTACTTTGGCACCTTTGGATTCAATTTTTGCCTTAATTTTTCCAAAATTCCACCTTTTCTCTAACTTTTGGTCAAAAACCACATGTTTTGAGCACATTTATCACATGTTTTTATTTAACCACATGGTCTATTCTCACTTTGTTTTACCTTATGTTTCACAATTTCCCATATGCACCCTATGTAGCTCTACTGTTTGATCATTTTGACCCTCTCCAGACCCCATAATCCTACTCCCTCACCCTCCCTTTACCCTTCTGCCCAGCCCCATCCTTACCCCTCCCTGCCCTATCCATCACAACCCCCTCAACCCTCCATTCCCCCTCCTTTCTACCCTGCTCTTGCCCTCCTTTGCTTTTCTGAGCAAAAATTCCACTTTTGGGTTCTTCTCTGGTGTTTGTTCTCTCCTGCTCCTGGTGGACTTGGTTGCTGCTCAAGTGTCCTTTCGAAGATTTTGCAGCATAAGAATCATGGTGTCATCTCTACTCCAAGTTTTGGCTGTAGCTCTCCGTGATAGAGAGCACATTAGGTGGTGGGCAACTGTTGAGCCCATAAAAGTCATATTGGTCAAAGTCAACCACAATCAAAGTCAATCATAGTCAAAGTCAAATGGATCAAAGTCAAAGCAATCAAGGTCAACTAGGTCAAGGTCAAGGTCAAAGTCAACATGGGCAAAGTCAAAGTGTGCAAAGTTCAGGTGTCAAAGTGCACAGGTAGTGCACAAGTAATTATTCACAAAGGTTGTATTTTGCAGAAAGTGGATTGCAGGTTGCAGAGTGTCTTTCTGTAATTTCTCTAAGGTTCAAAGTGTTTTGGAAGGTTCAGGTGAACCCTCTCTTAGGTGCACAAATGAAGAATTAAAAGGCAAAATGTGAAGGTATGTGAAGCAGCAGCGTACGCAGAAGTGAAAGTATGGCCCCCCAATTTAAATTTTTGTTTTAGTCTAAAGTCACTACAGGACAAAACAAGGATTTGTTGGTTGCCCACTTTTGGAGACAATCTTGGGACATCAAAGTGAGCACCAAGATACTCTTGCAGTTAGGAGCGTATGTGAATCGACACTCAAATCAAGGCAAGGCATTATTCTTGAGACTAAGCAAGGTGAGCATAGTCTAAGCTAGGCAAGAGGAGAAGTGCAAGAGACACATAGTGTGCGATGCAGAGAAGTGAAGTGCAAGGTGTGCATGAAGAGTGACTAAGAAGTGTGCAGAGGTGTGCTAATCTTACAACCAAAGATCCCAAGGTCCCATAAAAGCTATGCGTGTGCCGACAAAAGGTGTCCATCCCTCCCTCTTATTGGAAGCTTGGTGCAAGGTGTGCACAAGTGCAGGCTTGGAGAAGGTGGAGGTCTGGTGCAGGGAAGGTCGGCAGCAACAAGACGCTTGGGTATTTTGTATTTTGTGATTGTGCACTCTGTGGGATTTTGCACTGAAGCATTGGATTGTATTGTGCATCACCATTGTATTTGTCTTCTTATAATCATTCGACAGAGGCTTCCAATGTGTATCTTTCTTCTTATCTTTCCCTTTTCTCCTACAAACACTCAAGTCCCTTTTTGTCCAAGAATCCCCCAACACATGAATAATAAATTATTCTAAGCAAGTTAAAGAAGAAATTGACCTCTTATTACATGTTGGGTTCATCGTGCCCATTAAAAATGTTGAATGAATTTCCTTGATTGTGATCGTTCCTAAGAAGAACAAGCAATTGCGAATTTCTGCTTGATTATTGAAATTGAATGTTGCCACTATGTCAGATCCTTTTCCATTTCCTTTTTTGGATGAAGTAGCCAGTCATGAGATTTACTCTTTTCTAGATGTCTATAGTGGTTACAATCAAGTTCCTATAGCAGAGCAGGATATTTCAAAGACTGCCTTCATTACAAATTGGGGTGTTTACACTTGTGTCGTCATGTGGTTTGGATTGAGGAATGCTCATATTAATTTTCCATGGTGCATGCACGATATCTTCTCCCCATATCTTACAATTTCATGCATGTTTTCCTTGATAATTTTTTGGTTTCACGTGAAAAAATTGATCACTTGCAGCATCTCCAACTCACTTTCCTTAAGTGTTGGGAATATCGATTATTTCTCAATCCAACTAAATCTATTTTTGTGGTGTCCTATCATAAGTTGAGGGGTCACATTATTTCTCGCTAGGGCATCCAATAACAACCTGCTAGCTCTGCCATCAAAGTCGTCGAAAGATGTTCTCTATTTTTGGGTCAAATTCATTGGCATGGTCATCACCTCCATTGGCTCACATACCTCACTATCCCACTTACATGTTTCACCACAACGTCTCCTCATGATTTTCAATGGACATATGAATTCAAACTAGTTTCCTTTGACTAAAGCAACTCTTGACCCAAGCACCTATAATCTAAGCATTGAAGTGGGACCTTCCCTTCCATGTCTTTGTGGATGCCTTTGATATTGCCATTGGTAGTGTTCTGATGAAGTTGACATATAAATGGTATCCACCAACATATTATACTAGTCATCAATTGGCCCCAATTAGCATAATTATCTTATTATCAAACATGAATGCTTAGGCTTCATTTATTCCATTAGAAATTTCACCATTACCTATTATGCCAAAAATTTACTTTTTATGTTGATCATTCAACTCTCATAGTGCTTTGCTTAATGTATTAGGTCATGAAGGTTCCCTTGGTGTTAGCTTTGGCTCATTTGAATCTAACTCATGGATATTTTTCAATATAATTAACTTACAAGAAGTTGTTGCAGAGTCAGTTGTGGTGGTCTACCATGCAACAGACACCCAACACTATGTTCGAGCTTGTGACCCTTTTTAGCAAGTTGATGAGACTCTTCCATGCTCCCATCTTCCATTCCAACCCATTTTGCCTTTGGAACCATTCCAGAAGTGGGGATTAGATTTTATTGGACCCATTACTCCTCCTCCTATCATTACTAATAATCGTTACCTTTTAACCTATAGTAATTATGCCACCCATTAGGCTGAAGCTTGGGTGATGAAATTGGCTATTGCTTTGCTCGTTGCTTAATTCGTAATGTTTTTCCTAGTTTGGGTCTTCCTTTAGAGATTGTTTTTGATCATGGTACCCATTTTGCTAATTAATTAGTTAATGCCCTTACCCAATATTTCCAGATTATCCATAAGTTCATTACTTCCTATTACCCTCATGCTAATGGTTTGGTGAAAAGCACTAGCAAAACCCTTCTCACTATGTTCAAGAAGCTTATTGTGGATTGTCTAGAGTGCTAGGATTAGTTGCTTCGTGTTGTATTATGGGCATATCATATCACTTATAAAGTTGCCACTAGATGTACACCCTTTAAGCTTGCATATGGCCCAGAAGCCATTGCCCAAAAGGAGATCATTGTTCCCAGTGTAAGAGTTTCTATAGAACAAAAACTTCTTTTGGAGGATTTCTTGTTTACCAAGTTGGACAAACTTTGCATGTTGGATGAACAATGTTTTGAAAGTTTCTTATTGATGTAGGAGCTTCAAATTTTCCAACCATGCATCCATGATCGCTTTCTCAAAATACCAGTATTTATCAAAGGCCAATTGGCACTTTTTTATAATTCTAAATTGGATCATGCTACAAGAAAATTCAAAGTTCGATGGTTCAATCCTTATTGAACTTCAACCCAACTGGTTCAACAACTTTTTATATCTAGACTCTTGTAGGAGAACTGATTAAAACTCTGATCAATGGGTCAAAACTCTCCCTTTTCATTCGCTTGCCATGTGTGTAGATTTTTAGTCTGCTACCCATGACTACATGCTTTCGCATGATGATTAATCACCAATCTCTTGACTCATGCACATGATTCTCCCTTTATGCTGACATGCTCCTTAGCCCCTTGCCATCATGTAAGCCTTAGCATTGATTACACCATTATCAACCATGTTTACTGAGCCAACCTCTCAATACCTTGGTACCCTCCGCTTGGAGAACTTTGCACTCCTCCAGTGGGATGGCGTGGTTGCTCACCCTACTATCAAAAGTATCACCTGATCCATTGTTGCAGAGTCCTCTTTCATAATGGTATGGACACTCCCCTTAATGCCACTGAAGTTTGCACCACCATTACTGACATAGCACAACAATTTCATCTTCCCACTGAAGCTATCACCATAGTCAATCTCCTATCATGCCAAACGGCAGAGCAACTTTTCCCTTGGCACAATTCAAATGAGTATACCATCCAGTGCCGCTCAAATCTAGAGTGTTCCATTCTTCAACTTTTGGTGGTTGTGCACTAGTGGAGTCCCTTATCATTGGTGCTTTTGGCATATTGTTCACCCAATTCTATGTCATGTTTGGCATTGTTTGAGTTCTATCTACATTTTATTGAAGTTTGAAGTTGTTAATCAATAAATTCTTGCACAAAAGTTATTGTTGTAATTGGGAAGTGGTAGTGTAATTATATGAGCACTTATCTATAATTTGACCACATGTTCGGTGTATTCTAGTATCATCTGCATGCACCAAAAGTTCAGAAGTAAACGTTCCATAAGCTTATGTGTCTCATATTTGTATGGAACATGTGATGTTATCTAGTACTTCTAAGCATTGACAACTAGGAAAATTATAGAGACTAAGATTAATCTAAGTTATCCCACCCAAGAACCCAATTTTACCTATCTCTCTCCTTAGCCAAAAGGAAAGGTTAACACTTGTGATTGCATTGGGGAGCAGTTGTCTGTAGACTACATGGTGGTGATGAGATCTAGAAAAATATCTTAAGTACTAGAGTGACAAGCAACCAATATGAGTAAACAATGCATTAGGTGCACTGTGGGAAAGAACTGAAAACACGATAGTAATAGACAGGAAAATTGCAAGCAACCACCACGAATTAGGCAAGAATCAACAAGTGACCAGGATACGAAAGAAGAAAATCAAAACATTTGGGAAAAAAACACAAAAGGATACAATCATAGACATTTTCAAAATCAAGGAAGAACCTCTCCTAAGACCAACGAGTACTACCAAAGGGTGGAGGATACCGATTGAAGGATGAATTGAATCATATTCCTTGAATTTTTGGAGGAACGAAAAGATAGTTCCAAATAGTGAACAACCAGAACCCCTTAAGCCATGGAATTTGGTACCTTTCGGAAAGGGAACACGATTTCTACAAAAACTATCCCCCACAAGTTCAGATTCCAAAGAAGTGGTAGATGTAGTTGAAGGTTTTAGTCCTAGAGCCATGGTAGATGCAACATTACCTCTACAAAGGCAATATCCGATGGGTATGTCCTATGCCAAATTTGGTGGATTCCTAGGGGATGATTATGATCAACTAAGGGCTATGATCCAAGGGTCCCATTAGTTCAAACAGATATGAAATTGGATATCGTTCTCGGAAGGATTTCCTCACTCGAATTAACATATGGAAAAATAAAAATGTTTTGATTCAAAGTTGATTAATTGATATCTCTCTCAAATATTTTTTAATCCATTGGTTTAAATTGACTAAAATTTTCTCTTGAGTTCTTGAAGGCAAAAGAAGAAAATATTTTCTGAACAAAGAATGGAGGATTAATTGAACCCTTATTTGGACTCTTGATTTTATGTCCATTTATATGTTTATGAGATCACTAAGTGAGTTTATATGTGACCATGATCATATGAGGATATCCATGTGAGAATGAAGGAGAATTTAAGTATGGATATGTATATGTGCCTAAGTTTATAGGGTTGTATATATATATATATATATATATATATATATATATATATATATATATATATATATATGTGTGTGTGAATGCACTTAATTATGT
This sequence comes from Ceratopteris richardii, assembly GCA_020310875.1. Taxonomy (NCBI): domain Eukaryota; kingdom Viridiplantae; phylum Streptophyta; class Polypodiopsida; order Polypodiales; family Pteridaceae; genus Ceratopteris; species Ceratopteris richardii. Next base: position 82,040,155 of record CM035407.1, on the reverse strand, counting down.
ATGTGTTCATGTGTCTATGAGTGTGAGTGTGACTGTGGGTTTTATGCCAACATGTATGTATTTGCATATGTATATTTAAAAGATACATATGTGTGCACCTATGTCTATGTGTTTATGTATTTTTGCTTACCTAAGCATGATTATATATATGGAGTTCCATGATGTATGTGAGTACAGTTAAACCTATGAATTGTTTGGCTTTCCATAAGTAAGTATATATGTGCATGTGTGTTAATATGTTTTATGTGTGCTTATGTGCTTAGGTCTATAAGATTTAACGTAGGTGCACCATGTGAATAGACCCATGTTGTATAAGCTATAAACGTGCATCTCCATTATGAGTGCATATGTGTACATCAATTTTGTGCATTATTAATTTATGCATGTGAACCTCTATTCATGTTTTGGTATTAACTTTATGATTGGATCTACAAAAGATGAAAGTATCCTATAGTGACCTAAACCTTATGCTCACATTTATTCTTAAAACCTAAAATATATGTTCCCTGACTTTTTTATTTGGATTATCTATTTTAATCACCATTCTTGACCATAAAAATTATTGATGTGGTTTTTTTTTTAGCTTTCCTAGTTTTACCATGCTGTAAATGAGATCATGTATGCATTAGCTTACCAATATTGATATGATTAGATGTATACTCGTAATAAACTAAGTATGAGTTATTAACTTTTTGTATGGTTTAGGAGTATGAATCACTATGAAAAATATAGGTAGAATTAATCATTTACTTATTTTAACGAATAACATCTAAAATAAGTTAAAAACTTAGAATCTCTCAAGTTTTACGTAAAAATCTTTGCATGGATCATGTGCACGTGTATCTGTTTGCATGGAAATAATGAGTAAAACTGAAACGTGTGATTTTTATTATGCATCAGTTGACATGTGGTTATTGCAAAAAGATATGCGCGCATATATGATTATATATATATATATATATATATATATATATATATATATATATATATATATATATATATATATATACACACGCTGATGAATTTTTCTAATGATGTTTTTACATGTATTAGTCTTTTCTTTATCTTCCTCGTCTCATTCTCCTTTGCTTTTTGTTGTTGTGTGTAATACAGACAGAGGGAGAGAGAGATTCTGAGCTGTTTCTTCTTCTTTCTCCTCCACCCGGCGGCCATGGCGCAGACATGATCTGGAGAGAGTATGAAAGGGAGAGGAAGGCAAGGTAGGGAAGGAAGGGTTATGAGGGAACGGGGCCCTACTGCTCCTGCTCCTTTCTCCCTGCATCATCTTCGGTGTAAACAAAGTTGCACCTCTTAACCCACTTCCTTTCTCTCTGATCTTTGCCCTGACTCCAAGCTTCCGTGTACTATCTTGATCTTACCGAATAAATGTTAATTTCCTTGCTAGTATTTTGGTGTGATTGCATCGTCCATGGCGGAAACCTAAGTGATCACTACGTTGCGCGGTTTCATTTTGTCTTCTATGATCCTTTCTGCCTACATAGGCATGAGTGAGAATTAGGAGAGAGAGCTAAGTTATTATGATGCACGAGGCCTCATTCTGTGCAGTTAGCTCTACGTGTTTGTGAGTGAATGGAAATAAACATCTTCAGAAGGTTGTTCATGAAGTCTCTTTCCGTATACATCGTTCAAATGCGAGCAGGTCTATGTAAGGAAACAATTACCAAAGGTGTGTGCGTGTGAGAGAGAATTGCCTACCGTTAGCTTAGTTGAAGGTTGAGGAGATGTTAAACCTATGCAAGATCATGTGCTTGTCGTTTTGTGTTAAAAGGATGCTCTGCACACAAGTGTGGTTGCTGAAAACAGTGACTTTATCCACTTACGGAGTTATAATGCTTTAGTGAATGATTTAACTATAGTTAAGCAAAGAATTAATTCAGTCAATCGTCATCATCAGACTTCGCTGATGCTTGCTTGCAGGAATGGAAGGGTTGCCTGTGTGGATTTGTTTGTTCAGTTGGGAGCTGATTTACTCATGTTTGATGGGATTTATGGAACAACATGTCAACATTAGAGTGGTCATCTTGATTGCATCGGTAGCACAAACATGAGGTTTTGATTCAATTCCTAAACATAAGAGAGAAAGACAGCCATAACACTTACCCTTTATGAAATCCCTCAGCCAGATGAAGAGGATATGGTTTCAATTTTCAGAGGAAGAAAAATTAATAGATAGTATTCAACATAGTTTCTGCACATTGATGAATTCTTTCGAACATGTGCAGAGAGAAATAGAAATGGAAAGAGTTTATACTGCTTGCGTGTATGGATGGAGGGAACTCATGGGGAAGAAGCATGAATTCTTTGAGCGCGAGTTCCTTGGAAACATTGTACTGATAATATTTTGTCGATGTCTGGTTGCAATTTCTTGAATAAAATAAGCACGCATCGATATTCTCCTTAAGGAGATCTTTGTAAGGAGATGAAATAATTATACTGTTGTCATGCCCAAAGAGAAGGATGTTCATACCCAAAGAGAAGCATGACATTGCTAGAGTAAAAATCGAACGTAGAAGTTTACAAATTTAGTCAGGTTTATTGTTTCTAGAATGTAATCTGGAATTTTGTCAACAGGTGCAAGAGCATCGTAAAATTTTCTGCTAGGCTTATCAAATCTCTAAGTGATATTAAGGTATCCATGGCACGTATGTATAAGACCAAGTTTTGGGCAACCTCTACCCTTGTCTCCAGTCAATGCGTAGGTTGCTGTCATTTTTGTGATGAAAGTTTGCATGGAAAGCGCCATTTGTGAAAGTAGATCAAATAGGGTACTTTTGCGAAATTTCACAAGACGGGATGATGTAGGTGTCCAAACATTGACTTGAACTCAAGAAAGGGAATGGAAATCTCTATATGCATGTGTGTGATGGGAAAGAGAGAGAAGGGAGGAGGAAGAGAACATGTCGTTCTGTGTTTCTGAGTTGCACCATATGCACTTTGTTCTTCTTTGTCTTCCTTATAATTGTACTCGAAGTTGCAGAGAACATCATTCCATTTTTATGTCCTCTCCATGTGAAGTTACCTATTTCTAATGATTTCTTGTATATATTAGTGAGAATTAAGTTTTGAGCAATTAAAATATATATCTACTAATCAAATGTACTGTGCTATTTGTAATATGGCAAGACATTCTATCAAAACTTGTCCATATAATGCAAAAGTACAAGAGCAGACCGATCGTAAATGTCATAATACACGAGCAAGGACAATCGTCCACCCACTACGTACCATCGCATTTGAGAAATACATCTTATCAAACTTACAAGAGGACCACAACCAAACAATTTTGGATAGCCTCGTTGGAATTCGGGACAATCGGGTGAAAGTGCATCTCTCCCACCACCAAGATGCCATTTTTGTGGAGAAATTGGACATATCCGAAAACATTGTAAAGAAGCATCTGAATATGATAAATGAAGAAAAGAACGGCAACATCCAATGGCAAATATGGTATATATTTCAGTAGTAGATACACAAGCGGCACTAGTACAAACACCGTCCGGTAAGAAGTTGCACCTAGCTGTTGAGATTTTTGAACCAGGAATTTGAGAACAATAGTGGATGTTTACTAAAGCAAGCACGTGGGCAAGTCAAGAACCAATTGTCTTTCCCTATCCAGTACCAATGCTCCAGTAGGCAGTACAGAATACCCCACCGAAAGAGATGGATTCGGTCCAATCACCATCGGAGGACACATCGGACTTGATATCTGGTATGCAGAATTTTTATTCTATGTGGCATATTTTATCAAAAGCATCCATTACGATCCCGTTGGGGCAACTTTTATCCTTGGTCCCTAGTATTCAACAACAATTTCAGTAGCAAATTAGTCTAGGATTTTCATGCACACCTTCTACAGCAACCATTAGCTTGGAAACTGATTCTATGATGGATCATGTTGTTCCTTTAATTACGGTATGGTATAAAAACCACAAAATTTCACAAGTATTAATTGATGGAGGCTCAAGGGTTAATATTGCTACAACCACACTCTATAAGAAGTTAGGATATACTCAAATCGAACCCGTCTAGTTCTTTGTAAGAATGGCTGATCAATCTCGAGTACATCTAGTGGGTGCATGATATACCCATTACCCTATATGGGGCAGTGTTTAAAATGACTTTTGTTGTCTTAGAATTACCCGAATCAAGCGTGGATTACAACTTATCATTTGGAAGGCCCTGGTTGAAGCAGGCAAAAGTATTACAGAATCGGTCTGCACACGAACTTATTTTTAAAAGCAATCACAGGAAATATGTTGTACCCTTGAGGCCTTGCGACTTTCATGCATGACCTTACGTGGCAGAACTTGTGCATATGTTGGATGGTCTTTCGGATGATGAAGAAGAAGCTTTTTTAAATGCTAACCAAGATTTGTTAGCACTAGGTATAGTTGATTTACAAACCATAATGGATAGTTGGACTCCGGCTGCTTATACGGTAGTCCCTCGCACCGAAGAAGTGGAACCAGTTACGGATTAGGTTTTGGATGCCACTGATCTTTAACACTTACTCCCTCCACCTGAGGATATTTTCATGCCTTGACGTTTTATGTATCGGAAGATCAACTAATCACTTGCAATTTAGGTGACGAGGTTAGCTTGTGCCCCGTCAAGATTAAGGCCAGATTACCTGAACATTTTCAAGAAGATTTACTACAGTTGTTGAAGGAATTTGCTGATGTATTTGCTTGGGACTATCGCGATATGAAGGGATTGGATCCTTGCATCTACCAACACCATGTGATGCCAAAACCGGATGCTCAACCAATTAAACAACAGAGTTACGGATGAATCCCAATTATGCTATGCAAGTGAAAGTTGAACTGTATCGGCTGTTGAAAGTAGGTTTCATTATTCCCATTGAGCACATTGAATGGATCTCTCCTATTGTCATCGTCCCAAAGAAAAACAAGCAATTACGAATTTGTGTGGATTACCGAAAGCTAAATGTGGCGACGGTACACGATCCATTTCCACTTCCCTTCTTGGATACTATGCTAGATGATGTTGCAGGACGAGAAATGTACTCTTTTTTGGATGGTTATAGTGGCTATAATCAAGTACGAATGGTTGAAATGGATATTCCCAAGACCGTATTTATTACGAATTAGGGAGTATATGCTTGTACGGTGATGTGGTTCGATTTACGCAATGCTTCAAGCACTTTTCAGCAATGCATGCAGGAAATCTTTTCTCCCTACTTAACTATGTTTATGCAGGTGTATTTGGATGATTTTTCCTTATCTGGTGATACATTGGCTCACAGCACCTCAGAAGTGTCAGGAGTTCCATCTTTCTTTAAATCCCAACAAATCCATCTTTTCCGTTTCTTGTGGCAAGCTGATTTCGCGTCATTGTGGGTCAATTGTATCATACAGATCCATCTGGCGCACTCTTACGATGTATTCCACCACATGAAGTTTCTTCGACAATCACAATGGCTCATTCCACTCCTTCCGGTGGGCATTTTTCGATAGATCTTATGTACCAGAAAATTCTACATAATGGATTATGGTGGCCCTCAATGCATCGTGATATCGCTGCTTATATTCAACAGTGTGATGCTTGCCAACGTACTAGACAACCCTTACACCGGCATCATTTTTTGCTTTAGCCTGTCCTTCCCCTTGAGCCCTTTGAACAATGGGGATTGGATTTTATTGGTCCTATTACGCCTCAGGCTATTGTTACAAATCATCATTGTATCCTTACCTATACTAATTATGCTACTCGTTGGGTCGAAGCTTGGGCATTACGGTCAGCAACTGCTCTAGTGGTTGCTAAATGTTTAATTCGTGATGTTTTTCCTCGTTATGGGCTTCCTTTGGAGATTGTTTTTTATCAAGGCACTCATTTTGCTAACACATTAACGCAAGTTTTATCCCGAACCTTCAATGTTGTCCATAAATTCAGTTCCTCGTATTATCCTCGAGCGAATGGATTGGCCAAAAGTACTAATAAAACTCTTCATAATATGCTAAAGGAACTTGTTCTGGAGTGCGTGGAAAGATGGGATCAATTTCTTCCTTCGATCTTATGGGCTTACCAAACTACCTATAAAGTTGCTATTGGAAGTACCCTTTTTAAATTGGCATATGGTCTTGAAGCAATCGCACCTATGGAATTGGTTGTACCCAGCTTACCAGTGGCATTGGAGCACAAGTTATTACCCAAAGATTCTTTCCCTTTCCGACTGGATGTTTTACGGTCTTTGGATGAGCAACGTTTGGAAAGCTTTTTGGTTCTTCAGGAAGTTCAATTGCAACAAGCTAAAACCCATGATCGGTTCCTCATGACTCCTATCTTTACAATAGGGAAATTGGTTCTTTTTTACAACGCCGAGTCTAATCGCTCGACTAGAAAGTTCAAGCTTCGTTGGTTCGGTCCCTACTGCATTGTAGAACATATTGGTACGGCTACTTTTCGGTTATCTACATTGACTGGCACTCTACTCCCTAAACCCATCAATGGATCTAAATTGCGTCTGTATTGCATGCCATCCACTTCTCCCCAACTTTGTGTATGTTTTACTTACCTTCATTTGGATCATGTTTGTGTCGATATCTTTGACCCATTGTCTACACTACGTGATTTTTGGTTGACCATACCACCGTAATCCTCCCCTTTTTTATTAATTACCCATGTTTCGTTGCTGTCCTCCACGATTTGGAATTCCTTAATGCGCATTTGTAGTAATGATCCATGCATGTTTCCCTTCACTTGTGAGGATTATGTTCTATACCCACGATTCCACCCTGTGTTTTCTACTTAACCAGTGTCCTCGTACTCTTTTTCTTTATTGTGTTACTTGCACTTCGTTCATTGTGTGTTCTGTATTCTATGCATTTTGCTTACCTTCTTTGCCATGGAAGCTTTTCCGAACATCACCACATTTTGTGCTAGCCTTTCCCTTGACCTGGTGGAGTTTCTTCGTCTTCACAGTTTGCTTACATTCACCAAGTTGTCGTGGCATTCGGTAGAATATCATCCTTACTTTGCCCCAATGATTGTGGCCATTGCAGATATCGCCCTAATGGAATCTTGTTGGCCCCTTACTTGCCTTAACCCGCGCATGGTGGTTACCCTTAACATTGTGGCCGAGATGTTTCATCTACCACACAAAGGTTGTAATGAAGTTCCTCTTCTACCATTAGCAACACTGAAGCAGCTATTTCCTTGACATTCCTCCAACGAATCTGCCATCCCATGCCGACCTAAGCCAGAATGTTTAGCATTACAATTTTTGGTGACTTCTCTCAACCTCAAAAAACGAACTTACGATATATCTCGACCCTTCTATTATTTGATCGATGCTTCCGCCCGTGAACCCATCAATTGGGCATTATTTTTTTCGGTGCATCCATCGTGAGTGCCAAACCATTATGTGTCAGTCATCCAAAGGAGAATGCCCTCGCACCCATTTTCCTCACCTTCTTTCATTCCTTCTCCCAGTCATGAACTCTGTTTCAAACCCCATACACATGGATTGATCCCTATGGATCAATGTGAACTGATCCCTGTGGACCAATGATCCCTGTGGATCAATGTCTGACACTCCCTCCCCCTTCTAAAGATCATTGTCCTCAATGATCAATGAGGGAAAGTACTTGCGAACCAGAGCTTCTGATTTCCAAGTAGAGTCAGTAAGTGGTAAGCCTCTCCAAGCTACTAGATACTCTTGGATGACACGATTCCTCAATCGTTTCTGTCTCTGATCTAATATCCTATCTGGAGAATGATCTGTGCTATTACTTTCTTGCAAAGAAACGATACCTTCTATTAGATTATCCTCCCTAGAAATATACTTCCGAAGTTTACTGACATGAAACACGGAATGTACTCGGCAATCTAGAGGAAGCTCTAATCGGTATGCAACTTCACTTAGCTTTTTAACTATCTTCCAAGGTCCACAAAACCTTGGGGATAGTTTACTACACTTCCCTGTGGAAAGTGAAGTAGATCTAGCTAGTACTTGAAGAAAGACTCTCTCTCCCTCCTCAAAGGATCTAGGAGATCTCTTTCTATCAGCATAATGTTTCGCCCTATCAGCTGCTTGCTGCATCTTGGCTTTAGCTATTTCTAAGTTTGCTTGGAGGTTCGCTAAAAATTCTGAGGCACTAGGACATTTCTTTGGCATTCCTATGGTACTGGGAGCATTGGGATTGAGTCCATAGTTCATCTCAAAAGGAGACATACCAGTCACCTTGTGAGGTCTATTGTTATAAGCGAACTCAACTAGTGGCAAATAACTATCCCAATCTGTCTGTCTCTCAGACACATATGCCCTCAGCATGTCCTCTAAAATCTGGTTGACCCGTTCGGTCTGACCATCTGTCTGAGGATGATCACCACTACTCATCTTTAATGACACCTTCAATTTGTCAAATACAAACTTCCAAAAGTGTCCTGTGAATCTGACATCCCTATCTGAAACTATGGATGTTGGTAACCCATGCAATCTGAAGACATGTTGAATAAATAACTCCGCTACCTGTGGAGCTTCTATCGTCTCCTGCATGGGTATGAAATGAGCCCTTTTGCTCAATCGATCTACCATAACTAAGATAGTATCCCGTTTCCTTTGGGTCCGCGGTAACCCGACTATGAAGTCCATGGATACACTATCCCATTTATGATCTGGAACCTGCAAAGGATGCAAAAGACCTGGTGTCTTGCTCCTTTCTGCTTTGTTGACTTGACACATAAAGCATTGTTGAACATATTTGTGGACATCTCTGGCTAACCCAGGCCACCAAAATGTTCTTCTAACAAACTGTATTGTCTTGTCAACACCTGGATGTCCTGCACAAGGCACATCATGATTATCATGCATGACTTTTCTTCTCAAATCCCGGGAATCTGGTACGCAAACCTTTCCTTTCCGTTTAACTATTCCATTCTCCTGTGAGAAATGGGAACACGGAATGGACTTGTTTGCTCTGTTAGGGGAAGAAACAGGGGGAACTGTTCCATCTCTTATAATAGAGTCATCATTGATGGCTCGACTGATCTGTAACAAATGTGGGTCTTCCACCTTTGCTTCCTTTATCTCTTGAAGCAATGAGCTTTCTAGAATGGTAAAGCTCATTTGATACATTATACGTGATAATTCATCAGCAACTATATTTTCCTTACCTCGTCTATACAAGATTTCCATGTGAAACTCCTGCATGAGCTCAGCCCAACGAGCCTGTCTGCCTCGAAGATCTGGCTGGCTACAAAAATATTTAAGTGTATGGTGATTTGTGTATACCTTAAAGTCTGCATAAAGATAGTGTCGCCAGACTTTAAGTGCATGCACCACCGCATACAATTCATGTTCATGCACTGGCCAGTTGCGTTGTGCACTGGTCAATTTCTTACTTTCAAAAGCTATTGGTCTCCCATCTTGGCTCAAATCTGCCCCTATGGCTATGCCACTAGCATCTATCTCTAACTCAAAGGGTTTCTGTGGATCAACCACTTTGAGTATAGGAGCCTCTGAAACATCTTGTTTCAGAGTATCAAAACTATCTTGCTGCTCTTGCTTCCATACAAAAAGAACATTGCCTTGAAGCAAGTTCGTCATAGGTGCTGCTATCGACGAATACGAAGAGATGAATCTCCGATAGAAACTGAAAAGTCCTAAGAATGACTGTAACTGCCCCTCATCCTGAGGAGTAGGCCATGCTAAAATAATTGATACCTTCTTGGGATCCATCTGAACCCCATCGACTGAAATCACATGCCCTAGATAGTCTATCCTCGAAAGAAACAATTGTGTCTTCTCCGGATTTACATACAACTGATTTTTTTTTAACACATTTAATATTAATCTCATATGATTTTCATGCTCATGCATATTCCTTCTATAAACTAACAAATCAACAACAAAATCAACAACACATTTGCCAATGAACGGTCGTAAAATTTCATTCATTAACATCATAAATGTAGCTGGTGCATTAGTGTCAGACATTGATCCACAGGGATCATTGGTCCACAGGGATCAGTTCACATTGATCCATAGGGATCAATCCATGTGTGTGAGGGACAAGGGCCAGCTAGCCAAGGTCCCAAGCTCGGGGGATACCCTAAGGTACTTTGGTAGTAATGGGAATTGCTTTGGTAGTAATGGGAATAAGTGTTGCATGATGGCCACATGTTCACAGCGATGATGAAAGATGTTGTCCGAAAAAAAATGCCTCCCCAAAAAAATATGGCTCTGATACCAATTGTAAGAAATTGCTTGAATAATGTGTGTGACTCACCTCCCATCCATATATACCCTCTTGTACTCTAAAAATAGCAATGGTATACTCTATAAATAGTAATGATCTGGAATAGTCTAGTGTGAACATATGGCCATCATGCAACACTTATTCCCATTACTACCAAAGCAATTCCCATTACTACCAAAGTACCTTAGGGTATCCCCCGAGCTTGGGACCTTGGCTAGCTGGCCCTTGTCCCTCACACACATGGATTGATCTCTATGGATCAATGTGAACTGATCCTTGTGGACCAATGATCCCTGTGGATCAATGTCTGACACATCAGCAATGATTTCTATCTCCAAGAAGCCTTCTTATAGAGCCAAGTGAAGTTTTGCTATCTCAAGTTATTGCTTCTAGTTCAGTGCGCACAGATGCTCATATGGTAGAATTGCACGTTCTCCAAGAGATGTTAGAGTCAATAAAGCAAAAAAATTTGCACACTTTCAAATTAGCTCGTGCTATGTATATTCAAGGCATTGTTGATGATTCTTAGCTATTTTTTGTAATCAACCAATTCTGTGTTCAAGTCCACCATGCATGCGAGTGTTAGACCACCAGAATGTAATTGTAAGTACTGGAAAAATGTAATTGGAAAGGACGTATATCGAAAGGATGTAGCGTAACACTTGTAACTTTTTTATAATGAAAAAGTGCGGAAGCAGATGTACGGGGAAGCAAGATGCCAGATTGTGGGTCTGTGCGATGCGTTTGTGGGTCGTTTCAGCATAAGTTTTACTTAAATTGGTGTATTGATCTTTTACTGTTCTGAGTATTAAGTCATTTTGGTGATTTTTTCTGTGTAATACTTTGTTGATGAGGATATAAGTTTAATTGTGGTTGCGCGTGAATCATCGGTGGAGAAATCTGCATTAATGATTTTTCATAATTTTATCGCAGTGACGTATTCCATATGCTGTTAGAAAGTCTGGTGGTGAAATTGTTAATTAAAAGTTTGCTGGTGGATGGTCAGAGTAAATTGATGAGTAACTCTGTGCAGTGAATGTTTTCTTTGGGAAAATAATCATAGGGCCTCTATAATACAGACCCTTGACCATCGCAAGAACCCAGTAGTTGATTTATTCCTAATAGCCCTTAACAAAAGCATAGTATAAGTCTTCATTTTTTATAATGTTTATGCAACTTTTGAGCTATTAATGAAAGCAAAATGGATGAGCATAGATGTGTTGGAAAATTCATTTCCACTTCATGCATGGAAATGAATGATGTTTGTGCATATATCCTTCCAAACGAATATTTTCATGGCACAACACAAGCTTCCTTCTTGTTTGAAAAGGAATTTTATGCATTCAAGCTTGTGCACTTGCCTGTTTATATCTTTTAAAGGAAGCGAAGTTAGTATGTTTGTGCGTGAATGCATGACATGCATGCATTGCAAGATCAAGAATTGTTTGATTTAGTTTAGGACATGAAAAGAAGCACATACCAACACATGCATGCAAGCACATGCATTTTCATATGACATAGTATGATTGTTTGCTAAGTAGATTAATGAACATACTTTCTTAAAAGTTATCTTACTTTTAAACACTCAAGTTAGACATACGGAAGAAAGGAAAACTAGTTAGTTGCAATGTTATGCTAGCTACCTTGCAACTCAAGTAACTATTCTATTCTTTCCCTAGGTGATACTTGGGTATCCAACACTTAATGAAGAGTTACATTAAGTATGCTCGATGTCTTACTTAGTAAAAGTAGGCATAAGAAAGTCATGCTTTTGTTCAGCAAGGGCAATGATCTAGTGAACAAAGACAAGGATAAAGAGAAGAGCGAAGAAGAACAAGCAGACAAGATATGCAATGATGATCTAGCAAACAGGCAAAAGGTTTTCTTTTTTAGTCAAAACAACCATCCAATAGTGATTTTCATCACTCCACCACATTGTAAATCCGTTTTTGATAACTCAAACTCCATTTTGTTCAAGCTAAGAAATCCTCAAGCTTGTGGAGTATTAGAAGTAACATTGAGTCATAACAAATGAGATTAAAGACATGTTCTCTTTTTTATTTGAGAAGAAATGCATAAAATGTAAAAAAAAGGGTCATTTTCCTATTCCACGGTGGAAAACATTATTTTTTTTCAATTAGTACCATGAAAAAGCACCATTGAAGAATTAGATTCATGAAGAAGCTACCTATATTATTTTCAATGCTAGAAAAGGTCATCGATTGATCCAGCACCTCTTGTCAGAGTTTCCAATTTTAGAAAGTAGTGGCAATAATGTCAAAAACAAAGAAACTCAATCTCTTGATATAGTGCTTGACACTCTTGATAGGAGATTTATGTTCTCATTCTTATTAAGAATTCGAGGTACTCGACATGGAAATAAAATACACTTTTCAAGGGTCAATATATATAATATCACATCATTTGATACTAGCATAAACATTGGAGGAGCTTTTTTGCATACTTCTATTCTAGTTCATTAAGTTGTTCCAATTACCACTTCAATAATATGACCTTAATTAGGCATAAATGTAAAGCAACCCACGCACCAATCCAACACATGCATAGAATTTGAAATGTGCTAAGCATAAATAACAAAAACATTGATCCTTATATTCCAATAATCAACTCATTACAAAATTATATGTTTACAAAGTTCAACAGCCCTTTTACAATAGATGTTGATCATATAAATGCTTGGCCTCATGCATAGCAACATCTTCAGGGACTTGAGAAGGTTCTGAAGGCTTTTCTTGGTCTTGAAGTGGATCCTCAAGGTCAACCATGTCTCCTAGTTCATCTACCAATGGTGGGATAGGCTCCCTTGATGCAGGTTGGAACCTCTCTGTGTTTGCTATATGTTTCTTCCCAACCTCCTACTCCTCGCCTGGGCATTCATTCAAGCCATTAATCTACACCCTAATGAAGCTTACTTGGGCTTCATCCTTCTCTACAACAATGCAATGCTTGAACATTTTGAGGGCACAGGCAAGTGTTTCCCTGAAAACAAACAAATCAATTACATGTGATGCCAAAATAGTGTCAATGAGCAAGATTGCAATCAGAAATACCAGTGCCAAAAAACAAGTCCAAGATCCAATTGTCATCATTGGAGAACAATTGGAATAACCTCATTATAAGCTTTCCGGGCTTTTGATAAGGATTAACCAATGTCTTGTCCCTTGCCACATGACAAAGCTTCTTTGTAACTACAGGGAACATTAGCAGAATCGAAATTCCATTCTCACCACAATGTTCTCTGAGCCTTCCTTTATTGACTTCATCATAGTACCCAACTGTAAGGCAGCCAGTAGCACTAACGACCTATGTCCTGGCATACAATTTACATTTGTCTTTACCCTACAAATTTAAAATTATAAGAAAAATGTCCCGTGCAATTTCAAGAAAGAGACAAAAGCAAGGACATACCATGTAAGACACTCGACATCATGATACCTTGACTTTAATGTTGTTGAGATAGAGAAGGATTGGTCCTTGCTATGAAAAAAAAAATCCTCTAGAGTGGCGACACGGTCAATTCTGCAAAATCTATCACCATCTTTCCTATATGTGGGTGCTTGACTGGCTCATCATCATTAATAAAACCACTCATTCTAAAGTCGTATGGGATGTCTACTATTAAAAGGGAATAATGTTTCCTAGGTACTACTATACAAATGTTATTTACATCATCACAATATATATTGTAAAACAATGGCCTTAATGGTTCTATGAGGTTTGAAAAACAATTTAGTCCAGAGGACTCATCCTCGAACTCCATCCCCTTTGCCTTTATTCTAGACTTCTCATGCCTTGCCCTTTGGATATGAGCAAGGAAGGCAAAAGGACAGTCTTCATTCGGCTCACCACTCTTCTTTTGAGGTTTCTACAAACAAAGGACGAGTGTCAACTCAATGGTTCTGATGCTTAACATTGAATAAATGGATAAAATCTTTGCTAGGAGACTTAAATGAATAAATAGTTAGAGCCCAACTGCCATATAACTTGCTTCAAGTCAATGCCAAGCATCAACTAGTTGTAGGAAGCTATACCTGGAGTCAAGACTGTGCTACAATCTGATACCTAGCATCAGAATCCTAGTGAAATTTGATGCCTGGCATCGAATTTTGACTAAATGTCGTTGTTGAACATAACAATGCTATAGACATTCGATGCTAGGCATCGACTTCTAGCATGTCTATTTGTATAACTTGATGCCCCGCATCGAATAGCACCAACTACTTGAGAAACTAAATCATATTAAATTATAATGAGCAAGAGAACTCACCCAATCATGGAACAATATAAATTATTCAGACAATGCTTTGTATGAGGAGGTGGTCGGGTACTCTACCTATACTTCACTCCATGTGAAGCACCCAAGACTCCTCATCATCACCTCCTAAATATTCAGATAAACCTTGTGACTGCATTGTGAGGTTTAAACCAACATGATAAGTTACTGAAAGAGCAGGTAAAACTGATCAATGACAAGACTCTACTTACTTATTTAGCTCTATGACATCTCCTTAAGGCTTAGGTCTTTGGAAATGACCCTTGATAATGTTGAAATTATCAAAGTGTCATCCTTTATGCCTTGCAATGCTCTCCAAGGTGTCAGCTTCATATGCTCAGTAGCCGCTTCAATGGAGAGATCAATTTTCTTTCCCTTTCCCTTTACATCCACATGAGGATCTATTTTTGTCTTTTTTTGTTTTTGTCCTTTCATCTCTTTATCCTCCCACATTTTGAATATTTTATCTTGGAGATCCCTGATTTCCCCTATCCTGAAGGCGAGTTGGAACCATGGGTCAAATTTACAGAATGCATCTGACTTCACATTGTCATCCATTGTTATCGCTACCTCTATCAGGCATTGATTTCTCAAATTTGGATGGATCCTTCCACCATCTACCTTTAGGGCATCAACATACTCATGGTGGAAGAATCAGATACTCTCAATGGATGAAATTTCTTGCCTACATACATTGTCATTGTTGTGGTCCCAAGCTAGGAGTTTGGCCTCCTCTATAGTCAAACCAACATAGATTTTACACTTTGCATACCTCAAGAAGTATGTATTTGGATGCTCTTTTACAAGCTATCTTCAGGTCTCTACAGAGTGTGATCCTCTAGTAACATAGTATGTATAGTCCTCAAACAAACCTTCCTTGAATTCCTCCACCGATCCGCATTCATTTAACGGTGGTATCAAAACAGGTTTAACTCCTTATCAAGTTTTGGTTTTTCGCATCGTAGCGCATGCACACTTCTAATAGTGAAAATCAACTTCAGAGCATAGACCAATGAATTTCAGTAGCCAAGAAGCATTTCCATCAGTTGCACTAGGGTTTTAGCCCCATTTCAAAGCCATTCCTGTAGTTAGAATGGCCATTAGAGTGATGGTTTGCGAGCTGAAATTTCAGCATTCATTTCAGCTTTCGTTGTAGTGAAATGGCGGGTAGCAATGACTTGTTTAGCATGCTTCAAGCTAAAGATAAGCTTGATGGGACCAACTATCCAATGTGGTCTTACATGATGAAGCATGTTCTTGTTGCAAAACAACTTTGGAACCTAGTGGCAGATGTAGATCGAAGACCCACAAGTTCTTCTACTTCACAGTCTACTATCACAAATGGAGCTTCTTCTTCAACTACAATGGTTACTCCTTCTCCACCTACATAGGAGCAACTTAGATGGGATGGAAGAGATGCTCAAGCTCATGCATTGATTGCGCTTTCTGTGAAGTGTCATATAGTTCGACACATTTGATCATGTTCTACATCAAGACATGCATGGGGCACTCTTGCTTCTTTGTATGTCGTGTGTAATGAAGCACATAATGCATACTTCAGGAAGCAACTTGAGGATATATGTATGGTTGAAAATGAGTCGGTGGATGTGTATGTGACACGCATCAAGAACTTGAAAGAGCAATTAGCAAATATAGATGAGATTATTATGGATGCATCACTCATTTCTACATTGTTGAAAGGATTATCGAAATCTTTTTAAAGCTTTGCTACTACACTTTGTTTGGTTGCAAAAGGGAATCCCAATATGTATGCATTTGATGAGGTTGTGTCTCTTCTTTTGCAAGAAGAGAAATCTTGAGTGAATAGGAGTAATTTGATTGAGGGAATGCAAGCACTTGCTATCTCACAAAAGGGGAAAAGCAAGTATGGTTCAACTTTGAGTTCATCAAAATCAAAGCCTCAACCTTCCTCCTCCACTCATTCCTCTAATGATGCTGATTTGAAAAAGAAGAAGAGATGAAAACATTCCCAAAAGGCTGGTCATACTATTGATGAGTGTAGAAAGCTTGCTAAGGACAATGAAAAGAAGAAAGAATTTGGCATGTCTATCACTGAAAATTCAACAAATGCAAATAATGATGAAGCTAACATGGCTCAAGATTTTTGTACATGTGTTGTTACATGTCATTATGATGCATCTTTGCATTCTAAATGTATGGTTGTGAGTGAGGTTGATTCGAATTGGTTCTTTGATAGTGGTACTTCAAAGCACATAACCTCATGCAAAAGGTTTTTTGCATCTTTGAAAGATGCACCCAAAGGAAGACTTGTGGTGTGTGCAAACAATTCCTCTTATCCTATAATTGGAGTAGGAGAAATTGAGCTTACAATTACAAATGGAGGTGTGATTCTCTTGAAAAATGCATTGTATGTGCTCGATATCAAGAAGAACTTAATTTTAGTTCAGTTGATTGCCAAAGCTGGACTTCATGTACACTTTGTTGATGATAAGTGTATGGTTCATGATTTCAGCAATGGTGATATTATCGTTGTGGAGGTGATCGCAATCCGGGTGGATCGGGTCCGGTCGTGGCACACACAGGGTGTATGAAGCTAATGAATGTTGGATGGTTTAAGGACATGAAAGTGAAATTAATGTTGAGTATGGAGAAGAGAGAGATGTTGAAATGATTATGGGAATGGGAAAGTAGGAGTGCAATTTAGATTTATGAACATGAATGATAAGAATGAAAGAGAACCATACACACGAATCAAATTTGGAAGGAAGAATGGTCCATTGAAGGAGCTTCTTAAACACTTCCTAATTCTAATTCATATGCATAGTCTTCTTTGGATGATATGTATGCATGACGTGAATAGATGGAATCCTTACACATAAACCAGTTTCGAAAGGAAGAATGGTCCAATATTGGAGCTTCTTATACACTTTCAGAAACTAATCAATATGTATGGGTATGTATGGTTTATATGCATACAAGTGAATTATGATAATAGAGTTTACTCACAAGCTCAAAGAAACATCCTCACTGGTTCAACGCAATACTGCGGAGCCTTCTCACACATAGAAGAAATAGAAGACATGTAAAAATACTTAAGAGACTGAGAGAGGAGACAAGAGACAAGTGACAAGTGACATGAATTAAAAGGATTGGAATTAAGATACATGTATAAGATCGTCGTGGTACGTCAAGCTAGGCAGTCTACTGATCAAAGGTGGTTCCGACCCTCAAACCATGACAGTTCAACCGAATGTCACACGTAAGAAGGTGAGTTCCACTCCAGTGACCCTATGTCTGTCTAGGCTCGTAACGTCTAACTAAAGAAGTCTAAGACTCATTAAAATCAGCTCTAACTCACTCACACGCTCCACCGAGGGTGAGTCAAGATAGAGATGCTAGTTTCAAGAGCCTATCCTAGATTGGAATTCTAACTTAAATTTGAAACTAGGTTCTATACTCATACTAGCTCACCTTGGATCCTCACTCGCTCAACCGAGGGTGATCGTCTCAAGGAAACCGTAAGCTAGCATGAGCCCTATGGATGCCTAACAATGATGCTCTAGGAGTTTGGAGGGGGGTTTATATAGTTTTTTGAATGAATTTGGGCCCTTGGATCTAGAGAAATCAACTCTCAACTCTAGGATCACTACTTTCGATTACAACCATTTGATTAATCAAATCAATGGCTTGGAATTGTTCTTTCTATCAAATCTAGTGTAAAGGAGTGAAATTTAGGCGCCCTCATTCTCCACCATTGGATCTGGGGATGATCTGGACCGTCGGATCAGTGCTGACATCAATTAGGATAAGATAAGCCACTATTTTTGGAGAAATGCTGCATTATTGATCTTTGATTGTAAAAAAGGTCTTCTTTTATGGAAAAAATTCGTGGATCCTCCTTCCTTTATGCTTTAGTGCATCTCCACCCTTGAATATGAGCTCATCTTGACCGTACAACATGGTTCAATCATATTTTGACATGTGGCAGACATTCAAGCCTTCAATTTTCTTATTCTAGAAAACTACGGTGACCTTGAAAACTGGACTTTGTGCTCTTTGACCCTCCAAAAAGTCTTTGATGAAGATGAAACATTATAGGACTATGTTTCCAAAGATCTCCTTCAGGAATATGCAGAAAAAACTCCCATCTGAATCTAACTTGTACAAGTTTGACTACATTTGGAAGCTTGCAAGGTGGCATTAAGGTGTCTAGGAAGCTCGGATAGCCTTGAAACTTTATACAAATATGTAGCCACATATGGTCTTTATACATGCCAAACCATATGGCTAACATAAATTTCTATACAAGAATTTGTAGGGTCAAACTAGAAAAATTACATTTTTACAAAATGAACATAGCATATCAATGTGCTACAAAATCCATTTTCTGCTGAAATTTGGGCTATAGACTGCCTTTGACAATCTTTACAAGTATATGGATTTTCATCTAATTTGGTGACAATGAAATTTTTGCCCTAATTTCCCAACTTTGACCAGCTTTGACCGCTACCATGGACTTTCTTGATTTCTTTGAAACTTTGTATGTGACCTTCCTTTGACATCCTTGATGCATCCTGGACTTCTCGGGGAATTCTGGCTACCTTCGCCAAATATGTTTTTTGTAGGCCTTCACAAGTGAGAGAGGAGAGCAAATCTCGACGACATTCGCCCCCACTAAACCTGCGATTCCTCCGGAAGCGCCACTCTAGCATCTGTGAAAAACAAAATGTTCCAGGCATCAAATTCTTTTATAGGCAACATAAGAAAGATGGAAGGAAAATTGATTATATGCATGAATAAGTAGGTAACGTGACATGAAGCAAAATTTGCATGAAAGAAATAATTGAAACAGTCAACATGAATATGCATGAACAAATAGGCAACATATATGCAAGTAAACAAGCAACATTGGCAACAAGAAAGAAAAAAAAACAAGCATCAATATGAAGTGGAAGTGGATGTATTGAGTCGTTTTAAGCATCAGTTCCTCTCATCTTGAAGAAAATTTTGTACCTTTTTCATAAAGCAATCTACCTTAAATATGATTATAAACAAAGATTTAGGATCTTCAAGAGACATCTTTCATCTTTAGCTTATTTTAGATCAACTCCTTTACTACATAAATATGAATATGCTCTTTCTCTAATAACATGCAAGGAAATCTAACTAAACTCCACTAATGCATAAATCTGCTTATATAGCCCGTGATTTATTCTACTATGCCTCTTTATCCTCCTTTGGCTTGCTCTTTTTTTTTTTTTTCGATGATGATGATGATTCGGCAACTTTATGGTTACGATCACTTTTTTGGGGTGGAAGAAAGTGTAAACTTCTTGGTAACATGTAGCTTTTTTTTTTTTTTTTTTTTTTGACGAGGAAAAATTAAACCCCGATACAAGGTACAACCATTTTTGATGACGGAGAACAGTCGTTTAAACTCCGATACAAGTGCTGTGAGATGGACTAAGGATGTAGAAACATGCAATAGCAGGAGCTAGGATTTCAACAATTATGCTTTCGATACTGGATACATATGCATGTTTATATATGAAAGTCATGTCACCAAAATAAACCTCCAAATCTACATGCCCTATCTTTCCACAATCCTAGATTATAATCAATTTCTTAGTAGATAAGTTACTACTTAAGATACAATTTTACACAAGTAGAGAAATCATCATTTGCCTTTTTTGACTCAAGTGATGTGGATATGCAATGCAATGCAAAGACTGAAAAGAAACATGCATGAAACAAGCATGGAAAAAAAAAAATAGAATGAACTTGAAAAAAAACAAAGCAACATGAACTTGAAAAATTAATGATATTTTTATATGTTTTTTTTTCCTTTTTTTATTTATATTTTTATTTTTTATAGCATGGATACTCCTGTTTATGAATCGGCCTCATTGTTGTCATCTTCTTCAATGTCCTCATCCAAAATGTACTCGTCATTATCACGTTTCTTGAATAGCTTTATCCTTTTACCTGCAATCAAAGTTTTTAGTGCAACACCATTTAATTCACAAAGAGCATATGCACCATTGTTGTTGACTTTTGATACAATGTATGGCCCAAACCACCGTTGAGTGAGCTTTTTGCGTGCATCATATTGAGAGTCAAATGTACTATCATAAATGAGCACCCAATCTCGTACTTCAATTGGATTAGGACGCAGTCGATGAGTTTTATCAAAATAATGCTTATTCTTCATTCTAGATTCTCTTAATTTTTCAACAGCATCATCAAGTCTTACTTTACCTTGTTCTAACTGTTTAATGCGCAAACTCAAAAAATCATCAGTAGACATGTTTTCAGACCAAGGCAAATTTGACCATGCAGGAATATGAGACTGAATTGGAAACAATGGTTTTTGACAGTACATGAGTTCAGCAGGCATATATCTAGTAGTACGTGTGCATGTCATTCTATCTGCCCAAAGTGCAAAAGGTAAGAATTTAGGCCATTGTTTGATGTCACCATTACATGCTTTAGATATGGCTTTCACAATAGGTGGATGCCCTCTCTCTATTTTACCATTGGCCTCTGGGTTATATGCAGTAGTGAGAGACAAATGAATACCGTGACGCTCAAAGAACTCTTTAGCTTCTCTCGCATTTAACTCTCCACGATCGGCAATTACTTTCTCTATGTACCCAAAGCGACTTATGACATCTTCAAGCAAGAATTTGCAAACATTGTAAGTGGTCTTAGATCGTAGTGCACGTCCCTCTACATGATTAGTTAAGTCTTCTCTTGCAAGTACAATGTAACGCATTTTGTCGATACCTTTAGGCATAGTTACAAGATCTACTACCCACTTGTAGTGAATACAAGGTGGATAAGTAGGATGCAACGGATCTCTATGTTTGACTTATGAATGAAGTTGACAAGTAGAACATGTAGAAACATAGCTACTAATGTCAACATACATCCTAGGCCAATAATAGGTACTTCTAATTTTTTCATATGTTCCAAAAAATCCTTTATGACCGGCCCATAATGTCTCATGCATTTCCTTCATTACTTGCAATTGAAGACCTCGTTTTCCCAGGACTTGTTGTGGATTCTTAACCTTACCCTTAGCATGTCTCCAAAGATAACCATTACATAGGAAAAAGTTATAAGCTCGTTTCCTAATGTTACGGAATCTATTCGTAGTCCAGCTAGGTAATGGTTGTAGTGTACTGAGATACTTTCCTATGTCTCTCCATTCATCTTCGTACTCAGACTCATGAAATTTCTCATACTCATATATATATGGAACATAGTCAACTAAATTCACATTCTTTATTAGATCACTTTCAAGATCATCATCAAATCTAGCTCTCGATAACATATCAGCAACTGAGTTTGACTTACCTGAAATATGAACTAACTCAGGATTTATGAACTTAATATATGAGATCCATCTAAGCATGGCTATATCAGGAGATGAACAATTGGTTATCATTCCAATGAGAGGCAAACAATCAGTCTCAACTTTGACATTTGCACCAATGAAATATTCTTTGTCTATTTTCAAAGCTGTTACCATACCCCATAGTTCTCGTTTGATCTGTGGATATTTTCGTTGTGTTTCATGTAGAATTTTGGCACCAAACCTAATTGCATATCTATTCCCTTCACTATCGTCTTGACTTATGACCCAACCTATACCAATAGGACTAGTATCAACAGTCAATATAATAGGTTTGTTAGCAGAATAGTCTACACGCTTAAGGATGGGAGCTTCAAGCAATAATTTCTTCAATTTACGCATAGCTTGAGTGTGTTTGTCAGTCCAAATAAATTTTCGTTTCTTCCTCAACAAGTCATAAAGACAATCAGCAACATGAGCAAAGTGTGGGATCCAAATAACATAAAAGATACAAGCACCAAGAAATCTACGTACCTCACTCACGTTGTTACATGTTTCAGAAATCTTGCTAATGGCATCAACTTTTTGTGGGTATGGCTTTCGACCATAATGGCCACATAAATGTCCAACAATAAGCACCTCGTTGACACCAAAAACAGATTTCTCTATGGAAAATGTGAGACCTACCTCTTCAAATCGTTGAAATATTCTTTCACAATCAGAGATATGGTCAAGAACAAATTTACGACATCCCGATGAATCTAAAGTAATGTCCTTTACACGTTCCTCACTCCCTTTAATTGGAATATCATCAATGAATGGCATAGTTATATGAGGGATAAAGTCATGTAAGACCATATTCATAGCACTCATCATATGAGCCACAGAATTAGTCGCTCCTTGAGGTAAAGTACACATTCGCACTAAGCCTAAAGGAGTTTTCATTGTGGTTATGTCACGACTATCAATTGCTAATTGGAATTGGTCATATCCATAATATAAATCACCCATTGAATAGATAGAATGTCCTGAAATGATTCAGCAAACTCATCTACAATGGGTCCTGTTCCTACATTCCTTATGGTGACTTTATTGACGGGTTGGAGATCTTGAATAAAACGTAGTTTCCCATTCTTTTTAGGCACAGTGAACCATCTGTTTGAGTAAGGTGCAAAAGATGGCTCTAAAATTCTCATGTTTATCTTCTCCTTAAGTAGTTTCATTAGCTCAGGTAAGTGAGCCTTTGGAACAGGTATAGGACGAAGATTCCATGGAATATGTGGAATAGTAAAGATTATCATGGGTGCAACTAGCTTAGGATCTACACAACCAATCTCATGAGGATACATAGTAAAGGCTTTTCCATGGCTACGTATGACTCTCTCAAATTTATCTCTCTCTGCTGGCAAAAGAAAGTCATCATCTCTACCAATTTTCACTTGTTTGATTGTCTCATCCGTGAATGTATGTCCTATGTTTTTCTTATCCCGAAGAATTGGATCATTTTTCACATCAATAATTTTTTCATTACTTCCTTGAGGTAATGGTTGAGCTATGGGTTTGATTTTTTTGTCTGCAGTTTTGTACTTTGTTTCAACTAAGGCATCATGTGTTTGGTTAAATTTTGAGCACTTGTCAACATTGAGAGCATACTCTTGGATTAGAGCATACTCATCAAGGGAAGAAATCAGAATAATATGGGAATTAGAATTTTGTTGAAGACATAACTCTAACTCCTCAAGAGTAGAGAAACAATGAGATGTCTCAATCACATGCTCAATGTTCTCATCATGTTCCATGATTTTGTTGTTTTTATAATTTTTTTGGGTTTTTTGGATAAAAGACTTGGACAATTGACTCTTATGAAGAAAATCTAATCTAGAATGTGGAAAACAAAGTGACAAACTATTGTACATGTTGGCTGGATGCAAGATGTCAAACCAATATCCACTGTTGTCCCGCTCAACAATGGATTCTATCCGAAATTTTGATCATATGTAGCTCCAAACATGAATCGAGGTGCACAATCACTACAAGCATGCTCATGACCCTGAGTAACAATAGGTTTCTTTCTAATTGACAATCGATTCCTAGGATGATTCACTCCTACTGTCATGACTTGAAGTGATTGCATTCCATCCTTAGACTTAAATCTAGCATAGGTAGACCCATCATCCATGGCTTTAGTTTCCATACGACTCTCACAAATAAAGGGTTGACCTAAGAGAACTTCATAGGAGCAATTATCTTGAATAAAAAAGTGAAACTCTTCTATGATTCCTCCTATGGATATGGGCACACTAGCACAAGCTCCATACAGGGTACCTACACCATTATCTGCAGTTCTCATACGCCATCCACAATCTTTATCTATGGGCCATCGAAACTTATCATAGACTTCTCTTGAAATCACATTGATTTCAGAGCCGGAATCTACTAATGCATTTACAGTGATAGTGTTCTTATCATTTCCTATTTTAACATGCATCTCTGATGTACCTCTAGACCAAAATGTTCTTTTAAAGTGACTTTCAGGATTGTTTTCATGATTTTCATGGTCAGGTTGAATAGGTCCTAAGAAATTTTTATTCACATTTACTTCATCATCATCAAAGTCCTCTTCATCAGATTCATCAAAGTTTAAGGCTTCATTCATAGCTTGATCTTGATCTAGAGAATCTTGCATCTCAGTATCTAGATTAAGCGAAAACCTCTTCCTTTTAATTAGGCCGATAAAGTTATCTTTAAAAACAGGCTTTGCAATAGAGAAAACTTGTTCTAAAGACATAGTCACTTGACTCTTAAGCAAAATGTCATCTAAAATCTCCATAGGATCTATTTTTCTCTCAATTTCTAAAATCAAGATGGCTTTAGGTTTTCTCTTTGGTTTCTTTTGTTTTTGCTCAAGGTCTTGTTTTTGTTCATGTTCTCGTGTTTGGTCTTCAGTTTGTTTTGATTGTTCTTGTTTATCTAAAGGCTTTGATTCTATTTTTCTTTGCTTTGTCTTCTTCCCTTTTTGTTTCTCCTCTTGTTTTTGTTCATTGGGTTGTGATTCTTGTTGTTTATCTTTGGATTGTGATGTTTCTCCCTGCTCTATGATTGTTTCTATTCCCTCTGAGGTTTGTTTTCGTGTTACTCTTCTTTCACTAGGCTCAGCTTCATCTCTTTTTCGTTTTTCTTCTACATTGGATATGTGAGAAATAAGAGATTGATCTTCTATTGGTGACTCCCAAGCCGTTATTCTCCTAATCTCATCCCGTGCTCTTACTAAAGCCTCTATAGAAAAATCACCTTCCTTTGTGGGTTTACTTGATTCTACTTGTTGTTCATCAAGAGCTTCTAGTTTCACTCCTCTAGTTCCTACGTCCATTATGGTTATATTTTCATAATGTTTTTTCATTCCTCCCTTACCATAATTTCCTTGCAAAGGTAGCCTAGATCGATAGTCACAGATTTTCTTGTCTATGTCTATTACTAGTCGTTGCTCCTTAGCAGCCTTCAATAATTCACAATCTCTCAAAAAGTGCTCTAACGAATCACACCAAGGACACCTACGAGGGCCACGCACAAAACCATTTTGATTTTGAGGATTTTGATTAACTTGTGGTGGGAAATTTTGAAATTGAGGATTTTGTTGATAAGGTATTGCTTGAACAGGATAATTAGGATTTTGAAAATGCAATTGATGTATTTGAGGAGCTTGGGGAGCAACATGTGGTACTTGAGGTGCAAGAGGAGCTTCCATATTATATGGTTGATGATTTTGAAAATTTTGATTTTGAGGATTTTGAAAAGCTATTTGAGAAGCTTGAGGATACAGGTTTTGATACATTTGAGGATTTTGCACATGAGGATGAGGATTTTGCATTGAAGGATTATGCATTGGAGGAACTTGATATGCTTGAGTAGGAGCTACTTGTGGATTTTGATTGGTAGCTATAACATGTTGATTAGGCTCTTGAAAAGTCATTGGGTTCATTTGATTTTGGAAAGTTTTGGTGTAATTAGATTGTAAAGCATCTATAGTCTTGGCCAAATTGGATTGTGTAGCAATAAGACTTTCCATTTGCTTAGTGAGAATTTCCACTTGAGATTGTTCAACTACACTTTTATTTGGCTCTACTTTAAAACCTTGAGTAGGCTCCATCATTTGTGGAATAGGAGTAGAGTCAAAAAGCATAGCATGGGATTGTTCTCTAACTTGCTCCTTAGTTTGTGGAAGGCTAGCTTGAGGAAGACTAGTTTGCTCATAAAGCATGGATTGCCTTTGATGTCTATGGGCTAC
Source organism: Ceratopteris richardii (assembly GCA_020310875.1). Taxonomy (NCBI): domain Eukaryota; kingdom Viridiplantae; phylum Streptophyta; class Polypodiopsida; order Polypodiales; family Pteridaceae; genus Ceratopteris; species Ceratopteris richardii. Next base: position 82,013,996 of record CM035407.1, on the reverse strand, counting down.
AGCCTCTACTACTTTACGCACTTTTTGCCAATTGTCAGTAAGACCATAGCGCTTATCTGGTTCTTCTAATCGCCGTTCAACTTCCCTACGAGTTTCAGGATGAAGAAGCTTAAGAAAATTGATCACAAGATCAGGTTCCAAAGTTATCTTATCCTCATCAGGAAGTTGTTCATAGCGTCTAATATACTCATTTTGTAAGTGAGTAATAGAGCTACTAGGCTTTGGAGAATTGACCCATCGTAAGAATCCATCTCGATTATGTTGGCTATAATCTTCAAGATAGAATTCTTTGAGCATCTCCTTTCTAAAATCACTCCAAGGAAGACTATCATATTGAGTGACACGGTTTATGATAGAGCTATCAACAATTCGTTCAAAGAATGATATCAAAAGATCTTCGGGAAGACCAAAAATCATAGATTGCTCTTCAAACAAATCTAAGTAGCTTGTGATGTTGATGCCATTGAATTTTCCCTTCTCTCTCAACATAGAAGAGACTATTCTTTGGCCTTGTTTCTCAACAATAAGGGATTTGAATCCTTCCTCCATCTTATGTGAATAAGCAAGTGATGCACGATGCTGTAGATCTCTCACAAATGCGTTTACTTCACGACGAAGATGTGCACGATACTGTGAGAAATCCAGTGCAACACTCAAGACTGATGATGATAATATGATGAGGATGAAAAATATGAAACAAAAGATATGGATCACAACCTCCCAACAAGTTCAGAAGCAAATGCCACGAAGCGTTTCACGTCGGGTTCAAATGTGGAGGTGATCGCAATCCGGGTGGATCGGGTCCGGTCGTGGCACACACAGGGTGTATGAAGCTAATGAATGTTGGATGGTTTAAGGACATGAAAGTGAAATTAATGTTGAGTATGGAGAAGAGAGAGATGTTGAAATGATTATGGGAATGGGAAAGTAGGAGTGCAATTTAGATTTATGAACATGAATGATAAGAATGAAAGAGAACCATACACACGAATCAAATTTGGAAGGAAGAATGGTCCATTGAAGGAGCTTCTTAAACACTTCCTAATTCTAATTCATATGCATAGTCTTCTTTGGATGATATGTATGCATGACGTGAATAGATGGAATCCTTACACATAAACCAGTTTCGAAAGGAAGAATGGTCCAATATTGGAGCTTCTTATACACTTTCAGAAACTAATCAATATGTATGGGTATGTATGGTTTATATGCATGCAAGTGAATTATGATAATAGAGTTTACTCACAAGCTCAAAGAAACATCCTCACTGGTTCAACGCAATACTGCGGAGCCTTCTCACACATAGAAGAAATAGAAGACATGTAAAAATACTTAAGAGACTGAGAGAGGAGACAAGAGACAAGTGACAAGTGACATGAATTAAAAGGATTGGAATTAAGATACATGTATAAGATCGTCGTGGTACGTCAAGCTAGGCAGTCTACTGATCAAAGGTGGTTCCGACCCTCAAACCATGACAGTTCAACCGAATGTCACACGTAAGAAGGTGAGTTCCACTCCAGTGACCCTATGTCTGTCTAGGCTCGTAACGTCTAACTAAAGAAGTCTAAGACTCATTAAAATCAGCTCTAACTCACTCACACGCTCCACCGAGGGTGAGTCAAGATAGAGATGCTGGTTTCAAGAGCCTATCCTAGATTGGAATTCTAACTTAAATTTGAAACTAGGTTCTATACTCATACTAGCTCACCTTGGATCCTCACTCGCTCAACCGAGGGTGATCGTCTCAAGGAAACCGTAAGCTAGCATGAGCCCTATGGATGCCTAACAATGATGCTCTAGGAGTTTGGAGGGGGGTTTATATAGTTTTTTGAATGAATTTGGGCCCTTGGATCTAGAGAAATCAACTCTCAACTCTAGGATCACTACTTTCGATTACAACCATTTGATTAATCAAATCAATGGCTTGGAATTGTTCTTTCTATCAAATCTAGTGTAAAGGAGTGAAATTTAGGCGCCCTCATTCTCCACCATTGGATCTGGGGATGATCTGGACCGTCGGATCAGTGCTGACATCAATTCGGATAAGATAAGCCACTATTTTTGGAGAAATGCTGCATTATTGATCTTTGATTGTAAAAAAGGTCTTCTTTTATGGAAAAAATTTGTGGATCCTCCTTCCTTTATGCTTTAGTGCATCTCCACCCTTGAATATGAGCTCATCTTGACCGTACAACATGGTTCAATCATATTTTGACATGTGGCAGACATTCAAGCCTTCAATTTTCTTATTCTAGAAAACTACGGTGACCTTGAAAACTGGACTTTGTGCTCTTTGACCCTCCAAAAAGTCTTTGATGAAGATGAAACATTATAGGACTATGTTTCCAAAGATCTCCTTCAGGAATATGCAGAAAAAACTCCCATCTGAATCTAACTTGTACAAGTTTGACTACATTTGGAAGCTTGCAAGGTGGCATTAAGGTGTCTAGGAAGCTCGGATAGCCTTGAAACTTTATACAAATATGTAGCCACATATGGTCTTTATACATGCCAAACCATATGGCTAACATAAATTTCTATACAAGAATTTGTAGGGTCAAACTAGAAAAATTACATTTTTACAAAATGAACATAGCATATCAATGTGCTACAAAATCCATTTTCTGCTGAAATTTGGGCTATAGACTGCCTTTGACAATCTTTACAAGTATATGGATTTTCATCTAATTTGGTGACAATGAAATTTTTGCCCTAATTTCCCAACTTTGACCAGCTTTGACCGCTACCATGGACTTTCTTGATTTCTTTGAAACTTTGTATGTGACCTTCCTTTGACATCCTTGATGCATCCTGGACTTCTCGGGGAATTCTGGCTACCTTCGCCAAATATGTTTTTTGTAGGCCTTCACAAGTGAGAGAGGAGAGCAAATCTCGACGACATTCGCCCCCACTAAACCTGCGATTCCTCCGGAAGCGCCACTCTAGCATCTGTGAAAAACAAAATGTTCCAGGCATCAAATTCTTTTATAGGCAACATAAGAAAGATGGAAGGAAAATTGATTATATGCATGAATAAGTAGGTAACGTGACATGAAGCAAAATTTGCATGAAAGAAATAATTGAAACAGTCAACATGAATATGCATGAACAAATAGGCAACATATATGCAAGTAAACAAGCAACATTGGCAACAAGAAAGAAAAAAAAACAAGCATCAATATGAAGTGGAAGTGGATGTATTGAGTCGTTTTAAGCATCAGTTCCTCTCATCTTGAAGAAAATTTTGTACCTTTTTCATAAAGCAATCTACCTTAAATATGATTATAAACAAAGATTTAGGATCTTCAAGAGACATCTTTCATCTTTAACTTATTTTAGATCAACTCCTTTACTACATAAATATGAATATGCTCTTTCTCTAATAACATGCAAGGAAATCTAACTAAACTCCACTAATGCATAAATCTGCTTATATATCCCGTGATTTATTCTACTATGCCTCTTTATCCTCCTTTGGCTTGCTCTTTTTTTTTTTTTTTCGATGATGATGATGATTCGGCAACTTTATGGTTACGATCACTTTTTTGGGGTGGAAGAAAGTGTAAACTTCTTGGTAACATGTAGCTTTTTTTTTTTTTTTTTTTTTTTTGACGAGGAAAAATTAAACCCCGATACAAGGTACAACCATTTTTGATGACGGAGAACAGTCGTTTAAACTCCGATACAAGTGCTGTGAGATGGACTAAGGATGTAGAAACATGCAATAGCAGGAGCTAGGATTTCAACAATTATGCTTTCGATACTGGATACATATGCATGTTTATATATGAAAGTCATGTCACCAAAATAAACCTCCAAATCTACATGCCCTATCTTTCCACAATCCTAGATTATAATCAATTTCTTAGTAGATAAGTTACTACTTAAGATACAATTTTACACAAGTAGAGAAATCATCATTTGCCTTTTTTGACTCAAGTGATGTGGATATGCAATGCAATGCAAAGACTGAAAAAAAACATGCATGAAACAAGCATGGAAAAAAAAAAAATAGAATGAACTTGAAAAAAAACAAAGCAACATGAACTTGAAAAATTAATGATATTTTTATATGTTTTTTTTTCCTTTTTTTATTTATATTTTTATTTTTTATAGCATGGATACTCCTGTTTATGAATCGGCCTCATTGTTGTCATCTTCTTCAATGTCCTCATCCAAAATGTACTCGTCATTATCACGTTTCTTGAATAGCTTTATCCTTTTACCTGCAATCAAAGTTTTTAGTGCAACACCATTCAATTCACAAAGAGCATATGCACCATTGTTGTTGACTTTTGATACAATGTATGGCCCAAACCACCGTTGAGTGAGCTTTTTGCGTGCATCATATTGAGAGTCAAATGTACTATCATAAATGAGCACCCAATCTCGTACTTCAATTGGATTAGGACGCAGTCGATGAGTTTTATCAAAATAATGCTTATTCTTCATTCTAGATTCTCTTAATTTTTCAACAGCATCATCAAGTCTTACTTTACCTTGTTCTAACTGTTTAATGCGCAAACTCAAAAAATCATCAGTAGACATGTTTTCAGACCAAGGCAAATTTGACCATGCAGGAATATGAGACTGAATTGGAAACAATGGTTTTTGACAGTACATGAGTTCAGCAGGCATATATCTAGTAGTACGTGTGCATGTCATTCTATCTGCCCAAAGTGCAAAAGGTAAGAATTTAGGCCATTGTTTGATGTCACCATTACATGCTTTAGATATGGCTTTCACAATAGGTGGATGCCCTCTCTCTATTTTACCATTGGCCTCTGGGTTATATGCAGTAGTGAGAGACAAATGAATACCGTGACGCTCAAAGAACTCTTTAGCTTCTCTCGCATTTAACTCTCCACGATCGGCAATTACTTTCTCTATGTACCCAAAGCGACTTATGACATCTTCAAGCAAGAATTTGCAAACATTGTAAGTGGTCTTAGATCGTAGTGCACGTCCCTCTACATGATTAGTTAAGTCTTCTCTTGCAAGTACAATGTAACGCATTTTGTCGATACCTTTAGGCATAGTTACAAGATCTACTACCCACTTGTAGTGAATACAAGGTGGATAAGTAGGATGCAACGGATCTCTATGTTTGACTTATGAATGAAGTTGACAAGTAGAACATGTAGAAACATAGCTACTAATGTCAACATACATCCTAGGCCAATAATAGGTACTTCTAATTTTTTCATATGTTCCAAAAAATCCTTTATGACCGGCCCATAATGTCTCATGCATTTCCTTCATTACTTGCAATTGAAGACCTCGTTTTCCCAGGACTTGTTGTGGATTCTTAACCTTACCCTTAGCATGTCTCCAAAGATAACCATTACATAGGAAAAAGTTATAAGCTCGTTTCCTAATGTTACGGAATCTATTCGTAGTCCAGCTAGGTAATGGTTGTAGTGTACTGAGATACTTTCCTATGTCTCTCCATTCATCTTCGTACTCAGACTCATGAAATTTCTCATACTCATATATATATGGAACATAGTCAACTAAATTCACATTCTTTATTAGATCACTTTCAAGATCATCATCAAATCTAGCTCTCGATAACATATCAGCAACTGAGTTTGACTTACCTGAAATATGAACTAACTCAGGATTTATGAACTTAATATATGAGATCCATCTAAGCATGGCTATATCAGGAGATGAACAATTGGTTATCATTCCAATGAGAGGCAAACAATCAGTCTCAACTTTGACATTTGCACCAATGAAATATTCTTTGTCTATTTTCAAAGCTGTTACCATACCCCATAGTTCTCGTTTGATCTGTGGATATTTTCGTTGTGTTTCATGTAGAATTTTGGCACCAAACCTAATTGCATATCTATTCCCTTCACTATCGTCTTGACTTATGACCCAACCTATACCAATAGGACTAGTATCAACAGTCAATATAATAGGTTTGTTAGCAGAATAGTCTACACGCTTAAGGATGGGAGCTTCAAGCAATAATTTCTTCAATTTACGCATTGCTTGAGTGTGTTTGTCAGTCCAAATAAATTTTCGTTTCTTCCTCAACAAGTCATAAAGACAATCAGCAACATGAGCAAAGTGTGGGATCCAAATAACATAAAAGATACAAGCACCAAGAAATCTACGTACCTCACTCACGTTGTTACATGTTTCAGAAATCTTGCTAATGGCATCAACTTTTTGTGGGTATGGCTTTCGACCATAATGGCCACATAAATGTCCAACAATAAGCACCTCGTTGACACCAAAAACAGATTTCTCTATGGAAAATGTGAGACCTACCTCTTCAAATCGTTGAAATATTCTTTCACAATCAGAGATATGGTCAAGAACAAATTTACGACATCCCGATGAATCTAAAGTAATGTCCTTTACATGTTCCTCACTCCCTTTAATTGGAATATCATCAATGAATGGCATAGTTATATGAGGGATAAAGTCATGTAAGACCATATTCATAGCACTCATCATATGAGCCACAGAATTAGTCGCTCCTTGAGGTAAAGTACACATTCGCACTAAGCCTAAAGGAGTTTTCATTGTGGTTATGTCACGACTATCAATTGCTAATTGGAATTGGTCATATCCAGAATATAAATCACCCATTGAATAGATAGAATGTCCTGAAAATGATTCAGCAAACTCATCTACAATGGGTCCTGTTCCTACATTCCTTATGGTGACTTTATTGACGGGTTGGAGATCTTGAATAAAACGTAGTTTCCCATTCTTTTTAGGCACAGTGAACCATCTGTTTGAGTAAGGTGCAAAAGATGGCTCTAAAATTCTCATGTTTATCTTCTCCTTAAGTAGTTTCATTAGCTCAGGTAAGTGAGCCTTTGGAACAGGTATAGGACGAAGATTCCATGGAATATGTGGAATAGTAAAGATTATCATGGGTGCAACTAGCTTAGGATCTACACAACCAATCTCATGAGGATACATAGTAAAGGCTTTTCCATGGCTACGTATGACTCTCTCAAATTTATCTCTCTCTGCTGGCAAAAGAAAGTCATCATCTCTACCAATTTTCACTTGTTTGATTGTCTCATCCGTGAATGTATGTCCTATGTTTTTCTTATCCCGAAGAATTGGATCATTTTTCACATCAATAATTTTTTCATTACTTCCTTGAGGTAATGGTTGAGCTATGGGTTTGATTTTTTTGTCTGCAGTTTTGTACTTTGTTTCAACTAAGGCATCATGTGTTTGGTTAAATTTTGAGCACTTGTCAACATTGAGAGCATACTCTTGGATTAGAGCATACTCATCAAGGGAAGAAATCAGAATAATATGGGAATTAGAATTTTGTTGAAGACATAACTCTAACTCCTCAAGAGTAGAGAAACAATGAGATGTCTCAATCACATGCTCAATGTTCTCATCATGTTCCATGATTTTGTTGTTTTTATAATTTTTTTGGGTTTTTTGGATAAAAGACTTGGACAATTGACTCTTATGAAGAAAATCTAATCTAGAATGTGGAAAACAAAGTGACAAACTATTGTACATGTTGGCTGGATGCAAGATGTCAAACCAATATCCACTGTTGTCCCGCTCAACAATGGATTCTATCCGAAATTTTGATCATATGTAGCTCCAAACATGAATCGAGGTGCACAATCACTACAAGCATGCTCATGACCCTGAGTAACAATAGGTTTCTTTCTAATTGACAATCGATTCCTAGGATGATTCACTCCTACTGTCATGACTTGAAGTGATTGCATTCCATCCTTAGACTTAAATCTAGCATAGGTAGACCCATCATCCATGGCTTTAGTTTCCATACGACTCTCACAAATAAAGGGTTGACCTAAGAGAACTTCATAGGAGCAATTATCTTGAATAAAAAAGTGAAACTCTTCTATGATTCCTCCTATGGATATGGGCACACTAGCACAAGCTCCATACAGGGTACCTACACCATTATCTGCAGTTCTCATACGCCATCCACAATCTTTATCTATGGGCCATCGAAACTTATCATAGACTTCTCTTGAAATCACATTGATTTCAGAGCCGGAATCTACTAATGCATTTACAGTGATAGTGTTCTTATCATTTCCTATTTTAACATGCATCTCTGATGTACCTCTAGACCAAAATGTTCTTTTAAAGTGACTTTCAGGATTGTTTTCATGATTTTCATGGTCAGGTTGAATAGGTCCTAAGAAATTTTTATTAACATTTACTTCATCATCATCAAAGTCCTCTTCATCAGATTCATCAAAGTTTAAGGCTTCATTCATAGCTTGATCTTGATCTAGAGAATCTTGCATCTCAGTATCTAGATTAAGCGGAAACCTCTTCCTTTTAATTAGGCCGATAAAGTTATCTTTAAAAACAGGCTTTGCAATAGAGAAAACTTGTTCTAAAGACATAGTCACTTGACTCTTAAGCAAAATGTCATCTAAAATCTCCATAGGATCTATTTTTCTCTCAATTTCTGAAATCAAGATGGCTTTAGGTTTTCTCTTTGGTTTCTTTTGTTTTTGCTCAAGGTCTTGTTTTTGTTCATGTTCTCGTGTTTGGTCTTCAGTTTGTTTTGATTGTTCTTGTTTATCTAAAGGCTTTGATTCTATTTTTCTTTGCTTTGTCTTCTTCCCTTTTTGTTTCTCCTCTTGTTTTTGTTCATTGGGTTGTGATTCTTGTTGTTTATCTTTGGATTGTGATGTTTCTCCCTGCTCTATGATTGTTTCTATTCCCTCTGAGGTTTGTTTTCGTGTTACTCTTCTTTCACTAGGCTCAGCTTCATCTCTTTTTCGTTTTTCTTCTACATTGGATATGTGAGAAATAAGAGATTGATCTTCTATTGGTGACTCCCAAGCCGTTATTCTCCTAATCTCATCCCGTGCTCTTACTAAAGCCTCTATAGAAAAATCACCTTCCTTTGTGGGTTTACTTGATTCTACTTGTTGTTCATCAAGAGCTTCTAGTTTCACTCCTCTAGTTCCTACGTCCATTATGGTTATATTTTCATAATGTTTTTTCATTCCTCCCTTACCATAATTTCCTTGCAAAGGTAGCCTAGATCGATAGTCACAGATTTTCTTGTCTATGTCTATTACTAGTCGTTGCTCCTTAGCAGCCTTCAATAATTCACAATCTCTCAAAAAGTGCTCTAACGAATCACACCAAGGACACCTACGAGGGCCACGCACAAAACCATTTTGATTTTGAGGATTTTGATTAACTTGTGGTGGGAAATTTTGAAATTGAGGATTTTGTTGATAAGGTATTGCTTGAACAGGATAATTAGGATTTTGAAAATGCAATTGATGTATTTGAGGAGCTTGGGGAGCAACATGTGGTACTTGAGGTGCAAGAGGAGCTTCCATATTATATGGTTGATGATTTTGAAAATTTTGATTTTGAGGATTTTGAAAAGCTATTTGAGAAGCTTGAGGATACAGGTTTTGATACATTTGAGGATTTTGCACATGAGGATGAGGATTTTGCATTGAAGGATTATGCATTGGAGGAACTTGATATGCTTGAGTAGGAGCTACTTGTGGATTTTGATTGGTAGCTATAACATGTTGATTAGGCTCTTGAAAAGTCATTGGGTTCATTTGATTTTGGAAAGTTTTGGTGTAATTAGATTGTAAAGCATCTATAGTCTTGGCCAAATTGGATTGTGTAGCAATAAGACTTTCCATTTGCTTAGTGAGAATTTCCACTTGAGATTGTTCAACTACACTTTTATTTGGCTCTACTTTAAAACCTTGAGTAGGCTCCATCATTTGTGGAATAGGAGTAGAGTCAAAAAGCATAGCATGGGATTGTTCTCTAACTTGCTCCTTAGTTTGTGGAAGGCTAGCTTGAGGAAGACTAGTTTGCTCATAAAGCATGGATTGCCTTTGATGTCTATGGGCTACAGCCTCTACTACTTTACGCACTTTTTGCCAATTGTCAGTAAGACCATAGCGCTTATCTGGTTCTTCTAATCGCCGTTCAACTTCCCTACGAGTTTCAGGATGAAGAAGCTTAAGAAAATTGATCACAAGATCAGGTTCCAAAGTTATCTTATCCTCATCAGGAAGTTGTTCATAGCGTCTAATATACTCATTTTGTAAGTGAGTAATAGAGCTACTAGGCTTTGGAGAATTGACCCATCGTAAGAATCCATCTCGATTATGTTGGCTATAATCTTCAAGATAGAATTCTTTGAGCATCTCCTTTCTAAAATCACTCCAAGGAAGACTATCATATTGAGTGACACGGTTTATGATAGAGCTATCAACAATTCGTTCAAAGAATGATATCAAAAGATCTTCGGGAAGACCAAAAATCATAGATTGCTCTTCAAACAAATCTAAGTAGCTTGTGATGTTGATGCCATTGAATTTTCCCTTCTCTCTCAACATAGAAGAGACTATTCTTTGGCCTTGTTTCTCAACAATAAGGGATTTGAATCCTTCCTCCATCTTATGTGAATAAGCAAGTGATGCACGATGCTGTAGATCTCTCACAAATGCGTTTACTTCACGACGAAGATGTGCACGATACTGTGAGAAATCCAGTGCAACACTCAAGACTGATGATGATAATATGATGAGGATGAAAAATATGAAACAAAAGATATGGATCACAACCTCCCAACAAGTTCAGAAGCAAATGCCACGAAGCGTTTCACGTCGGGTTCAAATGTGGAGGTGATCGCAATCCGGGTGGATCGGGTCCGGTCGTGGCACACACAGGGTGTATGAAGCTAATGAATGTTGGATGGTTTAAGGACATGGAAGTGAAATTAATGTTGAGTATGGAGAAGAGAGAGATGTTGAAATGATTATGGGAATGGGAAAGTAGGAGTGCAATTTAGATTTATGAACATGAATGATAAGAATGAAAGAGAACCATACACACGAATCAAATTTGGAAGGAAGAATGGTCCATTGAAGGAGCTTCTTAAACACTTCCTAATTCTAATTCATATGCATAGTCTTCTTTGGATGATATGTATGCATGACGTGAATAGATGGAATTCTTACACATAAACCAGTTTCGAAAGGAAGAATGGTCCAATATTGGAGCTTCTTATACACTTTCAGAAACTAATCAATATGTATGGGTATGTATGGTTTATATGCATGCAAGTGAATTATGATAATAGAGTTTACTCACAAGCTCAAAGAAACATCCTCACTGGTTCAACGCAATACTGCGGAGCCTTCTCACACATAGAAGAAATAGAAGACATGTAAAAATACTTAAGAGACTGAGAGAGGAGACAAGAGACAAGTGACAAGTGACATGAATTAAAAGGATTGGAATTAAGATACATGTATAAGATCGTCGTGGTACGTCAAGCTAGGCAGTCTACTGATCAAAGGTGGTTCCAACCCTCAAACCATGACAGTTCAACCGCATGTCACACGTAAGAAGGTGAGTTCCACTCTAGTGACCCTATGTCTGTCTAGGCTCGTAACGTCTAACTAAAGAAGTCTAAGACTCATTAAAATCAGCTCTAACTCACTCACACGCTCCACCGAGGGTGAGTCAAGATAGAGATGCTGGTTTCAAGAGCCTATCCTAGATTGGAATTCTAACTTAAATTTGAAACTAGGTTCTATACTTATACTAGCTCACCTTGGATCCTCACTCGCTCAACCGAGGGTGATCGTCTCAAGGAAACCGTAAGCTAGCATGAGCCCTATGGATGCCTAACAATGATGCTCTAGGAGTTTGGAGGGGGGTTTATATAGTTTTTTGAATGAATTTGGGCCCTTGGATCTAGAGAAATCAACTCTCAACTCTAGGATCACTACTTTCGATTACAACCATTTGATTAATCAAATCAATGGCTTGGAATTGTTCTTTCTATCAAATCTAGTGTAAAGGAGTGAAATTTAGGCGCCCTCATTCTCCACCATTGGATCTGGGGATGATCTGGACCGTCGGATCAGTGCTGACATCAATTCGGATAAGATAAGCCACTATTTTTGGAGAAATGCTGCATTATTGATCTTTGATTGTAAAAAAGGTCTTCTTTTATGGAAAAAATTCGTGGATCCTCCTTCCTTTATGCTTTAGTGCATCTCCACCCTTGAATATGAGCTCATCTTGACCGTACAACATGGTTCAATCATATTTTGACATGTGGCAGACATTCAAGCCTTCAATTTTCTTATTCTAGAAAACTACGGTGACCTTGAAAACTGGACTTTGTGCTCTTTGACCCTCCAAAAAGTCTTTGATGAAGATGAAACATTGTAGGACTATGTTTCCAAAGATCTCCTTCAGGAATATGCAGAAAAAACTCCCATCTGAATCTAACTTGTACAAGTTTGACTACATTTGGAAGCTTGCAAGGTGGCATTAAGGTGTCTAGGAAGCTCGGATAGCCTTGAAACTTTATACAAATATGTAGCCACATATGGTCTTTATACATGCCAAACCATATGGCTAACATAAATTTCTATACAAGAATTTGTAGGGTCAAACTAGAAAAATTACATTTTTACAAAATGAACATAGCATATCAATGTGCTACAAAATCCATTTTCTGCTGAAATTTGGGCTATAGACTGCCTTTGATAATCTTTACAAGTATATGGATTTTCATCTAATTTGGTGACAATGAAATTTTTGCCCTAATTTCCCAACTTTGACCAGCTTTGACCAGCTTTGACCGCTACCATGGACTTTCTTGATTTCTTTGAAACTTTGTATGTGACCTTCCTTTGACATCCTTGATGCATCCTGGACTTCTCGGGGAATTCTGGCTACCTTCGCCAAATATGTTTTTTGTAGGCCTTCACAAGTGAGAGAGGAGAGCAAATCTCGACGACATCGTGATGTCTGGTACATTATGTAATGGTTTGTATCCCATGGATACATACAAGAGGGATGCCTCAAATGCCTTGGTTGCTCATACTTCTTCCATGGCTAAAATGGAGCTTTGGAATGCTCGTTTTGGTCGCTTAAACTTCAATAGTTTGCTTTACTTGCAAAATAAGTACATGGCTATTGGTTCGCCAACACTTGAGTCCATTGAAAAGCATGCATGTGAAGGTTGCATTCTTGGAAAAATACATCGTGATTCTTTTCCAAAAGATACTCATACACACACTACTAGAAAATTGTAGCTTGTTCACAGTGATGTATGTGGTCTCGTCAAGACTCCATCTTTTGGGAAGCATGTATATTTTGTTACCTTCATTGATGATGCTACTTGCCATACTGGGTGTATCCTATGAAAGCAAAGAATGAGATATTTTCTTGCTTCAAAGCATTTTTATCTATGATTGAATATTTTTCTTCACAAAAGCTTTCGACTCTACGCATGGATCATGGTGGTGAATACATCTCACATGAGTTTTATGCTTTTCTTCATGAAAGAGGAATTTCACACCATGTATGATGCCATATACACCTCAGCAAAATGGTGTTGACGAGCGTAAAAATAGAACTCTCCTTGAAATGGCACGATGTATGGTTAAAAGAAAGCACCTTCTTGATAAGTTTTGGATGAAGTGGTCACGTGTGCAAACTATGTGTTGAATCATTGCCCTAGAAAAGCATTGAGAGTCATCACTCCTCATGAGGCTTGGAATGTACATAAGCATATGGTTAGTCTTCATATGCACATGTTTGGTTGTTTGGCATATGCTCTTTTGCCATCACAACAACGTCACAAACTTGATGACAAGTCAAAGAAGTGTATATTTGTTGGTTATAGTGCTGAAAGTAAGGGATATCATTTGTATCATCCATTCAAAAACACAATTATTGTGAGTCGAGATATGGTATTTGCTAAAAAATCAAAATCTATACTTGAATGCAAAAACAGCTAACAGTTAGCTCACAAGATATGTTCGATACACTTATGCCTTTGTTCCAAAATGGTGCGCTTCACTATGGCCATGTAGACCAGCCAAGTGAGGCTCAAAAGGCTAAAAAATTTCAGCCATGTTTGGCTGGAAATTCTTTGCATTTTCACCTATATTTTGCTGGAATTTTATAGCCACATATGGATGAACATTTGCGTCAAAATATGGTTGAAAATGAGCATGAAATTCAGCCCATGCATGATATACATGTTGAAGATGTATTACATAATGAATGCATGTCTGTCAACAATGCACAAAGTATGCCAAAGTGGCTGAAACAAACTTTGTAGGATAGCAAATTGAGTGCACCTTTACTTGGTAGAACAAGATCAAGCTCTCACCATGCATCAAGTAATTTTGTCAATTATTCTCTTATTGCAATAGCATGTAATGGAGAGCCAATTTCTTTTGAAGATGCATGTGAAGTTCCACAATGGATGATCTCTATCCAATAAAATATGGATTCCATACATAAGAATGGTATTTGGGAGTTATGTGAATTGCCAAAAGGAAAAAATGCCCTTGGTACAAAGTGGGTTTACAAGATTAAGAGAAAGTGTGATGGTAGCATTGATCACTACAAAGGTAGATTAGTTGCCAAAGGATATGTTCAACAATATGGCATTGAATATGAGGAAACTTTTGCACCTACTTCACACATGACTACCATTCGTACCGTGGTTTCATTCGCTCTCCATTGAGGTTGGAAAGTACACACCAATTTTGGCATCATATAGCAAAAAGGATTTGATATCATAACATACTCAACCTTGTTATAAAAAAGGCATGAATTACCATATGAATGAATTACCATATGAAATTGGGACGGACTACATAATCAAGTTGCCACACAATACCAAAGTAATACATGAAAAAAAATTAATTCCAATTACTCCTATTGCATCTTGATTTGGTTCCTTTATTCCTCTCTATACTCGTGCTTCAAATCATGTAGTGCATCTATATGATGCAGCCTACATGACGTGCATAGTGGGATGCATAAACCTATAGAATAGTGGGATGCATAAACCTATAGAAAATCGGAGAACAAAGCAAAGTATGAAGCACACACAAATATGCAAGCTTCACACTGGTGGTCTAAGGTATAATGTGTGGTTGGCTTGACCAATACATGTTTTCATTAAAAAATACACATGTAAATGTATTTGATGGTAATTTGACCTTCCACGTGGACACTGACAATAACTTTAACTTCCTCTCCACACACTAATCTCCCTCACATACCATTACAAAAATCACCCTATAACATAGCATGGTATTGTCCCATGAACAACCTTGTAAGAAGTCCCATGAAAACGAAAAAGAAATAAATTGTGTGTTCATTGGAAAACCTATGATTATGTTGAGGAATACATGGTGTATGTAGTACGTTTATTCTTCATGTTATTTTAGCTTCATATATGCTAACAATAGTTTTGGAAAGGATTCTCTAATGAAATTATTCCCTTGTTCATTAGATTTTAGAGTAGCTTTAAATCATGTGGTGTACATGCTACATTTACACATGCATTCACACCATACAGTGGTAGAATGGGCAAGAACAATGAACATTGATGCATACATGTGGATACCCTAGACCCAAATTGTGGACCATTTAATTGTTGTACAAACTTAGTGGTGAGGTATGGCACCATGGAATCAACATACTCCACCTCTAACACACATATTGACAAGTGGCAACTATACCTTTGATTAACCCTACCTCATATTTTGGGTGATGGTGTCACATAATCCTAGTAGGAGATGGTTGAATCACGCCTTAAGAGAGAGGATTAGGAAGTAATCCTCAACCATGGCTTTTGGGGCAAGTGGTTATCCCATCGCACTCCTAACCGGGAGGTTGTGAGTTCAATTCCCAACATTGGTATCAGAGCCTAGTTGAGAAATTGGGTGAGACGGAAGTTCACGCCTCGTTCGTGGGCACTTGGAAAAAGCGCTTATCTATGGTGAGTGTGAAACTGGCCTTGGATGAAGGCGCATGGGCATTTGGGCACCCATGGAGGATGGGATAGGTCCAAATTTGGTCCATGTGCTGGAGTTTGAGGTTGGTGGAAGCGCTCATGCATGGAAAGTGGGGTCCAAGAGTTAGAAGGGTCCACAAGTGAGCATTGAGGACAATGCTCAGTCTAAGGGGGAAGGAATGTCGCATAATCCTAGTAGGAGATGGTTGAACCACGCCTTAAGAGAGAGGATTAGGAAGTAATCCTCAACCATGGCTTTTGGGGCAAGTGGTTAGCCCATCGCACTCCTAACCAGGAGGTTGTGAGTTCAATGCCCAACAGATGCGCTTCCATTAGAGTAAGCATAACATGGCTAGATGGGTACTACGAAGAAGTTACTAGGGTGTGTGTATATATATATATATTTTTGAGAGTACAGTGAATTCGAAATACACTCACACACCCAACCTCATAAGGTAGAGGCGCTCATCATCAAAGACTCATGAACATGTCAAGTCAAGACTTGAACTCAAGACTTCCCCCCACAGCTTCAAAACGTCAACCACTACGCTACGCGAGCTCGGACAAGGGTGTGTGTATTTGTTTCCCTTCTTTTCTTCGAAGTTAAACTAAAATTTTCCCATTTCATTAAGCGGATCTCAAATTTTCTAAGAGCCGAATTTCATAAAGTTGGATGGTGGAATTTCTAGGGTTTATAGTAGCTTGCCAGTTCTGCCCTCGTTTCTCTTTGCAAACGACGTCGTTGCCGGTGGTTGCTCCGTCGTCAGTTGCTTTCGAACTTCGGCAGCGCCATGGTAAGTGTCCCTCTATCGTGCTGGAGAGCGGGAAGCGGTACGATAGGTGTAAGGGGGCACGATGATGTTGGACTCTTATACAACAATATATTTGTCAGATCTGGGAGCTTCTGTTAACGCTGTTGTCTAAAATTACTGATATCATGTGATTAGCTTCCTAGCCTTGCGCGCTTAGTACGGGTTTTGGTTTTTTAGTCTCGTTGGACAAAGGAGTATTCTCGCCCCCTCCCCTACTCCTGGTATAATCCGAAGGTGGAAATAGGGCTTTTATGCAGATTGTGGTGACAAAGCTTTTTTTTTTCTACACGACTCACAGCTGCGTATTTACCTATGCTGAATGCCTAGTGTTAGTTAGGATTTTTTATTTTTTTAGTCGTGCTTCCCGGACATGTGACATCAAGATTTCTATCAGATAACCTAGTGTTCGTGTAAATGAATGGTAATCATATCAATGTTTCTCTCTAATCTGGATGGGTTAGACGACGAATTACCTCGTTTTGCCATATTTTTTTGAGCTGTTGGGACTTTTTGTGAATTGACTTGGGCGATGGAGAATTTGATCATATTATTTTTGTTCTGCTTACTACCAATGACACGCTCAGACTCACAAGTCTTTCTATTAAAGTCAGGTCACCTTATAAGGGCCACTATGTATGAACTACTTAACTACGTTTTTGGAGTTCTTTTGCTTTTATCCCTTTAGTTATTAGATCGATTGCAGGTTTTGCGGCATCTTGCCTCATTTTTCTACTGGACTATTGTTTTCGATTTAACGCTCGCACCTAGGATCTGATTGCACGAAACTCCTTTTTAACGACTTTAAATGATTCTTTTGGGCAATGCATGCATCTGGCTGACACACTCGATAACTTTCATACAACTGTAATCCATATTGGTAACGGTATTTTGTATTTCTCATTGTGCTAGCATATGTTTGCTACACTCGGTTATGTTTTGGTTGCATGCTGTCTAGGCTCATCCCAGTGTTTTTCAAGTTGAAGCATAGCTCGACCAAAAGAAAATCATATGTTTGTAGGATATTTTTATCTGTGAAACTCGACCATATATTATCGTGACAGTGACGCATCGAAAGCCTACAGTCTATTGTATCTTAGATACCTGATATGTGTCGTGGCCCAGAATATTATAGCTTTGACGATTGCCTTTTGAAAGGGTCGACATATGACAGGCTTAGTGGTTGTACACGCCTTATCAAATAGATCCTTCGGATACTGCAAGTGTAGTTGCTATGCCAGATCATGCATTGAAAAATATATGATTGGTTTTTGAGTAGCTTATTTCCAAGTTATATATTTCCCAGTTTCAATTCTATATTAAGCGACAAGTACAATTAGCTTCGAAACATTCCATTTTTATGTACAGTGTCTGCTTTGCTTGTAGGGTCACATTATATGGCCTTGTGTGCCTCAACTTTTTACATAACATTGGGTTTGGATGGTGCTTATGTTTTAATTTCCTTTATGCAGGTGAAGTACTCCAGAGAGCCTGATAATATAACAAAGGGTATGCATGTAATTTGTTAGCGTGATTTTTGTTTTCATTTTCTGATTATGTTACATCAATTAAATTGCTGGTTTTACTTATGCCAGCCTGCAAGTCCAGAGGCTCTGATCTTCGTGTGCACTTCAAGGTATACAAAAAATTAGGTTTAATGGTGGACTTCTGGTGTCTGCATTATGCTTTTCTTTTTTGAGCATGCTGACCTCTAGTTTCTATAAATAGAATACCCGAGAGACAGCACAGGCTATCAAGAAGCTTGACCTTGCGAAGGCCAAAAGATATTTAGAAGATGTGATTGCACACAAGCAGGCCATTCCATTTCGTCGCTTCTGTGGAGGTGTTGGGAGGACAGCTCAAGCCAAGGCTCGTCATTCCAATGGCCAGGGCAGGTGGCCTGTGAAGTCTGCTCAGTTCTTGCTGGGCTTATTGAAAAATGCTGAGAGTAATGCAGAGGTAAGCACTGTTACTATATCCTCATGTATTATATGGCAATTTTATCTGGTATCTAGTGTTTAAAAAGAGAGATTGACGGTAGTTCTTTTTTGCAGACAAAGGGCTTGGATGTCGACACACTATTTATTTCTCACATTCAGGTCAATAAAGCCCAGAAGCAGAGGAGGCGAACTTATCGTGCCCATGGGCGAATCAATCGTGAGTCTTTTACCAAACTAGTTTAGCTATTTGCATTTAATTTTTTATTTTTCTGAAGTTGGTAGTTGTCTTTGATTAGCCTACATGTCTTCCCCATGTCATATTGAGTTGATTCTTTCTGAGAAGGAGGCTCCAGTTAAGAAAGAGGTAGGGCACAGGTCTTTGTTCGTTAGTCATTTCATCTATATTTTATGTGAACGTCATGGTATCTGATAACATATTTTGCAGGCTGAACCACCAGCAAAGCGACCACAGAAGGGTCAAGCACGGCTTCGCAGTGGCACTTCTTCTTAAGGTTGGATAGACAATTATTTTTTACTTTTGTATATCATTTGGTGTGTTGAGAGAGATAGAGAATTATTTGATCTTAAGGTTGGATAGACAATTATTTTACTTTTGTATATCATTTGATGAGTAATTGGGACAGAGCTGGTAGTGCTTGCAGTTACTTTGGAATTTCTCTGCAGTAAATTGCCCAATTTTATGTCAGTTGTCTCAGAATTCCTGATATTTTGAATGGCGTATGAATGTCTGCTTCTATTATGTGCTTCACAGTTGAACTCTTCACCATACTCGCCAGTTATGCAAGTGGCTATATTTTAGTGTGAATTTCATGGGGGATTTTAGAATTGCCGCTGTTTGACTCATATATGCTTTTGCTTGTGCAGGTGTCTAGTATTGTTTTCAGCAGCAGTTGACAATGATGTTCCCATGGGTACAATGGCAGACATCCTTATCCTGTTTATTGTGTCCCAGGAATTGTCAGGCTGTCTGGGGAATGAAGCTTTAGGTTCAAAAGCATGGATGATGTGCTTACTTGCTTTCAGCCTTGGTCTAGTTGTGATCTGGCTGATCCCGTTTTTGTGAGGTGTAAGTTAGTGACATTAGCACTGAGGGATTACTGAACTTGCAAGTTTTGCAGCTCTTCCAAGTTTTTGTTGAAGAGGTTTTTGGAAGCAATCTTGTTTTATTCACAGCTAAATGAATGCCCATTTGTTAGCTAAATTAGCTGAGCTTTGGAGTTTTAATAGAAGATTTTTCAAGTTTACTAGGTTGGTGTGCTATGGTTTTTTGGCATGAAGTGAAGACTTTCTACTTTTGTGGGTAGGTCTTGTAAACAATGCTAATATTATCTTCAACCGTTGTCTGCATTACAGTTCTTTGATGAATTTTTGGTTCTAGCTGTAGGAATGGGTTTTCGGTTTACTCAACTGGCCTTTTTTGTTATTCAGGTCTTTGCATTTCTAGTTATGAAGGTTCAATATAAATGCACACTATTGTGATCTGACTGTGTATTGCATTTACATTTATGAGCTTAAGTGCCAAAATGTGTGGAGAATTATCAACAGGGCTCTCTTTGGGAGATTCTTATTATCTCTAGTTGTAGAAAATTCAAGAACATTCTGTTTATTGCAATAGATGAGATGTCACACTATCTAATTGATCAACCAGCTATTGTCATTCAATTGGAAGGTTGAAACTGGTTTCTAGGAATGTTTATTCTGTGCCCATTCATTAGTATAGTGCATGTCCTATTTGATTGTTTTCAAGTGATTTCAATAGTTCATGTCCTAATGATTGCTTTCAAGTGATTTCAATCGCTGTAGCTTAGATTTTTTTTTTTTGGAGTACAAACTGTGTCAGGAAATGTAAGGGAGTATACTGGATGATTGATCTCTGAGATCTGTGATTGAATGTTGAATTTTCATTTCCACCAATTTGTGAGTAGTTCTGCAGGAATAATTGGCATGAACAGATCGAAAATGGATAATCTGTTCCTGCTGATCATGTACTTGATGGCATTTGATAGTATCTGAGGTCTGTGGACATATGGGTCCTTCAATGATAGGTTGTATAGAACTACTACTCGTAACAGACAGTTATAAATATACTTAGGATGTCATGATCAACTAATCAGTAAGAGTGATCATGGCCTCTGAACCAAGTGGGTTGTATTCAATGATTAAATGTGATGGGAGTAGTCATGTGATTACAACTACGATAACATAAATTCAGTGTGGAAATTCCTCTTGGAATTATCTTGAACGGAGAATTAGTGACTGCCAGATGTGCAACCACCTTCAGATGGTGGCTAGAGCCAGCAATTTACCAATCATTCTGTGAAATTTGTTCTGAATGCTGGAATGGGAGCATGCAATATAATTTTTTTCTGCACTAGCACTGGAATCATTATTCAAAGCAGCATAAATCCAAGGATGTAGTTGTCTTGCCCCATAATACTGGCACCAAATGTGAATCGACATTTTTCTATAAAAACTTGTAATCATTACATTTTCCATTGTCATCGAATAGTGCTAGGAAATAGTGAGCATTTGATGTACTGATGGTATCTGGTTTTTTTCCTACTGTTTTAGTTTTATGAAGTTTTGATTGCAGGCAGCAAATAAAAGTTTGCGATCAACTTGTCTTTCCCCCCAGATGAAGGTACTCTAGGGAATAGTGAGCGTTTGATGTGCAGTGTAATTTTGTTTTACAAATTGAACTTTTAATGCTGTTTCAAAGTGCAACGAAGATTGATAAGCTGTTATTGTATTCTTTTTTCATTATGTGCTTGTATTGTATAATGCATTCTGTACTAAATCAAGGACATGAAGGGTGGGCACACTCTAGAAAAGCTGAGATGGAGAGTGTCAGATATCACATTGGTCGTTCTGTTTCTTTTGGGCCCCATGATAGTAGTAATTTGATGCTCACTTGGGGATATTCTCATAGCACTTGTAGTGTGCACTCCAACTTTGCTAATGAGACTGAGGGGAGTGAGCAGATGTCCTGGTAGTGCTGCAGTATGGGCTACTAGACTCATTGCTGCACTTAGTGGTGGATTACAATGTGGTGACAGCACTCAGGAGGTTATTTATCTGTGATTCATTTGGCCCCATGGTTGCATTCATTTACCCTCATCAGATTTGACCCTTATCCTCATTGGAGGGGGAGGTATGGAGTGCTTAGCCCATAGGGTGAAGCCTAGTCCCAACTCTAGGGGAAAGGCAGTTGTTTGTCTTGAATGGTTGCTTTCTATGTGAAGATTGTCCCCAAGTATATGAAAAAGCTTTATTTGGGATTGAGCCCTGATCCCTTTGGTGGTGAACAATTCTCCCTCCTAATTCTAGGGGGTGGTTTGTATGCATCTAATCATCAGTAAGGCCAAGGGAAGTGATGAATCTGGATGGGTATATCCAGAGCTTTGGTGCTTACAAGTGTATGGGGACATTCACTAGCCAGGAGATGGGGAGACACCTCTCGAGAGCAGACACCTCTTGAGAGCAGATGCTTCTCTGTTGGCTATGCCCTCTTTTGGGAACTAGTCCTGTAGGCAGCTCAGAGAGTTCTGAGTTTCTCGAAGTCCCTTGTATACCAACGTTGTGGCTGGGGCAATTGGATATTTCATGGCATTGGTTCTCTTGTTGGATAGTTCACGACATTGGATATTCCACTGCATTGCCTATAATTGTATGGGGACAGTCACTAGTGAGATGGGAGACATCTCCTGAGAGCAGACACCACATGAGAAGCAGGTGCTTCTTTGTTGGCAATTTTGTTCTCTTTCAGGAACAAGTCCTGTAGGCAGTCCAGGGGGCTCTGAGTTTCCCAAAGTTCATTGTATTCCAATGTTGTGGCTGGGGCATTGGATATTTGGCAGCATTGGTTCTCTTTTCGGATAAGCAGACCATTTAGCAAAACCATCGGCATTCATTGCAAGGTCATGTAGAAGTCTTTCTTGGGAAGATGAAGTGGCTGGATAGATTGTATAAGTCTTTTCTTGGGAAGTAGTGGCTGGAGAGATTCTGCTTTATAAGTGAGAAAGATCTTGACCAATTATTCCTCTACTCTGAAAAAAAGAAAGCTTATTGGGGGTTAAATTTGTACTTCATTCAAGATCCTTGGATCACATGAAATAAGGCAAGTGGGTTTCTATAATGAATGTATTCTTTCTTACAACTCTTGAGAGCAGATGCTGCTTTGTGGGTGTAATAAAGTGATTGAACCACACCCTTGACAGATAGGAGATGGTTGAACTACACCCTAAGAGAGAGGATTAGGAAGTAATCCTCAACCATGGCTTTTGGGGCAAGTGGTTAGCCCATCACATTCCTAACCAAGAGGTTGTGAGTTCAATTCCCATGAGGTACATGGGAAGAGTATTTTGCCCAAAGAGCTCTAGAACCTTCTAGAAACATCCATTGGACACTTGGCGCACTTGTAGTTACATGGCTGACACTTGGATGATTAGCATTCACCTGCCCAAGAAGGTAGTCCCCTGGAGAGAGCTATATATAGAGGCATTTGGTTGGGAGGAGAGTCATCTCTCAAGCATGTGGTGGTCGTAATCTTTGTTCTCATCAGATTGACAATTCCCAAGAACTTTCAATTAAAAGTCTTTGAGAAAAGTGTCCTAAGTTGGACAATTTTCATTTTGAATTTGAATTGGTGGTTGATTCCACCGAAATGGTAAACTTTCTCCTATAGTTTACATGGGATTTTTTCAACTCATTGGGACAAAGTAGTCCTCTAGCCGGGTGAAAAAATCAAGTAACTGTTAGATAAAAGTAAACCATTGAACAGACATCTAAAGTTAGATGTATGGGACAACCAAACTTCAAGTTCTCCAAAACAAATTCAAGTGAATCAAGAATTCTCAAAGTCTTGCGAGGGATAAGAATCCCACCTTCATTACTAAGCCCATGCACCAGTTATGCGTAGAAATGGACTAGTAATTTGAATCCACCTAGTTCACATGTTTGTGCCTAGATCGCACATCCAGAAACTGTGAATTAGCCAGGGATGTCATTAGATCCACCCTCATTATTCTTCACTAGTTTGTACTTTGTCCCGTTCATTAAAGTACAAAACCAGATAGTGTTTTGAATCATTTGGGCAGGGATGCCACCACAGAGATGAGACATGTTCTTCCAGTTCTAGAACATGACCATGTTCTTCCAGTTTTAGAACATGAGGCTCGGGGGTTGCCTACAGTATGTATATAGCTCTATTTTCGAGGACGAAAATCTTTTCCAAGGGGGGAAGAATGTAATAAAGTAAGTCTATGATCCAAGGGTCTGGTCGGTTCAGACAGATCTGAAATCGGACACCGTTTGGTCATCCGTGTGTATGACCAAAGATCTCGAGTTTTAGACTTACTAGGAGGTCTTGTGCTCTTGTGAACAAGTGATCCACTTAGCCTAATGGTTAAGACTCAAGAGTGTGAAGGACGAGGTCTTGGGTTCAATTCCCATGAGGTACATGGGAAGAGTATTTTGCCCAAAGAGCTCTAGAACCTTCTAGAAACATCCACTGGACACTTGGCGCACATGTAGTTACATGGCTGACACTTGGATGATTAGCATTCACCTACCCAAGAAGGTAGTCCCCTGGAGAGAGCTATATATAGAGGCATTTGGTTGGGAGGAGAGTCATCTCTCAAGCATGTGGTGGTCGTAATCTTTGTTCTCTTGTAGTGGGCTATGGCGTAAGTCCAGTAGGCAGGGAAGCTCAGCGGTTGAGTTTCTCGAAGTCTCTTTGTATTCCAATGTTGCGGCTGGTGTATTGGATATTTCATGGTATTTACTCTCTTTTGGGATTGGCTGACCATTTAGCAAACCTTTGGCATTTGATACAAGGCCACAAAGAAGTCTTTCTTGGGAAGATGAAGTGGCTGTATGCAGTGTAGACTTCCTTCTTGGGGAGAAGTGGCTGGATAGATTGTGTTTTGAGCGGGATGGATCTTAACCCACCATCCCTCTATTTTGAAAACAGAAAAAAAGCTTATTGGAGGATTCATATTTACTTCATTTAAGAGTCGTTGGATCACATAAAATAAGGCAAATGTTTTTCTTGAATGAATGATTACTCAAGTGCAACAGGTAGTCATTCTTACCAATAGGTCAATAGTGGCAGTCACTTTTATATGGCATTATACATTCGTACTTCATTTAAGAGTCCTGGATCACATGAAATAAGGCAAATGGTTTTCTTGAATGAATGTATTCTTATGCACAACACTTGGGGGATAAATTCGTACTTCATTTCAGAGTCCTTGGATCACATGATATAAGGCAAATGGTTTTCTTGAATGGAAGCATTCTTATGTACAACTCTTGAGAGTAGATGCTTCTTTGTGGGTTATGTTCTCTTTTGGGAACAAGTCCACTAGACAGCTCAGGGGTTCTGAGTTTCTCAAAGTCCTTTTTATTCCAATGTGACTGGGTTACTAGATATTTCATGGGATTTGCTCTCTTTTTGGATTAGCGGAACTTTTAGCAAACCATCGGCATTTGAAGCAAGGTAAAAAAGAAGTCTTTCTTGGGAAGATGAGGTGGCTGTTCGGAATGTAGAAGTCGTTCTTGGGGAGAAGTAGCTGGATAGATTCCGTTTTTTTTGAGTGTTTTGATTGGGATAAAGCTTGATCCACTATCCCTCTATTTGGAAACACAAAAAGCTTGTCGGAGGATTCATATGTACTCTATTTAAGAGTCTTTGGATCACATGAAATAATTTTCTTGAACGAATGATACCTTCTATGCGATAGGTAATCATCCTTAATTATTACCAATATGTCAATAGTGGCAGACACTTTTATATGGCAGTATACAAGTCCTAGATAATCTGCATTATGGATTATTTTTCCATTTTTATGATCCAATTATCATGCAGTACCTTCCAATAACCAAGAAAATTGTTTGTATAGATGATTTCAAGATGGCTCCTACACTTGGTCAAATCAACTTTACTTTTGGGGTTTGTGCTTTTATTGTGCCGACGCTCCATTCCATTGCCGATGCTCCATTCCATTCGTGCTGACGCCCCATTCCATTCGTGTAAGTGCCAGTGGCTATTGTCATTTGATTAATTTTTAGAAGTGTCCTTGATATCTTGTTCGGATAATTCTTTGCAATAGAGATAACACTTTGAATATCCGAAAACATCTCCATTGGTAGATGAGCATGAACATCAAAATAGCTCATAATTTCTAGTAACCAAGTTGCTTCGTATGGCTGTAAATGTTGCTCTATATTTGGAGTCATTGATGAGGTGGCTATTGCCAATTGTTTCTTGAATAGCCATGAGACGAGGCAATTTCCCATATGGAAGCAATAACTACTAGTACTTGTCTCTTTGTCACTTGCCCAATCTAGAAAACTTTAAGTAGAAAATGCTGTGACTTTGTAAATACCATAGCATAATTTGAAGTTCCTTTCAAATTTTTGAATATCCTCTTAATTGCTTTTCAATGGATCTTGAGTGGTTTGTGCATGAATCTTGATAATTGAAAAAGTGCAAACTGAATTTCTAGTTGTATTACATTGATAGATTAAGCATCCATGCTTGACTGTATAAGTTGGCATCAAAAGGTTTTGATTGTGCATCTTCTTGTAATGATACATTAACATCCATAGGTGTCTACATCAAACTTGTCTAAAAGTTTCTCAATGTATTTTTGTTGTGTCATATAGATATAATCATTCTTGAATTCGAATTCAATGCCTAAGTGAGTGTAGAATCCGGAGGTCATTAACATCACATGTCTCCTTAAGTTGTGATGTAGGAGAGTAAAGGTCTGAGTCCTTGGGACTAATCAAGACATTTTACTCCGCTTTGATATGCAGGGTTGGAGTTGCATCTGAGTTTTTAAAGCCAATAGATGATAGGTACAAATGTATCTTTCCAAACCAAGCTCTTGGTACTTGCTTCAAACCATGAAGTGCTTTGATAAGTTTGCATACTAAGTGCTCTTTACCTATTTCTTCCAAACTTTTTGGTTGCTGAATGTAGACATCTTCATGTAGATCACCATTCAGAAAAGTTGTCTTTATATCTAAGTGGTATACTCTCCAACTAAAAAATGCAGCAAGTGAAGCCTTGAAGATTGCAAACCTATTGCCACTCCTATGGAGACGTGTTTAGGGTTGAGTTTTCATGATGGAGATGCATTTGATGCTGTTCTCTATCAGTAGGTTGTTGGATGCTTGATTTACTTATGCATCACTCGATTAGATATTCAATTTGTTATCTCACAGATGAGCAGATTTATGCATTGCTCAAGTGTTAAGCATTGGCAGGCGGTTAAGCGCATCTTTTGCTACTTGAGTGGTACTCGACTACTTGGATTGTTTTATCCCAAGGGGGGATCACTATCGGCAGATTTAAATGCTTTTTCTAACTCTGACTGGGCTAATTGCTATGACACTCATGTGTGTTCACCAATGGTTTTTGCTTCATGCTTGGTAGCTCATGCATATCTTGGTTGAGCAAGAAGCAACCTACTGTGGCCACTTCCCGTTGTGAGGCTGAGTAAAGGGCAGCTTTCACAATGATTGTTGAGTGTGTGTGGCTTAGATGCATTATGGCTGATTGGGGTGTTGGTTAGTCTTCTGCCACCACCATCTTCATTGACAATCAGAGCACATTGGCAGTTGTGAAGAACCCTATGTTCCATGCTCGCACTAAGCACATTGAGGTGCATTATCATTTTGTCAGGGAGAGATTCTCTGTTGGAGAAATCAGCTTGGCATATGTGCCCATGTAGGAGAACATTATAGACCTTTTCACAAAGGCTTTGCCTAGGGAGAAGTTTGAAGTTTTTTGCAAAGCTTTGGGCTTACTTCCTTTTGTTGATTGATTCCACATAGCTTGGCACTTCCTTATACATAAGTGTGAGCTCCTTGTTCACTGCATCACTCCCATCACTCCTAGTGGGAATTTGTTGATATATATGTAGGTAGTGATGTGTGTGAACACACTAGGATTGTTGGGATACTTTTTCCCTCTTTAGGAGGTTTTTCCCCAGGCTTGTATATACACATATTTCCCTAACAAGTTACTTATTGTTACACTTGTGTGTTTTTTGGAGTAGCTTTGATGTGAACCTTTATACATGGGCACATTTTACTCTAGTGCTGACTAGAGGTTTTTTCCCCATGTTACCACATACTTGATACTCTCATATGTGGTGGTACTTTGTACTTAGGGATATTATTCAGATCTTACTTCAGTTTAGTTCATCGTCAATAGAGAGAGCTATTCCAGCCATTGTCTTCTCCATGTGTCTTGCTGCGTTTGTGCTCCTTGTGTGTTTTTCTCGTGTGTCTCTCGCAATTCTACACACACCCAACAGTGGTATCAGAGCAGGTTTAGCTCCTTCTCAAGTTTCAGTTTTTCGCATCACGGCACGCGTGCACTTTTAATAGTGCAAATCGACTTCGGAGCATAGAACTGTGAATTTCAGCATCCAAGAAACATTTCCACCGGGTGCGCTGGGATTTTACCCCCATTTTGAAGCCATTCGTGCAGTCAGAATCCCCATGAGAGTGACGGTTTGTGAGCTGAAATTTCAACATTCATTTCAAATTTCGTCGAAGTGAAGATTTTATCACATTCTTGTTCTTTTGTGAAATGGCGGGCAGCAATGACTTGTTTGGCATGCTTCAAGCTGAAGATAAGCTTGATGGGACTAACTATCCGATGTGGTCTTACATAATGAAGCATGTTCTTGTTGCTAAACAACTTTGGAACATAGTGGCAGATGTAGATCAAAGACTGACAGGTTCTTCTACTTCACAATCTACTGTCACAGATGGAGCTTCTTCTTCAATTACAATGGTTTCTCCTTCTCCACCTACAAAGGAGTAGTTTAGATGGGATGGAAAACATTCTCAAGCTCATGCTTTGATTGCGCTTTCAGTGAAGCATCCTATAGTTCCACACATTCGGTCATGTTCTATATCGAGACAGACATGGGACATTCTTGCTTCTTTGTATGCCGTGCGTAATGAAGCACGTGTTGCGTACTTGAGGAAGCTACTTGAGGATGTATGTATGGCTGAAAATGAGTCGGTGGATGTGTATGTGACACGCATCAAGGACTTGAAAGAGCAATTGGCAAACATAGATGAGATTATTCCAGATGCATCACTCATTTCTACATTGTTGAAAGGATTACCGGAATCTTTTCAAAGCTTTGCTACTACACTCCATTTGGTTGTAAAAGGAAATCCTAATATGTATGCATTTGATGAGGTTGTGTCTCTTCTTTTGCAAGAACAGCAATCTAGTCCCGGTTCGCTGGTCTGATGGTTGGGCCTCTCGCCTCTTGAGGCGGGGGCGAGGGTTCAACCCCTTGCAGCAACATGTAGGGACATATGAATCCCAGAAATTGTTGTATGTGGCTGTTGGCCACCGTTTGACCATCCTCGCGGTAGTTGTGACCGCCGTTCAACCCAGTTGTAAACCCCTGTTCTTGTGGGATAAGGGGGGTCCCATGGGTACTATGCCCTTCCTTGTACAGTTGCAATTTCAAAGTTAAAGTCCGGGGGAGTAGGCCTCGGCCGAACCTCCATTTAAAAAAAAAAAGAACAGCAATCTAGAGTGAATAGGAGTGGTTTGATTGAGGGAACACAAGCACTTGCCATCTCACAAAGGGGAAAAGCAAGTATGGTTTAGCTTGGGGTTCATCAAAACCAAAGCCTCAAGCTTCCTCTTTCGCTCATTTCTCTAATGATGCGGATTTGCAAAAGAAGAAGAGATGCAAATATTGCCAGAAGGCTGGTCATACTATTGATGAGTGTAGAAAGCTTGCTAAATGCAATGAAAATAAGAAGGAATTCGACATGTCTATTGTTAAAAATTCAGCAAATGTAAAGAATGATGAAGCTAACATGGATCAAGATTTTTGGGCATGTGTTGTTACATGTGATTATGATGCTTCTTTGCATTCTAAATGTATGCTTGTGACGCTGATTCGGATTGGTTCTTTGATAGTGGTGCTTCAAAGCACATAACATCATGCAAAAGATTTTTTGCCTCTTTGAAAGATGCACCCAAAGGAGGACATGTGGTGTGTGCAAACAATGCCTCTTATCCTATCATTGGAGTAAGAGAAATTGAGCTTACGGTTGCAAATGGAGGTGTGATTCTCTTGAAAAATGCATTGTACGTGCTCGGTATCAAGAACTTAATTTCAATTCCATTGATTGCCAAAGCTGGACTTCATGTACACTTTGTTGATGATAAGTGTATGGTTCATGATTTTAGCAATGGCGATGTTATCGTGATGTCTGATACATTATGTAATGGCTTGTATCGCATGGATACATACAAGAGGGCTGCCTCGAATGCCTTAGTTGCTCATACTTCTTCCATGGTTGAAATGGAGCTTTGGCATGCTCGTTTTGGTCACTTGAACTTCAATAGTTTGCTTTACTTCGAAAAGAAGGATATGGTTATTGGCTTGCCTACACTTGAGTCCATTGAAAAGCATGTATGTGAAGGTTGCATTCTTGGAAAAATGCATCGTGCTTCTTTTCCAAAAGATAGTCTCACACATACACACACTATAAGAAAATTGCAGCTATTCATAGTGATGTATGTGGTCCCGTCAACACTCCATCTTTTGGGAAGCATGTATATTTTGTTGCCTTCATTGATGATGCTACTCGCCATACATGGGTGTATCCTATGAAAGCAAAGAATGAGGTATTTTCTTGCTTCAAAGCATTTTTAGCTATGGCTGAAAATTTTTCTTCACAAAAGCTTTTGACTCTACACACGGATCGTGGTGGTGAATACATGTCACCTGAGTTTAATGCTTTTCTTCGTGAAAGAGGTATTTCTCACCAATGTACAGTGCCATATACACCTCAGCAAAATGGTGTTGCAGAGCGTAAGAATAGAACTCTACTTGAAAAGGCACGATGTATGGTTAAAGGAAAGCATCTTCCTGATAAGTTTTGGATGGAAGCGATCATGTGTGCAAACTATGTGTTGAATCGCTGCCCTACAAAAGCATTGAGAGTCATCACTCCTTATGAGGCTTGGAATGGTCATAAGCCTATGGTTAGTCATATGCGTGTGTTTGGTTGTTTGGCATATGCTCTTGTGCCATCACAACAACATCACAAACGTGATGACAAGGCAAAGAAATGTATATTTGTTGGTTATAGTGCTGAAAGTAAGGGATATTGGTTGTACCATCCACTGACGAACACAATTATTGTGAGTCGAGATGTGGTATTTGCTGAAAATTTAGTTTTTCCTCTACTTGAATGCAAAAAACAGCCAACAGTTAGCTCAAAAGATGTGTTCGATACACTCATGCCTTTGTTCCAAAATGGTGCGCTTGACTATGGCCATGTAGATCAGCCAACTGAGGCTCAAAGGGCTGAAAAATTCCAACCAAATAGGGCTGAAAATGCAGAGAATTTCTAGCCAAACATGGATGAAAAATTTCAGCCAAAAAATGTCCAAATTGTTGGAAATGTCTAGCCACATATGGCTGAACATTTGCGTCAAAATATGGCTGAAATTCAGCCCATGCATGATGTACATATTGAAGATGTTTTACAAAATGAATGCATGTCTATCAACAGTGCACAAACTATGCCAAAGTGGCTGAAACAAACTTTGCAGGACAGCAAATTGAGTGCACCTTTACTTGGTAGAACAAGATCAAGCTCTCACCATGCATCAAGTAATTTTGTGGATTATTCTCTTATTGCTACAACATGTAATGAAGAGCCACTTTCTTTTGAAGATGAATGTGACGATCCACAATGGATGAGTGCTATGCAATCAGAAATGGATTCCATACATAAGGATGGTACTTGGGAGTTATGTGAATTGCCAAAAGGAAAGAATGCCATTGGTACAAAGTGGGTTTACAAGATTAAGAGAAAATCTGATGGTAGCATTGATCGCTACAAAGCTAGATTGGTTGCCAAAGGATATGCCCAACAATATGACATTGACTATGAGGAAACTTTTGCATCTACTTCATGAATGACTACCATTCGTACTGTGGTTGCATTGGCTGCCCATCGAGGTTGGAAAGTGCATCAATTGGGCATAAAAATAACCTTCTTGAATGGTGATTTGCAAGAAGAGGTTTATGTGAAGCAACCTCTTGGATTTGCTATGAAAGGGAAAGAGCATATGGTTTGTCACTTGCATAAAGCCTTGTATGGTCTCAAGCAAGCTCCACGTGCATGGTATGACATAATCCATAAGCACTTGATTGCTCTTGGCTTCACATGTAGTCCGATTGAAAGCACACTCTATGTACACAAAAATGGGGCTGATATTACAGTGCTTGTTCTTTATGTCGATGACATACCCTTGACTGGGTCATGTGATGCAAAACTTGACATTCTTATGGCTGATTTGCAGCATACTTTTGATGTCACTTATCTTGGTCTTTTGAGCTACTATCTTGGCATCCAATTTGAATCAGTTGAGGGGGGAATCGTCATGCATCAAACAAAGTATGTTGAAAAACTACTTCAATGTTTTGACTTTGAGGATTCTAAGCCAGTTTCCACATCAGTTGAGACAGGATTTAGGTTCTTAGTTGAGGATTATAGTGATGCATTTGACACTTCTCTTTATCAGCAAGCTGTGGGATGTCTTATATATGCATGCAACACAAGGCCGGATATACAATATGCAATTTCCCAGTTGAGTCGATTCATGCATAGCCCTGAGTACTGAGTACAGGGCAGTTTTCATAGCTATAGTGGAGTGTATATGGCTGAGACGCCTATTGATGGATCTTTGCATGGAGATGGATGCTGCTACACATATTCTCATTGATAGTCAGAGTGCTTTGGATGTTGCACGAAACCTAGTGTTTCATGCACGGATGAAACATATTGAGGTGCATTATCACTATGTGAGAGAGTGCCTTCATGCGGGAGATATTGATTTGGTATATGTGCCTACACAAGATAATGTGGTAGACATATTCACCAAAGCTCTTCCACGGGAAAAGTTTGAAGCTTTTCACAAAGCTTTAGGCTTATTACCTTGTGGGGGCTGATCTATCACTCCCTGTATGTGTTCACATCATTCGCTCCAGGGGGTTTGTTACACTTATGTGTTCCTTGAGTAGCTTTGATGTGAACCTTTTCCCTATACATGGACACTTTTTACTCTAGTGCTGGCTAGAGGTTTTTTCCCCATGTTACCACATATACTTGATACTCTCATATGTGGTGGTACTTTGTACTTAGGGATATTATTCAACTCTTACTTTAGTTCAGTTCATTGCCAATAGAGAGAGCTATTTCGGCCATCGTCTTCTTCGTGTGTCTTGCTGCGTTTGTGCTCCTTGTGTGTTTTTCTCGTGTGTCTCTCGCACTTCTACACACACCCAACACTTGTCTTTGTACATTCTAGTGGTAATACATTCAGTTTTGTGTGCGATCCTTATGGTGGTGTGAGATATGGGTATTGAGCCAATCTATACATTGTGCATTATTCGTGACTTTGATAGCAAAATCTTACCATGAATGCCTCGTTGAAATTGGTGCGTAGCATGGGTTGTATAAAATATGCAATGGAGCACGTGATCACATGTGGAACATCTCCGGATAAGTATTTAGTAAGTGATTTTGCCACTTTGATTGGAAAATAGTACCTCTGTGAGCTCGTTCTGACACATCTTCCAGTTGAAATTGTGTGGCAAATGTAGGCTCTTTGCAAATTATGCACCACCTATGCATTGTTATCAACCAAGAGAACAATGTACGATTGCTATTGAAGCTTAGAGGTGGTGATGAGTCACCTGTGTGATAGATTTTGGAAATACTCAAACTTTAATACAATTTCTTCTATATTTGCCATACCTTGTATCTGAATATCCACTTGTTCATCATATGTTTGGCCAATATCTTCAAATTTTTTGAGCCATGGTGGTATTGGCGCATCGAACGTCTCTTATTCCTCTTTAGTTACTCAACCACTAGGTACATGTTGTGGCTCATACCTCTTAAAAAGTTTGATCGACTTGTATCTTGACTATTTCTTCAGGTTTTGGTACTTCTAGGGGTGATGAGGGTCGTTCATATTGGAGAAGTGGAGCTTGGAGTTCTTGGATTTTCTTTTGTAACTTAGCCAATTCATTTTGTCTGCAATGGCTACAATGGGTTTTGGAACTAGTTGAGGTGAGGCAATGGATTTTGGAACTAGTTGAAATTGAGTCACTTCCTCAAATAATTTGGTATGTGATTCCAACAATTTTTCATACTCTTCCAAGATGATACAAATGTTTTTTGGGGGGCTTCCCAAAATTTAGATGGATTGATTGGCGCACCAAGTGTATTCTCAATAGGGACCTCCAGTTCTCTTGATTTTGTTTTTGTAATCTTTTATTCTCCTTGTGTGGAGCTGCAAGATGATGCCTAAGTAAGGCCATGTTTCGAGATAGTTGAGCATTGCATACTGTGACAACCGTGCCAAATTTTGTGTCACTCTTGCACAATGGAAAAACCAACATGAGGAGATCTACCTCATAAATTTCAATCCGTGGAGACGTGAGGATGGGATGATGACTATGAGCGAGAGGAATGCACGTGCATGATTGAGAAGCACACTAGCATGCACATACATACACACAGATGTGCATAAGGTAAGTGAAAAGAGTAGATCAATGGAATCTTTAATTCAAGAGCTCTTAGTAAAAAGTTCCATCAAAAGTCCAACCTCAAAAATGATCTCTCTAGCTCCCTTTATACTTTTTGAGTAGCTATGCCCTAGTTCATACCTAGTGTCCGACCTAATTAAAAATTAGGTTCCTAGGCTAATTTGGAGGCTCAAATGAACTCTTAAAAATATGAAAATTGAAACATAGGCTCTTCTAACACTCTTCAAGCTTAAGGACTCCATGGCTTGCACAAAATGGATTTAGATCTACAGAAACAATATTTACAAATGAAATGTAGTAATCAAAATCACTATTTGTTGAAAATTAGTTCTTGAAAAAATTAGTTAGGCCTACTCATTACCTGATTTGCATTGGTTGCTTTGTCTGCTTAGTCGTGTGCCTGAGCCTTGCATCTCTTGCTAACCTTCTTGTTTGAGGCTTCATTGCCTGCTAAGTCTTGCTTGGATGCTAGCACTCCCCTCCCTCTCGTCTATCGTCTCTGATAGAACTTTGTTAAGCGGGTTGTGCTACTAACTCATGTTCTTGTAATCTAAGTCCCCATGTGAGATCTATCTTTAACCACTCCCAATCAATAGTGCCTCGGAGGCTTGGATGTGGCATTTTGTAGTGTTCTAAATACAGAGCTTGTTCTAGTGCCAATAACAATAGGAGGTGGATGGGTTTAGAAATGAATACCTCGGAATGGTATTCCAAGAAAATTGTCAAAAAAATATCTTTAAATGTTTGTTTGTAGTAAGATGGGAGATACTTGATGCAAGCATGCCAAGCATACACAATCTTTACAGAGAGGGTTGTGCTCATGTCATAGACTAGATCAAAGTTTCCATTGCCCAATCAAGATGTAGATATATGTGGCACTTTCACATTTCAGAATATCTTGAATACAACTCTCATTAATTTGAATATCTTTAGCGTCATTTGAGTTACAACATTTGGAACTATCTTTAGGTGAGGTATTCAATATGGGGGGTTGCCTCCATGTTCTCTTGATTTTGTTGTTGTAATTTTTTATTCCCCTCATGTGTAGCTATGATATGACACCTCAGTAAGGCCATGTTGCAAGATAATCAAACATTGCATTCAAGTTGTATGTGTAAATGGCTCTCTATACTTTCACAGATTCTTGGTCCATATTCTAAATCTTTGACTCTAGCTCATTGTGGGAAATTTGTAAAGTGTTGTATTGATCTTGTAAGATGTGGGGGAGGTGTGATGGGTGGTAAAATGTCCATGAAATCAGACATAGTTTTAAGTGATGTGTGTACTGCAAATACATGTACGGGTGCAATGCGTGAAAAAGGAATACCAAAAGGTTAGGGGGTAAATACATAGGACCTTGGTACCTTTAAGAGGCATCAAGTATGTAATAAAGTGATAGGTAGGAGATGGTTGAACCCACCCTTCAGAGATAGGAGATTGTTGAACTACACCCTAAGAGAGAGGATTAGGAAGTAATCCTCAACCATGGCTTTTGGTGCAAGTGGTTAGCCCATCACGTTCCTAACCAAGAGGTTGTGAGTGCAATTCCTTGCATTGGTATCAGAGTCTAGGAAGTAGGCTTGGAAAAGATGGATTGACCTAATGGCCTCTAAAAAAGGCGCTTGGGTATCCTTTATATGAAAGGGTACAAAGTAGTGCACGTCACTTTCACAAGTTAGCCTAACAAAGATTGAGGTGTATCTCTCAATCCGTAGGTCGGATTGAGTCATGTAAGATACCATTGGACAACTCGAACAAACTTTCCAAATCTAATGAGATATATAGAGGACATCAATTCAAGGGTACCTAGGGAGTTCAAGGGGCTAATCACCGAGGCTAGAGGGATACAAGAGCAGATCATTGAGGACAATGATTTGTTGGAGGAGAAGGTGGACACTTTCCAGCGATGAGATGGTGCTACAAATTCTTGCTTCACACTAGCCAATATTGAGTTGAGGAGTGCAAAGAAGACCTCTTGAGATTTCTAAGAAGCACAACCCAAGTACTTTGGAATATGATCCTCAAGTCATTAGATCAAAACAAATGAGTAAAAGTTTCAACTTACGAACCAAAACTTGCTATTTTGGTCACTACACCTGCTCAAAGAAATGAACAATACTCCTTCTCTGCTAACAATTGAGTAAAATCCTTTTGGGCATATCTAATTAACTAGGATAGCTAACATTTTCAAGTTATTTCACTTGAAATGATAGAATATACTCAGAGAATTATGTTTAGCAAGTTAGAGATGCATCTTGATATTTTCGGGCACTAACAATATGCAGACCAATGAGCAATGTTTTGCTCATAACTCAAGATTGACTAACGCAATAAATATGAAACTTTGTAGAAAAAATAGATATTATACTAAATCTATACCAATTTAAATCATTGAAAATTATCAAGTATACAATGCAAAATAGATCAGAGAAGTACACTATTCTGAGTGATACATGACAAAGTAGAAGAGTTGAGATATGAGAAAACTATTTGTATTAATGCACATAGATTACATTGACATTCGCAATGAAAGATTGCACAATGTGAGGGCAATGATAGGACTATGGTGTGAGCTCAATATCAAGTTAAAATCCCTTTGAATATCTCTTCAAATCGGGCTGCACTTACACGACTTTTGAAGTCCTCTTTTATAGCTAAAAGTTGGATCTTTTTTTGAATTTGAAATTCAAACTTCTACCAAAAAGTGTCTATAGATTTCAGGATCTCATTCTCCATCTACCTCACTAATAATTTGAGAAAAGATTCTCCTAAGTATTCATTATTGAAGTGATTCCTTCTATGTACTTTTACAAGGAGTAAAAATCTATCTTTTGCAAGAGATTATTCATGTGCTAATACATGAATGCACATATGAGCCTTAGGATAAATGATCAAGAATTTAGGCTCGGAATAATTGCACCAATAGCTCCCTCTCAAGCCTAATATGCTTGCACTTCAATTGTCTTTAATCTCCTATAATCCAATCATCATCTTGAACATGTTCAATTTAGGCTTGGAATAATTGCACCAACAACTCCCTCTCAAGCCTAATATGCTTGCGCTTCAAATCTCTTTAATCTCTTGCAATGCAATCATCATCTAATATGTTCAATAATATTTTCACATTGCAAATTGGTTGATACATAGGACACTTTTATGTCCTTACTAAGTAGCTTCTTTCTCACATAATGATAATGCACTTCAATGTGCTTAGTCCTTGCATGATATACAAGATTAGCAAGCAAATGAAGTGAGCTAGTGTTACCTCCAAAGATCATTGGAGTGTATGTATGTAGCCCTAATTTTGAGTAGAGTAGCTTTAACCACATTGCTTCTTGTATTGCATTTGCTAGGCCTCTATATTCAGCTTCAGTTGATGACAATGCCACAATTGGTTGGTTCTTTGATGACCATGAAATCAACTTTGATCTTGCAAAATATAAGTAGCCAGAGGTGCTCCTCCTATAATCTTTTGACCCAACGTAATTTGCATCAGAGTATAGCTTGATATCCAAGTAAGGTGTGAATGGATAAAATAGCCCTTCATTTATAGTACCCTTCAAGTACTTTAAGATCCTTTTGGCAGCTTCCATGTGAGGTTTTCTTGGTGTATGCATGAATCGACTCAATGTACTTACTCCATAGCATATGTCCACTCTTGTTAGGGTTGCATAATTGAGACTCCCAACAAGACTTTGATAACATGTAGTGTCTTCAAGTAGTTCTCCTTCATGAGTATTGAGTTTGTGGTTCAATTCCATGGGTGTACCTGCAATGTTTGCATTTTCCATTTTGAATTTTAGCATATCATGGATGTACTTTCTCTGAGTAATGAAAACACCAGAATCTATATAGACAATCTCTAAACCAAGAAAATATGTAAGCAATCCAAGATCATTGATCTTGAACTCTTCCTTTATCTGAGCTTTGATCTTCTTGATGCCATCGCATCAATCCCTATAATAATGATATCATCCACATAAACACATAGATAAATAACTTCTAAATTGGTTTTCTTAATGAACAATGAAGAATATGCCTTGCTTGCAACAAAGCCTTGGTCTTGGAAGTATGTGACAAGCCTATGGTTCGAAGCTCTAGGTGCTTGCTATAAACCATATAGTGCTTTCCTTAATTTACATACAAAATCAAGTTTGTCTTTATCTTCATATCTTGGTGGTTGAGCCATGTAGACCTCTTCAGAGATCCATCCATTAAGGAATGGATTTTTAACATCTAATTGGTACAAATTCCAATTCTTTGAGGCAACAATACTCACTAAAAATTTGATAGTTGGCATCTTAGCTACAGGTGAGAAGGTCTCCTCATAATCCACTCCATGGGTTTGAGCAAACCCCTTTGATACTAGCCTTGCTTTATACCTGTTGATTGTCCCATCTGAATTCTTTTTCACTTTGTAAATCCACCTAGATCCTACTACCTTCATGAAGGATTTTTTGGGAACCGAATCCCAAGTTCTCTTGAAGTGCTTCAATTTCTTCCTGCATAGTTTCTCTCCATTCTTCTTTCTTTTTGGCTTCTTCAAATGAAGAAGGTTCCTCTGACATAGAATCTTTAGCCATGTATATAGAATGCTTGGTGACTAATGATGTGTCATAGCCATACCTTATAGGTTTCTTGCTCTCTCTTTGAGATCTTCTAAGTGATTGATTGGATGACTCTAGAATGTCTTCCAATTGTTTAAACTTTGACTTGCCCTTGGACTTCTAAGCTTTGAAATCAATATGGTCTTCATCTTCTGAGTTGACATCCTCTGATATGTGTGGTTCTTCTTGAGTCAGATTTGGAAAATCATTTTCCAAATCATAAGGCAGCTTTATTTTCCTGCAATCATCTTCAAACCAAGAGTTATTTTCATCAAATACCACATCCCTACTAACTATAAATTCTTGTTTTGTAGGATTATATAACCTATATCCTTTTTGATTTTGGTCATAGCCGATCAATATGCATCTTTCAACTTTTGGATCAAGCTTTCTCCTAATCTATGAAGGTATATCTGCATAAGCAATGCATCCAAAGATCTTACAATGATCTAAAGAAGGTCTCCTACCATTCCATGCCTCATAAGGTGTCATTCCATCTAGAGACTTGGATGGAAGCCTATTGATTAGGTAAGTGGCAGTGGAAACAACCTCTGCCCATAAGTAATTTGGAAGTTTTTTCTCATTCAACATTGATCTTGTAGCCTCTACTATTAGACTATTTCTTCTCTCTGCCACTCCATTCTGTTCAGGAGTGTAAATTATTGTAATCTCTCTCCTTATGTCTCTGTCCTATAAGAAGGAGTCAAACTCATGTGAGAAATACTTACCACCTCCTTCATAAAGTAAAGTATTGTCACCTATGAATGAAACATAATACCTTGACCCTGAGATTGATGGTTCTCTACTAGGACCCCACACATTTGCGTGCACAAGCTCCAAGTAGTCTTCATACAAGTACCCTCTTTTGTTGAATGGTTTCCTATGTGATTTGCCAAATTGACATGCTCGACATTTGTAAATCATGTGTTGCTTGGACACATCTGGAATGCCAAGCACACTCTGATCCCTACATATTTGATTTAATGTCCTTTCACATATATGACCTAGTCCCTTATGCCATATCTCCAATTCAGATAGGGTTTGATCTTTGTAATTGAAGAGAGCAATATTTCTGGTATCTTCAGCTTCAAAGGTAAAATGTACACCAAATTTCTCACCTTTTGCAATCCTCTTAAATCCTTGTTGGGGGTCCTCCACATATGCTCCATGCCTTGTGAATCTAACTTGTAAACCCTTCTCAATAATCTGTCCAACACTGATTAGGTTTTTCTTAACTGTTGGCACATACAATACCCTACTTAGGATATTCACATTACCATAAAATGCTTTAACATTTCCAATCTTATTTACTGAGTGCCTAGTTTCATCACTTGTCTGGACTTCATGCTTTCCTTTGGGTTCTTCAAGATCAGACACCAATGCTACATTGCCTGCTACATGATTGGAGCAATCAGAATCAATATAGAATAGGTACTCATCATCTTTACCTTGCTTGACTATCATTTTCATGAGTAGTAGGGAATCCTCTTGATCATTTGTATAGTTTTTGTAGTATCTTCTTCCTATGAAGCCTCCTTGATATTTGTTGTCGTAGCCTTGGTTGTAGTTGTAATGGTAGTTGTTTTCTCCATTGCTGAACCTGCCTGTTGATTGTCCATAGCCTCCATTGTGGAAGCCTCTTCCTATCTGATTCTTTGTGTTCCTAAATCATTCATTTTTGGTATGATTTTTCAAGCCACAAATGTTGCAAGGTGAAGAGTTGTATGGTCTCCCCCTGCCTTGCTTTCCTCCTCTACCCCTTCCTCTAGTACCTCTTCCTCTACCTATGAAATTCACTTGAGAGGTACTTACCTCTTCTTCATTCCTCTTACTTTTGCCTTTATCTTTACTCTTATTTTTATCTGTGTAAAGGACAGAAGATTGATTACATCTAGAAGTATGTCCATTCTTGTTGAGCTTTGTCTCATGTGTGAAGAGTTGCCCCATGAATGTATTGAGCTAAGGTATCTGCATGTCTATATATAGGTCCATTGCTGTGGTAAAGGACTCCCATTTGTCATCAGCCTTGATGCCATTTATGATCTGCCTTACTATGTACTCCTCTTCTATTTCTTCTCCAATACTCCCAAGTTGATCAGCTACATCCTTCATCTTGGTCACATAGTCAACTACACTTTGCTTTGGTTGCTTCTTTAAGGTATTGAACTCCATCCAAAACGGGTTCTTCCTAGCCCTTGTATTTGATGAGAAGTATGAAGAAAGTACTTCCCAAGTCTCTTGGGAGGTCTTGCGATTCCTAATATGAGGTAATAAGAGATTAGATATTGAATTGAGTATATAAGACCTGGCTAGAGCATCCTTTGCACACCATGCAACTAATCTCTCTTGCTCCTCTCTTGTAGGTTGATGTTTGATTCTAAGGGTTGGCATTTATTCATCTCTAAATATGTATCCATATAAGCTTCTCCCTTGGAGGTAAGCCTTCATCCTTAGGGACCATGCTGGATAATTTCATCTATCCAATTTGTCAGTGAATGATGGAAATCCATCTCCCATTTTACCTTGATGTTGCTTTGATACCACTCTTGGAGGAGATGGTGAGCACTTTCCAAAGATCAGATGGTGCTGCAAATTCTTACTTCACACCAACCAATCTTGAGTTGATGAATGCAAAGTAGACCTCTTGAGCTTTCTAGGAAGCACAAATAATCACCAAAGTGCTTTGGAATATGATCCTCAAGTCATTGGATCAAAACAAATGAGTAGAAGTTTCAAATTATGAACCAAACTTGCTATTTTGGTCACTACACTTGCTCAAAGAAATGAGCAGTACTCCTTCTGTGCTAACAATTGAGTAAAATCCTTTTGGGTATATCTAACTAACTAGGATAGATAACTTTTGCAGGTTATTTCACTTGAAATGATAGACTATACTCAGAGAATTATGTTTAGCAAGTTAGAGATGCATCCCGACATTTTCGGGCACTAACAATATGCAGACCAGTGAGCAATGTTTTGCTCATAACTCAAGATTGACTAACAATAAATATGAAACTTTGTAGCAAGAAAATAGACAGTGTATGAAGTCTATATAAACTTAAATAACTGAAAATGATCAAGTATACAGTGAGAAATAGATTAAAGAAGTACACTATTTTGAGTGATACATGACAGAGTAGAAGAGTTGAGATATGAGAAAACTATATGTATTAATGCACATAGATTACATTGACATTAACTTGATCCAAAAGCTATTAAAATGTATCGTCATTGGATACTCCCTAGAGCAAAAGGGATATAAATGTTATAACCCACTCACACGACATATGAAGGTAAGCAGAGATGTGGTATTTGATGAAATTTCAAGCTTCTATGCATGCCAAAGATGGATGTAATCTTGAACCAAATGACAAAGAAAATGTTGAAAATTAAAGTGCAAAATCTCAAGTTTTGAGCGGAACAAATGTATCACCAAGCAATAGTTCTAACTCAAATCCATGGAGTGCAAGATTGTGTGGAAACTTCAATCCAAAGAATTCATCAAAAACATCCAAGAAAGGTAAAGAAAAGCTTTTTGTTGGTAGTAAAACGTCTACAAGTTTTGAGGACATTGATACCTTGCTTACCATAAATCCTTTATCCTGCAAATAAGTGACTAATCTATGACTCCAAGCTCTAGGAGCTTGCTTCAAGCCATACAAAGCTTTCCTTAACCTGCATACATGTTCTAGATATGATTTATCTTCAAAACCAGGAGGTTGAGCCATGTATACCTCCTCTGATATCCAACCATTTAGAAAAGCATTTTTAATATCCATTTGATAGATATTCCATATCTTGGAAGATGCTACACTCATAAGTACTCTAATTGCGGGCATCTTTGCCACAAATGAGAATGTCTCTTCATAATCAATACCTTGGGTTTGAGCAAACCCCTTAGCCACAAGCCTTGCTTTGTACCTATTAACTGAACCATCATAGTTCTTCTTTACGTTGTAAATCCATCTTGAGCCAATGACCTTCATGTTGGAGTTAGATGTCTGCAGAAGCACGCAAATAGCTCATGGAAGAAGAAGAAGGTTGGAGCACAACACACAATACAAAATGTATTAACACTAGAATGTACAAAGATTAGTAACCCATTAGGGCTATAGGCATATATACAAGCCAAAAAAAAAACTCCTAAAGAGGGAAAAAAATGCCCGGGTGGTCGTAGTGTGTTCACACACATCACTACCTAAATATATCAACAAATCCCCCCTGGGAGTGATGCGGTGAACAAGGAGCTGACACTCATGTATAAGGAAGTAGCTATGTGGAATCAATCCACAAAAGGAAGTAAGCCCAAAGCTTTGCGGAAAGCTTCAAACTTCTTGTTGGAGTTAGACGTCTGCGGAAGCACGCG
The DNA here is from genome assembly GCA_020310875.1 of Ceratopteris richardii. Taxonomy (NCBI): domain Eukaryota; kingdom Viridiplantae; phylum Streptophyta; class Polypodiopsida; order Polypodiales; family Pteridaceae; genus Ceratopteris; species Ceratopteris richardii. The sequence continues at coordinate 81,970,801 of CM035407.1, read as the reverse complement.
AACAACACAAGGAAGAAGAAGAAGCTTGGAGCACAACACACAAGACTGAATGTATTACTAGAGAATGTACAAAGATAAGTAGCCCATTAGGGCAATAGGCGCATATACAAGCCGGGGGAAAAAAACCTCCTAAAGAGGGAAAAAAGTGCCCCGGCAGTCCTAGAGTGTTCACACACATCACTACCTAAATATATCAACAAATCCCCCCTGGGAGTGATGCGGTGAACAAGGAGCTGGCACTCATGTATAAGGAAGTGCCAAGCTATGTGGAAATCACTCCACAAAAGGAAGTAAGCCCAAAGCTTTGCGGAAAGCTTCAAACTTCTCCCTAGGCAGAGCCTTCGTGAAAAGGTCTGCAATGTTCTCCTGCGTGGGCACATATGCCAAGCTGATCTCCCCAGCAGAGAACCTCTCCCTGACATAGTGATAATGCACCTCAATGTGCTTAGTGCGAGCATGGAACACAGGGTTCCTCGCAACTGCCAATGCGCTCTGACTGTCAGTGAAGATGGTGGTGGCAGAAGACTGGCCAACACCCAAATCAGCCATAAGGCGTCTGAGCCACACACACTCAACAGTCGCTGTGAAAGCTGCCCTATACTCAGCCTCACAACTGGAAGTGGCCAGAGTAGGCTGCTTCTTGCTCAACCAAGATATACATGAGCTACCAAGCATGAAGCAAAAACCACTGGTGGACACACGAGTGTCATAGCAACCAGCCCAATCTGAGTCAGAAAAAGCATGCAAATCTGGCGGTAGTGATCCCCCCCCAACCCAAGTAGCCGAGTACCACTCAAGTAGCCGAGTACCACTCAAGTAGCCAAAGATGCACTTAACCGCTTTCCAATGCGTGACTCCTGGGCAATGCATAAACCTGCTCATCTGTGAGACAGCAAACTGAATATCTGGCCGAGTAATGCATAAGTAAATCAAGCATCCAACAGCTTGCTGATAGAGAACAGCATCAAATGCATCTCCAGCATCATGAAGACTCAATCGTAAACCTGTCTCCATAGGAGTGGCAATAGGCTTACAGTCTTCAAGGCCAAAACGCTGCAATAATGTGTCAATATATTTCGTTTGACACAAAGCCATTCCACCATCAACGTGCATAAACTGAATGCCCAAATAGTGATGCAAATGCCCCAAATCAGACATCTCAAATGAGGCATGCAAATCAGCCTTGAAATCAGCAATATGCTTCTCAAGAGGACCAGTGAGCAGCATGTCGTCTACATAGACAACAATGATCAAAAGCACATCATTAGCACGCTTAACATATAGGGTGCTTTCAGTTGGACTGTTCTCAAAACCATGTGCAATCAGATAGGCATGTATTTTCTCATACCAAGCACGTGGTGCTTGCTTTAAACCATATAACGCCTTCTTTAACCTGCACACCTGGTTTTCATGCCCTTTCTGCACAAAGCCACGGGGCTGAAAAACATACACTTCTTCATGCAAGTCACCATTCAGAAATGCTGTTTTAATGTCCAACTGATGTACATTCCAACCATGATGGGCTGCAAGTGCACAAATGCTCCGAACAGTAGTCATACGGCATGTAGGTGCAAAGGTCTCATCAAAATCAATGCCTCTTTCCTCCGCATAACCCTTTGCAACAAGCCTAGCCTTATACCTGTCAATTGTACCATCAGGTTTACGCTTCAGCTTGTATACCCACTTAGTGCCAATGGCCTTCTTGCCAGGAGGCAAGTCACATAAAGACCATGTACCATTCTTCATTATAGAATCATATTTAGATTGCATAGCAGCCATCCAATTTTCTGAAATTTTGTGCTTTATCAAAAGAAACAGGCTCATTCTCATCACAGAGACTAGATGCAACCATAGCATAGCAATCTGATGCAAAGGAGGTACTATGAGAGCCTGAACGAGTACGATATGACAAAGGTGCATCTAATTTGCTGTCACGCAAAGTCTGCACCAGCCATTTTGGCATAGTTTTTGCCTGTTCAATATCAGCTCTCTCATCAACAAGTGCATCATGTAAATCTGCATCAGAAATGGAATGATCTGCATCATCATATGAAACCTGCAAAGGCTGAGAAGTTGCCTCATTAGGACCAGCGCTAGCCTGTCCACCTGTAAAAAGAGGCATCAAAGTATCATACATGTCTTTGGAGCTAACAGATGTCTCCTTAGTACATGAAAGCAATGGCTGAATAGCATCTTCCACAAAGACAACATCACGGCTAACCAGAATGCGTTTAGTCTGTGGATGATACAGACGATAGCCTTTACTTTCAGAACTGTACCCAACAAAAATACATTTTACTGCCTTATCATCCAATTTTCTGCGATGTTGTTCAGGCACTAATGCATATGCCAAACAACCAAAAACACGTAGATGAGCAACAGATGGCTTGCGGTCATGCCAAGCCTCATATGGAGTGATAGACTGCAACGCTTTAGTGGGACACCTGTTCAGTACATATGCTGCACACATGACAGCCTCAAGCCAGAAACTATGTGGTAAAGCTTGACTCTTGACCATGCACCTCGCCATCTCCATGAGTGACCTGTTCTTTCGTTCAGCAACTCCATTCTGTTGAGGTGTATACGGCACTGTACACTGGTGTTTTATCCCACGTTCAGCCAGAAATGCATTAAAATCTGAAGACATATATTCCCCCCCTCGATCAGAACGGAGGGTGCCCATTTTACATGCTGATAGATTTTCAGCTAAAACCAAAAACTGTTTGAAGCACATGAACACTTCGGACTTTGCTTTGAGTGGATATACCCATGCATGCCTGAAAAAATCATCAATGAAAGTCACGAAGTAAAGGTAATTTCCAAAAGAGGGTGTCTGCATAGGACCACAGACATCACTATGTACAAGCTGCAATTTCTGCATAGCCCAAACTGAACCATCTTTTGGAAAGGAAGAACGCTGCATTTTGCCCAAAATACAGCCTTCACAAACATGTTTTCCAGGTGCCTCAAGTTTGGGCAAAGAGGACACCATTTCAGATTTCTGCAGGCGTAACAAACTAGCAAAATTCAGATGACCAAAGCGTGCATGCCAAAGCTTTGCATCTGACATAGCCTGAGAATCATGAACTGCACATGCCGAATCATTCACAGATTTTTCATAGTCTATGAGCTTATACAGCCCACGACATAAAATGCCAGAAGCAATAATCACATCGCCATTTGAGAGATCATGGACTGTACACCTGTCATCAACGAATTTCACAACCAAGCCAATCTTGGCTAATGCAGAAACTGATAACAGGTTCTTTTTGATCCCTGGCACAAATAAAGCATCTGACAAAGTGAAAGAACTACCATCAGCAGTAGTCAGAATGATCTTACCAACTCCCATAACAGGATAAGAGGAGTTATTGGCGCATGTGACAGTATTCCCTGTAGGGGCAGGCTCGAGTGAAGAGAAGAAACTGCGCTGCGAGGTAATATGTTTGGTTGCCCCACTGTCAAAGTACCAAACATCTGAGTCTACTGCAGACATGCACTGATCATGAGAAGATGGGTCAAAACTGCAGACAGTAGTAAACGCCCATTCTTCTTCCTGCACAAGATTTGCAGACTCTATTTTTGGTGTAGAGGCCTCTGCAACAACCATTCCAGCCTCTTTCTTCTTTGCCTCTTTAGCAGCCAGTTTTGGACAGTTCTTTATAATATGATCATTTTCTTTACAGTACTTGCAGAACAATTTTTGATTTTCTGATTTCTTCTCATCTTTATCCTGGTTCTTCGATTGTGCAGCATTTGCAGATTTCTGCTTACTAGTAGAAGAGCTCCATTTTCCTTTGCCCTTCTGACTAGCCAGGAAAGCTTGATCTGCAACACGCATAATGGACCTGTTCTGCCTGGACTGATCTTCCTGCAACAGAACAGAGACTAATTCCTCAAATGATAAGGCATTCGGATTGCCTTTCATCATCAATCGAAGAGTAGAGGCAAAGCTCTGATATGAATCAGGAAGGCCATTCAGAACGGTCTGCACAAGTGAGCTATCTGGTATAACCTCATCAGCAGAAATCAATTGTTCCTTCAGGTCTTTGATCTTTGTAAGAAAACTGTCCATCGAATCACCTTCATTCATGTGCTCACTCTCCAACTGTTTTCGGAGGTAAGCAACACGAGCCTCATTCCTAGCGTGGTACAAAGTGGTAAGTGTATCCCAAGCATCCTTTGCTGTTCTGCAAGAGCGAATGTGAGGAATAATGGCACGTTTGACAGACAAAGCTATCAATGCATGTGCCTGGGCATCTCTGCCATCCCAACGAATCTGCTCTGCAGTAGGTGCAACAGAAACAGCAGCACGAATAGGAATCTGCGGAATATCATCTTCGACACCATCTTCATCAGCTCCAACACCTGTATTTGCAGTACCTGTCGTTACAGGTGTAACAGGACGTCTTTCAACACCCTGCACAATGTTCCACAATCCTTTTGCAACCAGTACATGTCGCATCATATAAGCCCATAATGGGTAGTTGGTACCATCCAACTTATCCTCAACAGCCAACATACGGAATACATCATTGCTTTCAGCCATGGCCGGTGACTAAAATACCTTGATGCAGAAAATTGACTGTATCTCAAAAAGTTGAACAGAACTGCCAAGACGAGTTATGCTAGACCTGTAGTAGACTTCGAGACGCTTAAACTGGCGAACAGAAACTGGTATATACCTTTGGCACAAAAGGACGAAATAGCCTGCACAAGCACTGCGATAGTGCGTTCGGAGGCCGAAACGAGCTCAAATCGCGATTTCGGCACCACAAAGCGAAGCAGTTTTGATCTCGAAAACACCCTGAGTATGCTCACCAAATTTTGTGCGAATCTGAGACTGCAAACGGAGGAGTGTCGACGGCGCCCTAGAAGAAGCAACTACCTGCTCTGATACCAATTGTTGGAGTTAGACGTCTGCGGAAGCACGCGAACAGCACAAGGAAGAAGAAGAAGCTTGGAGCACAACACACAAGAATGAATGTATTACTAGAGAATGTACAAAGATAAGTAGCCCATTAGGGCAATAGGCGTATATACAAGCCGGGGGAAAAAAACCTCCTAAAGAGGGAAAAAAGTGCCCCGGCAGTCCTAGAGTGTTCACACACATCACTACCTAAATATATCAACACTTCTCCCTAGGTAGAGCCTTCGTGAAAAGGTTTGTAATGTTCTTCTACGTGGGCACATATGCCAAGATGATCTCTCGAGCAGAGAACCTCTCCCTGACATAATGATAATGCACCTCAATGTGCTTAGTGCGAGCATGGAACATAGGGTTCCTCGCAACTGCCAATGCACTTTGACTGCCAATGAAGATGGTGGTGGCAAAAGACTGACCAACACCCAAATCAGACATAAGGCATCTGAGCCACACACACTCAACAATCACTGTGAAAGCTTCCCTATACTCAGCCTCACAACTAGAAGTGGCCATAGTAGGCTGCTTCTTGCTCAACCAATATATGCATGAGCCATCAAGCATGAAGTAAAAACCACTAGTGGATACATGAGTGTCATAGCAATCAACCTAGTCAGAGTCAAAAAAAGCATGTAAATCTGAGGATAGTGATCCCCCTTGGGATAAAACAATCCAAATAGTCGGGTACCACTCAAGTAGCGAAAGATGTGCTTAGCTGCCTACCAATGCTTGACTCCTGGGCAATGCATAAACTTTCTCATCTGTGAGGCATCAAACTGAATATCTGGTCGAGTAATACATAAGTAAATCAAGCATCCAACAATGTGCTGATAGAGAACAACATCAAATGCATCTCCAACATCATGAAGACTCAATCTTAAACCCGTCTCCATAGGAGTGGCAATAGGTTTATAGTCTTCAAGGCCAAAACACTAAAATAATGTGTCAATATATTTCGTTTGAGACAAAGCCATTCCACCATCAACATGCATAAATTGAATGCCCAAATAATGGTGCAAATGACTCAAATCAAACATCTCAAATGAGGCATGCAAATCACCCTTAAAATCAGCAATATGATTCTCATGAGGACCAATGAGCAACATCTCATCAACACACACAACAATGATCAGAAGTACATCATTAGCACGCTTAACATATAAGGTTCTTTCAGTTGGAAACCATGTGCAATCGATAGGCATGTATCTTTTCATACCAAGCACGTGGTGCTTGCTTTAAACCATATAATGCCTTCTTTAGCCTACACACCTAGTTTTCATGCCCTTTTTGCACAAATTCATGGGGCTGAAAAACATACACTTCTTCATGCAAGTCACTATTCAGAAATGCTATTTTAATGTCCAAATGATGTACACTCCAACCATGATGAGCTGCAACTGCACAGATGCTATGAACAATAGTCATTCAACAAGTAGTAGCAAAGGTCTCATAAAAAACAATGCCTCTTTCTTGAACATATCCCTTTGCAACAAGCCTAGCCTTATACCTATCAACTATTCCATCAGGCGTATGCTTAAGCTTGTATACCCACTTAGTGCCAGTGGACTTCTTGCTAGGAGGCAAGTCACATAAAGATCAGGTACCATTTTTCATGATAACATCATATTCAGATTGCATTGCAGTCATCCAATGTTCAAAATTTTGTGCTTCATCAAATGAAACAGGTTCAATCTCATCACACAGACTAGAGGCAGCCATAGCATAGCAATCTGATGCAAAAGAGGAACTATGAGAGTCTGACGAGTATGTTATCATAGAGGTGCATCTAATTTGCTATCACACAAAGTCTGCACCAGCCATTTTGGCATAGTTTTTGCCTCCTCAATATCCACTCTCATCAATAAGTGCATCATGTAAATCTGCATCAGAAATAGAATGATGCTACATCATCACATGAAACCTGTAAAGCCTAAGAAATTGCCTCATTAGGACTAGCACTAGACTATCCACTTGTAAAAAGAGGCAGCAAAGTATCCTACATGTCTTTGGAGCTAACAGATGTCTCTTTCATACATGAAAGTAAAGACTGAATAACATCTTCCACAAAAACAACATAAGGGCTAACCAAAATGCGTTTTATCTATGGATGATAAAGATGATAACCTTTGCTTTCAGAATTGTACCCAACAAAAATACATTTTATTGCTTTATCATCCAATTTCCTATGATGTTGTTTAGGCACTAATGCATATGCCAGACAACCAAAAACATGCAGATGAGCAACAAATGGCTTGCAACCATGCCAAGCCTCATATGGAGTGATAGACTACAATGATTTAGTGGGACACCTGTTAAGTACATATGCTGCACACATGAGAGCCTCAAGCTAGAAACTATGTGGTAAAGCCTGACTCTTGACCATACACCTTACCATCTCCATGAGTGACCTGTCCTTCCATTCAACAACTCCATTTTGTTGAGGTGTATACGACACTGTGCACTGATGTTTTATCCCACGTTCATCCAGAAATGCATTAAAGTTAGAAGACATATATTTCCCCCTGTCGATCAGAATGGAGGGTGCCCATTTTACATGCTGATAGATTTTTAGCCAAAACCAAAAACTGTTTGAAGCACATGAACACTTAGAACTTTGCTTTCAATGGATATACCCATGCATGCCTGGAAAAATCATCAATGAAATTCACAAAGTAAAGATATTTTCCAAAAGAAGGTGTGTGCATAGGACCACAGACATCACTGTGAACAAGCAATTTCTGTATAGCCCGAACTAAACCATCTTTTGGAAAGGAGAAATGCTACATTTTGCCCAAAATACAGCCTTCATAGACATGTTTTTTGGGTGCCTCAAGTTTGGGCAAAGAGGACACCATTTGAGATTTCTACAAGCATGAGATTTCTGCAAGCATAGCAAGCATGCATGCCAAAGATTTGCATTTGACATAGCCTGATAATAATTTACTACACATGCTGAAGCATTCATAGATTTTTCATAGTCTATGAGCTTATAGAGCCCATGACATAAAATGCCAAAAGCAATAATCATGTCGCCATTTGATAGATCATGAATTGTACATCTGTCATGTACAAATTTCACAACTAAGCCAATCTTGGCTAATATAGAAACTGATAACATATTTTTCTTGATCCCTGGCACAAATAGAGCATCCAAAAAAGTGAAAGAACTACTATCAACAGTATTCATAATGATCTTACCAACTCCCATGACAGGATAAGAGGAGTTGTTGGTGCATGTGATAGTATTCCTTGTAGGGGTAGGCTCAAGTGAAGTGAAGAAACTGTGCTGCAAGGTAATATGTTTGGTTGCCCCACTATCAAAATACCAAACATCTGAGTTTACTGTATACATACACTTCTCATGAGAAGCTGGATCAAAACTACAAACATTAATAAACACCAATTCTTCATTCTCCACAAGATTTGCAGACTTTCTTTTCAGTGTAGGGGCCTCTGCAACAACCATTCGAGCCTCTCTTTTCTTTGCCTCTTTTGCAACTAGTTTTGGATAGTTCTTTATGATATGATCGTTTCCTTTATAGTACTTACAAAAGAATTTCTGCTTTTCTAATTTCTTCTCATATTTTCCTTCCTTCTTCAAATGTGCAGCATTTGTAGATTTTTGCTTAGTAGTAGATGAGCTCCATTTACCTTTGCCCTTCTGACTAGCCAAAAAAGCTTGATCTGCAACATGCATGCCTATACTGATCTTCTTGCATCAGAACAGAGACAACACCACAAAAGCTGTTTTGATATCCTAATCACCTTGAGTATGCTTACCAAATTTTGTGCAATTTTGAGACTTTGACTAGAGGGGTGTCGATGATGCCCTAGATGAAGCACCGACCTACTCTAATACCAATTGTTGGAGTTATATGTCTACAAAAGCACACGAATAGCTCAAGGAAGAAGAAGGAGCTTGGAGCACAACACACAATACAGAATGTATTACCACTAGAATGTACAAAGATTAGTAACCCGTTAGGGCTATAGGCATATATACAAGCTGGGGGGAAAAAACCTCCTAAAGAGGGAAAACAATGCCCTGATAGTCCTAGTGCATTCATACACATCACTACCTAAATATATCAACACTTCATAGATGGTTTCTTGGAAACCAATTCCCAAGTTTGATTTTCTTGTAGGGCTTCAATTTCTTCTTCCATGGCATCTCTCCATTCTGGTTTCTTCTTGGCCTCTTCATATGTTGATGATTCTTCTAAGTTTGTATCTTGAGCATTATAAATGGAATGCTTAGTGACCAAGAAGGTGTCATAACCATACCTTTCTGGCTTCCTTTTCCCTCTAGTAGATCTCCTTATAGTTTCTTGAGATGATTCTGCCACATCTCTCAACTCCTGCACTTTAACTTTGCCTTTGAAGTTCCAAGAATTGATTTCTCTTCTTGGAGTTTTTGGATCATCATCAGAATCACTTGAATCTTCATGTGTATGCTCATTCCTCTTTGACAATGTTGGAAAGTCTTCCTCTAGGTCATAGGGAAGTTTGATTTTCTTGCATTCATCTTCAAACCAAGATTTGTTTTCATAAAAAACAACATATCTCCTAACAATGAAACCTTTTTTAGTTGGATTATATAGCCTATAAAATTTTTGATTAAGGTCATAGCCAATGAATATGCGTTTCTCTACCTTTGGATCCAATTTGCCTCTAATTTGTGATGGTATGTGTGCATATGCTATGCACCCAAAGATCTTGCAATGATCAAGACTAGGTCTTCTTCCGTTCCATGCTTCATATGGTGTCATCCCATCCACTGCTTTTGATGAGATTCTATTGATTAGACAGGTGGCTATGGGCACAACCTTTGCCCATAGGTATTTGGGGAATTTCTTTTAATTTAGAATTGACCTTGCAACCTCCACTATGGTTCTATTCCTCCTTTCTGCCACTCCATTTGCTTTGGAATATACATGGTTGTAATATCTCTTTTGAGTGCTCTCTCTTGGAGATAAGCATCGAATTCATGGGACAAATACTCTCCCCCTCCATGTGACCTTAGCCTCTTCAAAGTCTTTCTTGTTTGATTTTCAACAAGTGCTAGATATTTCTTGAAACAAGAGAACACTTCATCTTTAATAATGCTTCATAAATTATAGTATTGTCAATCTGCTACAATCATCAATGAAAGACACATAATACTTGGATCCAGAGATAGATGGCTCCTTGCTTGGCACCCATACTGTTGCTCTAGCACAATGGTGAGAACCACGTTAAGAAGCTTCACCTCCTTAATGTCAATCCGTGGGAGAGGTAGGAGTGATATGAAGATCGTGAATGTGAGATGATGTGAGAGTGAAGGTGAGAAGCACAAAGATGCACACACACATACACACACAATGAAGAGACAAGCAAGACACAATGGAAGGTGGGAAATTAGCTCTATTACTCAAGAATACTCTTACAAGCTCAAACTAACTCCACTCTCTTCTTTACTCCGACAAGCTAACCTCAAAAATGAGCTCTCTAGCTCTTTTTATAGTTTCTAGACTAGTTTTGACCGGTTTCACATCTAGTGACCGGCCTAGTTAAAAAATAGGTCCTAGAGGCTATTTGGAAGGGTAAACGATGTCTAAAAATAATGAAAATTGGTACGATCATTCTACCTAAGCTCCTCAAGCTCGAGGACTCCTCGGCTTGCACAAAATGGAGCTATGGATTACAAAACGTGGTTTTCTATGATACATATGTTACAATTAGTGATAATAATCACTGTTGAATGTTTGGAGAATTAATAAGAAATATATTTGTTTGAAAAATTGATCCGCCTGGTTGATCCGCCTGGCTCCCTACTCCTTCTTTACATGCTTCCGTGGCATCTGTGCCTCTGGCTGCTTCCAACACCCCCCTCCCTCTCGCTTCTGTCGTCCCTGACAGAACCTTGTTGTGAGGTCTGCCGGATGTAGTTCTGTAGGAGGTCTTGAGCGAGGGTGTGCTCTGATATACGAATGCCTCGGGCTAGATCAGCCTCGAGTTTCTCCCAGTCGATAGGTTGTGGCTCGTCTGGTGGTGGGAGCTGATAATGTGTGGAGTACACCATTCGTTCACAGGCGAATAATTGCAATAAGTGTGTGGGCCTGCTTATAAATACCTCTGAATGGTACTCCCAAAAGCCGGTGGTGAACATTTCTTCGAATGTCTGCTTGTAACATGCCGGTAGATACTTGATCCTGCAGTGCCAGGCGTAACACACCCGTAGCGATGGCGTTGTGCTCATATCATAGACTAAATCAAAGTTGCCATGCTCAAAGCCCGGGGTGTTGACATGGGGAGCCTTGATGCGTCGGAAGACTTTAAAGACCATCTGCATCATGTCAAAGATTTTGACAGTCATGTGCGCGGCAATATCATCCATAGGCTTTAACCTAGGGAGCCAGTGGCGGATCGTCGCCATCATGTAGCCTACTGTGGGTTACGCGATTGGTGGCTTGAAGTAGGGATAGTTCAACCAGTCTTGGCACTGCTTATTGTTCTGTAGCTTAATAGCGAAGGCAGTCCAAGAGCGGCGTCGTGGTACTGGTCCCCAGCACGGATTAAATTTTAAGTGCAGCGGCGCTTTTACCCACGTGCTCATCATCTCTGGATAATTTTGCAATAAATCTTTGCGCCAGTCTGGTTGAAGGATTTCACCTCTCTGCGCCCTTGGTGGCAAGTCTTCTGGCTCGAATTGAGTGGCATGCGTTGGTTTCATACCTGTTTCTTTCTCTATGGCTAACTGGTATTCAGCCATTAACATGAAGTACGGTTTATATTGGAGCTCATGCCCAGATATGTATCGTCGCGGGGCCAATTGAGCAAAGAATGGTGACTGTAAAATTTTCTCTTCAATTATGGCCATGGCATGTAGCTGTGCCTCTACTCTGGCCGAGTGTGTCGTTCCGAGTTCTTCCACTGTCTTCATCCACGCGGGGGTAGGTAATTCATAGGTCATCTGGCCTTCGGCCGTGACACGTCCGCCTGGGATGGGTATCGGTTCGTATGCCTCTTCAAATGTCTCCTCCACCGGGATAGTGACGGTTTCTTCCTCGGCTGGTAGCTCAGGTGGGGAGTCTGGCCTTGGTGGTGCTTCATAGACTGCAATTCTAGATTCAAGATTTGTTACCTGGGCCCGGAGTGCGTTGAGTTCCTCTAAAATTTCAGGGGCAGGGTCCGCAGGCGCTGGTAATTCTGCTGCTACTTGTACTTGTTGTGTTGCTGGTTCTCTGAGCTGTAGCAGTTTGTGATCTTCCTTTAACTTTTGATGCTCTTCATTCATACGATCATAGTCCTCGAGCAATCGCACATGATCATCTAGCAACATCCGCATCGATTCAGATGGGATTGCCTTGAATCTGCTTGGACTTAAGGGTTGGTCTGGATGGTCCAAAGCCGCTTCCAAGTTCTCTCTATTCTGCTCTTGGAGTCTCTGGTTCTCCTCTTTTGCTGCGGCTAAGTGTCTTCTTAGTAAGCCCATATTTCTAGTAAGCGTTGCATTGTGGACGGTCTGGGCTCGAAGTAGGTTATCCAAATCCACGGTGGCCTCTTTGGTTTTCTCCTCACTTTCTAGTTCTAATTTGTGATAGGCCTCTCGTAAATCTTGGTATCGGCTGTTCAGTGAGGCGTTCTCAATTGATAACGAATTAAGCTGCGTTTGTAGTTCATTCGTCGTCTTCTGCAGCTGTTGATAGTTGGTGCCGAGTGATGCAAACTCATCGCGGACTTGCGTCATGCATGTGAACATGTGTTGAAATGCGGTGTCTATGGTGGGCGATAGTAGTAGTGAAGTGCTAAATGAGGATGCAGTGGGAGTAGATGCAGTGGGAATGGGAAATGGGGTTGGGACAGTGGATGCAGTGGTGATTGTGGAAAATTGTGACGTGCCTAAATATGAGGGTGTTGTGAGTGGAGTGGGTGGTGGTGAAGTGGATGGTGATATGTCCATGCCATTGGACGTGTTTAGTGTTGTGACTGTGAAAAGTGGTGTGATTGTGGGTGGTTGTGTAGGTGTGAATACGGGATTTACAAATGCAGTGTAGTTTACAGGGGGAATGGTTGGAGCAGCTTGGTGAAACGGGGAAATAGGGGTTATGGTAGGTTGGGGAGGTGAGACTGGTGAGAAGGTTAGTGGAGTTAGGAAGGGGAATGGGGGGTCTTAGAGGTGGGGGAAACGCTGGGAAGGATGAAGGGGTGAAGGGGTTAACATATGGATGCGGAGGGTTGGGTGTGGGCATGGTGGTATGAATGGGTAAGGAAAAGGTTGTGGCTATGTTGCCTTGTACAGGTGTGGATGTGGGGGAAGCAGGTGGGTGTGCGGGGGACACAGGATGGGTTGGTGAAAGATGAGGTGAGAGGGGAGTAGAAGGGGTGGATGTTATTTCGAAGATAGTAGTGGTATGTACAACAGTGGTACGTGGTGGGGAATCTACGAGGATGGGTTCGGCGGTCAATGAACGTTCGGGGGCGATGCGTGCCTCCCTGGCTTGTGCTGAAGACTGAGCTCCTGTTGGTACGCGAATATACTCCCTGGGTTTTGAAAGTAGTCGCACTCGGCGGGGATCAAACTGTGGTAGTTGCTTTCTTTGTAAAAACCTGAGTGCTTCATGGGAGCCTACTGATTTGACTAACTCTCTGAACCCTCTGATGTATGCGTCTTCGAATCCTCCGGAGATGAGTTCCTGTTCAATTAATGCCTGGCTCTCCTCTTCAGTTAACTTCTTTCGTGCCCAGACTTTCTCCATGGTACGATATAATTTCTTTATAGCCAGTGTGTACGCTGCGGCTTCGAAAGTCTCATCTTCATATGTGCTAGTGTCGCCGTGTGTGTCGGTTTGTTGGCCTTGGCCCTTTGTCTGTCCGTCATGTGAGCCCTGGCTGGCTTCATCATCGCCTTCCTCGTCATCTGTTTCGGTTCTCTCTTCTGCAGAGCTCGACACAGTTTGTCCCTGTGGCAAATCTCGCGGCGTGGTAGGGTAGCTGGGGCGTTCATATTCCTGGGAGAACAATTGCGCTTCTGAATACTGGAATTCGTTTGAGAATGCATCGGGCATCTCAAAATCAAATGTCGTGTTTATTGGGTCGGCCTCCATATGTGGTATCGGGAAAGAAAACGCTTCCGCACCAATAGTGGTGGGAGCTTCTGCTGTTGTGGTGGTGGGTTCTGAGGTGGCGGCTGCTTGAGGTGCAGCGGTACTAGTGGTGTCCTCCGTAACCACTGGTCTGGACAACCTTATGCGAATAGGTTGTACAGTGGGAGCAGCTTCTGTCTGTGGTCGCTCTGGAGAGGGTTGTGGTGATGGCGACTCTGGCACTTGAAGGCAAGGGATGGTGCCTCGCATGCGCTTACCTGCCCGTGTCCTACTAGGCTTCCTGGCTTTCTTCGTTGTGCCCTTGAATGCCTTCAATTCCTCTCCTGTTAATGCACGCTCGATGGGCAAGTCATAAGCCAAACACATATACACAATTCTAGTGAGTGCACAACATCCATTAAGCACCTTCTTGCGCTCCCATCTGTGCTGTGCCAGATACATTTGATCTATGATCCAGCTTGCCAGATCAACAGTTTGAGGTCCCGTGCATGCCAAATATAAGCCAAACCAGATTCGTTTATGGGGCATGGTAAATCTGTCCTGAGCTGGAAATGCGAAATGTTGCATGTATATCCTTAGTGGCTTTGACAGCTCAGGTGTAATGGCCGAAATCTCCTCCCACTTAGTGACATCCCCACGTTTCATCGGTTCTGGAATTAATCTCTCTCGATCTGTGGGTGTGTGGGTTCCATGAATCTTGATGGCTGCTCTAATTAAATCCTTGGAGAGGTAGAACCTTTTATAAGGTGGATCATCCACTAAAGAAGGCAATATGAAGGTTCCTGGGATGTCCTTATTCTCTGATGCCAGCAAGGTAGTGATTAAGTAGTAGCACCTGTAAAAATCCGGTTTGGGCAGAGGATCACTGAAATACTCTGTGAAGCCTGCTCTGGCCCAAACATGAGTTAAATCCTGGGTGCTCTGTAGGGCTTCGAACTCTCTAGAGAAAAACTGGTATTTTCCCCATGTGCGGTCATCAAATGTCAGAGAGGATTCAAATATAAAGTCCGCGTCCGCAAGGGGTCCTGCAAGGCCCTGAAACCAATGAGAGTTCCTGTGTATCTTTTCGGTGTAGCCCATGGGTGGGTTGTCGATAGGCATGGGCCCTGGAAATCCCTGAAATTCCGGCGGTGGAGCAGTCGGGTGGGACTCTGCTCGTAGCACGTTGAGTGGCACGGCCGCTACACTGGGGCCTGCTCCTGATGTTCCTTCGTCGGTTTGCATGGTGACGGATGCGCTAATGAGAAAGATCTGCTACAAAAGATTAACACATTAGCATGGAAATTAATCATGATCCCATTAAAGTGAGACCGCAATCCCTTTCCATAACTGATGCGTAACCCGTGTAGCCAAGTGCTGTGATGTGGTGGATGCAATGTTTTCTTGCAGCACTGGTGCAGGTCTCTAGACTTCTACACGTTTCAGATCATGCATACATTTCTTGATAAGATGAGATTATGAATGATGTGTGATGATGGTGTGTGAATTTATACAAGGTTTAAAGGTTAGTGATTTAGTACAAGGTTATATGTTAGTCGGGGGGTAGTTAGACAATGGGTTAGGGGAAGACGGTTGGACACGTTTCGGTATCCATTTCCTAAGAGTTTTTGAATGGGTGGTGGGTTTCTGCTGAGGGGCAAAAGGTGGTATCGGGTGTGGTGGTGTCGAGGGATGAAAAGGTTTGTGAGGATTATATATTACATGGCTTATGGGTTGAGCTATGATACATAGTTTGGGCACCCAAATCTGCGTGGGCGTGGGTCTATGGGTCAAGTATTTCTTGGCGATCCACATTTGTCGAATGCGCGGTCCTGTAGAAGAAGGTCGAGGGGATGGTGGATATCGATTCTGTTTCTGTTCTGCCTTTTTTTTGTCGATTTCTGCTTGGCTGGAGTTCTTTGGTGCTTTTTGTCCTTTTGGTACCCATATTTGTCTGGTGCCGCTTCCTTTGGGTGGCCTAAACTGCTTTCCTTGTTGTTTCCTCCGATGCTGCAGTCGGTCTGGGTTCCTTTGTCGTGGTTGACTCTGTTGTTGCTGGGGTTGAGAGGTCGGATGGACACTCTGCTTTGGAAAAGAAGGGAGATCCAACACTTGCGTGACCTGCCCATTAGGAAGTGATGCCTTATTTAACTTTAATCTAGGCCAGTCCGCAACAAGTTTGGAAGGATGAGCACCGTAGGGTGTCGTGCTCATTTGGCCGCTGATGCAACCCACCTGACCTCTGATTGTGCCCTTCTGCCCTTGCAGTTGGGTAACTGTCTCTTCTAGTTTGCAGGAAGTCCCAGGGAAGATCATCGGTCGTCCTTCTGATTGACAATTATCTATAACCAAGCCCGAGTGGGTTGGTGTAGACGTAACGTGACTGGTCTGCCCAAAAATCTTCCTGTCTTCCGTCGCATGCGTTTCATAGGGTCTAGGGTCACAACCGTCAAGCGGAATGCCGTTAGGGAAGTCAAGCGGTATCACTCGCTTCTGCTCTAAGGTTCCAATCTGTAAGGAGCCTTGTCTAAGATTTAGGTCCACTGAGTGATCGTATAGCCAATCTTGGCCAAGGATTAGAGGTTCTATCAGGTTGTCATCATGGCACACTAGTAGCTTCGCTGTCATGGTCACATCCTTAACGAGGATAGGAAGGTCCACCTCACCCATGCAAGGGGTTTCCATGCCTCCTAGGCCTATGAGGTATGCCTCAATTGGCCGCATTTCTATTCCTGAATCCTTATAGTGGGACCATCTAATCGCACTAGTCGCAGCACCTGAGTCAATCAAAGCCCTGAGTTCTTGGCTATGTTTACCGTGCTCTAGCCTAACTGTAACGAATGGTCTCCTGTCCACTATGCTAGGATGAGTGGTTGACTTTACTTGACACATGGCCATGGGGTATCTAGGTGGTGTTTCCCGATGGTTATAATGTTCTCTCCCTAGTCCTTGTCTTCTTAGCTTCATGCGCTTAATGCGTTCTATGGCTTCTGCCTGAGCTTCCGCTCGTATTCTATTTTCTTCCTCCTTACGCTTCTTTGCCAACGTGAGTCGTCTAAGCATATCCTCCGTAAGAGGTTCTTGATATAGCTTGACTCTACAGCCACTAATGTAATTAGGCATTATATCTCCTTCTAAGGTGGCTAACTGTACTGCTCCACTAGTCGAAAGTCTGTTAATGATCATAGGTCCATAACCTCGCCTTTCTAACTTCCGTACGTGCTGTTTCAGCGTATACACTAGAACTAAATCTCCTTCTTTTAGGCCTTTATCTTTCACATGTGCATCAAAATATGCTTTCTGTCGCTTCTTCGCTGCGTATATTCCTGCTGCTGCCTTTAGCCTGGTTTCTCCTAATCGTTCCAAGTCCATTATTCTCGCTGATAATTCATGGCCGGTCCACTGATGTTCTTGTGCAACCTTAAGGGTCGGTATCAAGAAGTCGAGAGGAAGCACTGCATTCTGACCAAAAACCATCTGAAAGGGAGTTGCATTGAGTACGGTGTTGTAAGCCACTCGATATGCCCAAACAGCGTGGTGTAACTGTTTGTCCCAATCTGAACGTTTGTTGTTCACGAGTTTCGTCAGTACAGTACAAAGTATCTTGTTAGTGCTTTCAGCCTGACCATTGGCCTGAGGATGATATGGTGCAGATTTCTTGTGAATCACCATAAAATCCTGTAACAAATATTCAATGACTTGGTTTAGAAAGTGAGTGCCTCGATCGCTCACTAACTCTATAGGCAATCCATATCTTGTAAAGACATTTTCAAATAAGAATTTTGCAGTCGTGTGTGCATCATTCTTTTTTGTGGCTTTTGCCTCTACCCATTTCGTCAGATAATCTGTGGCAACAATAATGTATTCCGCATGTGTACCTTTTGCAGGGGGGTTAATGGGTCCTACAAAGTCTATACCCCACTTAGAAAATGCACGTCCGCCCATCATGGGTTTCAATGGCATTTCATCTCTGCGAGTAGGAAACTGAGTTCTTTGGCACACATCACATCTCTTTACATAGGTATGTGCATCCATGTGAAGAGTGGGCCACCATAATCCTGCGAAGAGGATGGCTTTGATTACCCTATCTGGTCCAAAATGACCTCCTGCAACACCTTGGTGTGCAGTCTCTAGTATGCTAAGATAATCGCTTTCATGAACACATTGTCTTAAATATCCATCTCGTCCTCTTTTGTATAGATTATCGCCAATAAGTGAGTAGTCTTGAGCTTCCTGCTCTAGACTGCGTTGTCGAGCTAAGGTCATTCCTTGAGGGAATGTGTTCGTCCTCAAGTAAGTCACTAAAGGTTCACTCCAGTCTGGTGTGAGAGACACGTGATATAGTGTAGCATGTTCTACTGGTGGTCTTTCGCAACAAACATGGCATTCCTTACACAACTTGTAGACATCTGCTTCCATCGTAGGCCAATATACTCCTAATCTATGCAGAGTCTGTAATGTTCGATGTTTTGAATGGTGTTGCTTTAATGCACCTATGTGTGCTAATTGCAACCAATTCGCATGTTCCGATTCATCTACGCAACAAGCAAGAATCTTTTGTTTATCCTGTTTATATATGCTTCCTGCCATTATTTGGTATCTCTGAGACTTGGTAATCTCTCCCTCTTTGATCTTTAACTTAGGATTCTTGGGTCCGTATGTGAGAATGGGGACTATAGGCTCAGCCCATTCTGGTGCTATCTCAAGGTTAAACAAGTATGCATCTGGTAATTCATCCGCGACTCCTTGAGGGGCTTCTCCTGAGGTTAATCTTGAAAGGTGGTCGGCTCTAAGATGCATCTTTCCTTTCCTGACTACCACTTCAAAATCATACTCCATGAGTAATAGAAACCAACGTATCAGTCGTCCCGTGTTACATGGTTTGTTGACTAAATATAATAGGGCTTGATGATCTGTAAAGAACTTGAATTTGTTGGCCAACAAGTAGTGCCTAAACTTCTTTACAGCGTAGATCATCCCTAATCCTTCTCGTTCCGTCGTGGTGTAATTTCTTTCTACTGCGTTCAATTGTCTGCTCGCGTAAGCTATGGGAAGATCTATGTTACCTTCCTTCGTGGGTTGTGCTAACACACACCCTATGGCGTAATTGGATGCATCCACATGTACATGGAATGGCTTACTCCAATCTGGGTTAGTCAATATAGGTGCTGAGCACAAGCGTCGTTTAAGTTCATTGAATGAATTTTCGCATTCTTCTGTCCATTCAAAATTGGTTAAAAGAGAGTACAGAGGCTTGGCTATGATTGCATACATGTGTATGAATCTCCTATAATAGCCGCAATGGCCCATAAATGCCTGTACCTCTTTCACATTAGTTGGTCTTGGTAATTCTGCAATTACCTTCACCTTTTCCTCGTCCGTAGAGATTCCATTTTTTGACACAATGTGTCCTAGAATTTTGCCTTGTCTGACCATGAAAACGCATTTTTCTGGGTTCAAACAAACCTGATATTCTCGACATTTGTCAAATATTCGTCTTAACTCGGGGATATGTGTCTGTCTTACATTTGAATGCGCACATAGGTCATCGACATAAACTTCCAAGCTCTTGCGTAAGAATTCCTTAAAAACATGACACATGAGTCGCTGGAAAGTGGCGGGTGCATTTGTTAAGCCAAATGGCATCACACGAAATGCAAATATGCCCCATTCTGTGGCAAAAGCCGTCTTGTGTTGGTCTTCTGGAGCAATGGCTACTTGGTTATAGCCTGAGAATCCATCAAGAAAGCTGTAAACTTCCTTGCCCGCAACTCTTTCCAATAAGTGTTCTGTGATAGGAAGAGGATAACTATCTCTAATCGTGGCGGCATTAACTTTTTTAAGGTTAATACACACACGCAATTTTCCATTCTTCTTGGGCACAACCACAATGGGGGACACCCATTCGGTATGCTCAATTTCGTAAATGAATCCTGCTTCTATCAAGCGATCTATCTCCTCTTTAATCTTCGCAGCGTAATTATCATTGTACGTGTAAGGTTTTTGTTTTGTCGGTTTTGCATCTGGAGTCATAGGGATTCTATGAGAACATATATCTGGATCTACTCCTTTCAAATCTTTGTAACTCCAAGCAAAAACATCTCTATATTCACGCAATAGGGCAACTAACTCTTCTTCTTCTTCAGTCGTCAAATCATGCCCTATATGTGTGCACTTTTCTTCTTCTCCTTCTATGGCAACTATTACTTTCTTGGTTTTCTCTCGATTATCATATACTTGTCCATCATTCGCCTTTCTATTGGGCATTCGTACCCTGATTCTTCTATCTTCGATTTCATATTTCTTGAAGTTCTCGGGTACTTCAAACAAAGATTCTTCTTTTTCTGACATGGTTTCTTTCTTCTTTCTTTTCTTGCCTTCACTCTTATCAGTCACTTGAGTGGCTAACCTTACCTCGTTTGTAATTTCCTCGTGTCTCTGAGTGTGAGTCTCTACTTCGTAGAAATATTCTTCCTCTGATGCAAAGGGTGGGTCCATGATAATTGATTCTAAATCAAAATCGCTTGCATCCTCAAATGCATCAGTGTTCGGTTCACACTCTTCTAAGATTGCATCGCTCATGATTGGCTCTATCGTGAAAACTGAAATGTCATGGCCATCCTCGTCACAGTGGGGTGTCCATTGTTCTTCATTGATGGCTACATCCATGGTTGCTAGAATTTCTGCCCAACCATGGGGTTCAAACTCTTCGTCTGGGAATACTACAGGTGCGTAGGCTGGATCTTGAAGGGTTCGTGGATGTTGTTCCGCACCTAAGGTCCTTGCTTCTAATCGCTCTTCCTCTTGTTTGGCTACTTTACACATCCATAAATGGGTATCCTCATGCAACCAAGAAGGATCTGATTCTAATGAGTGCACGGATTCCGTCTCTGCTGGTGTCTTATGGATGGTATTCCATTGTATTGGGGGTACATCTCTGTGTGAATAGTCTTTAAGGTTGACTTTGGTAGTCACTCCTAAATGTTGCAAATACAAAGAATTAGTTCCCCAATCTTGTACAATTTGCAATTGGCGCATGAATGGTCGTCCCAATATCATCTCATACGCATGATTTTTCGTAAAGTCACAAATGGCAAAGGTATGCTCAAATTCTACACCACAAGTGGTGAGAGATATTCCTTCTAGTAAGCCTAATGGTTTTTCTATGTGTCCATCAGCCATTTGCAGCTTCATCCTGGTGGGTCTGAGTGCTGGCTTACCCCAACGTTTCCACAGAGCGGTGGTACTCTTTTATTCTAGCCTGATATGCACGAAACATCATGTCTAGATCTTTCGGTATGGGTTCCGCTAAAACTGATCCTGATTCTTGAGCTGGATTTTCTTGGTTTAATTCTTGTGAGGTCAATTCTTGTATTTTGGCTCTAGATTCCCTTAGACTTCCTTCCAACTCACTTATCTTTTTACTCCATTTTCTCTTTATTCTTTCCCTAGAATCTTTCCAAGATTTCGTCTTTTTACTGCTAGATTCTGCAACTTCACTAGTTTCGGCTATTTTCTCTTGATTAAGCTGTTGGTTTTGTAAGAGTGCCTGGGCTCTGGTTATAGCTTGGATAGGCACGTATGTAGGGTTGGATCCATCTGCGTTGTTTACAATACCTATCACGTTGATCGGTGTCACATTCGAAGCGTTAACTGGGTTCTTAGGACAATCTTTGATTATGTGCTCTTTGCCACAATCGGCACAAAAGCCTTGGATGCTATAGTACTGTGATTGCCTTGCTATTGGGGGATGTGGACAATCCTTTATGAAATGATCTCCTTGGCACCTAAAGCATGGTCCTCTAGGGCCCTGTGGTCTCTGTTGTCTCAATTGGGGCCGTGGGTTTGGGTTTGCGTACATCACATTAGCGTAGTCTGGCTCCCAGCTAGGTTCCATTGGAGGACTATCATAATGATATGTCTCTACATGTTCTGGTGACTCCGTGTAATAAGCGGGTGGACTAGTTACATGTGTAGAGTCAAAACTGTTTGAGTTCGGGTCACTTTCGGTGATCAAAGGTGAAGAAGGCACTAAGGCCCTACTTAGGTTCTCTTCTGCAGCAGCGTATTTGACTGAGATGACATTCGCTGGTGGGGGTGGCTGCTGAGCTAAGACGGGTTGAGGTCTCTGTTGAGCCTGGTATGGGTAGTTCTGGGGAGGCCTATAGTAATACGGCTGAGCATTGTATTGGCCTTGATACCTACCTGGCTGCTGGTATGTTTGTGGGTAGTTCTGTCTCACAGTTTGTTTGTTGTATGGGCAGTCCTGAGCCATATGATTCGTGTATCTTCTCTCAATTGTGCAATATTGGCCACTAGGGTTGGCGTGAGGTTGAGGTGCATTGGGGCACATGTTTGCCAAATGATTTCCACCACAAGTGTAACAACGTACATTCGTTGGTAGCTTGGGCACCTGTTTACTAGAAACTCCTAGTTTTTGGGCCACTTTTTCTGCTAGGTCCTCTATCGAATTAGACAATTTTGTGGATGCTAGAGAAGAACAATCTGAGTCCTTATAGACCTTTGAGAGTTCTAATTCATCTCCTAGGTTGTCCTCAATGTCTATACATATTCTTACACACTCCTCTAGCGTTCTGGGTTCTTTTAGGTACACATAGGAGCGTAGTTTAGCGCTCAACAAGCCATCTAGGAACAGTGATACTTGTTTGGCTTGTGAGGGTAGCTCTTGCATTGGACATCGTTCGACATATTGTCTGAATCTACGTCCTGCCAGTCTAACTGTTTCCTGAGGGGTCTGTTTAAAGCTATGAATCAACGAAGACGTGTCATGTCTAACCCCACTTTTAGAGAATTCAGTGATGAATGACTCTAAAAAGTGATGGATGTCTCTAAATTGCCTTTGTTGTAATGGTTGGAACCAAGTTAAAGCTGTATTCTTTAACGTTAGTCCAAATGCATTGTATTGCGTGAACATGTCTTCAACTTGTTCTGCTCTTAGTACTTGCTTGAATTCTGCAACATGGTCATAGGGATCTCCTGTCCCATCAAAATAATTTTTCATTGATTTTACCAACTGTGTGGGTCTCAATACTCTTGCGTGTTCACGTGGTCTAGGTAGAGGAAAATCATCTCTACCACCTGGTATTCCATGTTCTCTTTGTCTATCCGTCCTATTAGTGTTCGTGGTTGTTCTATCTCTCCCTATGGGGTGATTGAAGCTTACTTCCGGTCTCTCGTGATTTCCTTCTCTTTGATTTCCATGGGCTGAGGAAGTTCCTACCCCTTGTTGATTTGCATTCATGTTTGTTCGAGATGGAGGGAATATCAATTCACCTCTCCATGTGTATGTGCTTTTAGCGCGCTCAGGCACCACAAAAACTCTTTCTGAAGTCTCAGCCAGGTATACAACCTTTCCAGGTGTATCTGGGTCCTTGAATTCATAAATTGTAATGATGCCTACCCCACTGGGGTTTTCCTTTCTGTACCTCCAAAAGGCTTCGTCTGTTTCTTTATTTACGAACAACTCGGTGCTCCTGTTATCTTGAGGGATCCACTCTGGGATGAGTACTCTCGTTAATACAGATTTCCCTCTAGGTGTCCTAGGTTCTTCTAACGGTTCTTTCCCTTGAAATTTCGCTTCTGTCTCTAATTGAATTGTGCCAAACTCATTAGTATCGTTTGGTTGCGTACTTAGAACGTACATGGTTCCTTCTTTGTCTATGTAAGCGTCTCTCTCAAACTTCACCACTGGTCTTTCCAATCCAATGGGTTGATCAGGGTTGTGCAGTTGCACCACCTACCTTTGCAAACCATCCTCATAGATGCGAGCACCTAATCGGTTGGTTCGGAGAAACTCTAGCTGCGTTCTATAGGGTCCTTCTGGTTTTTCTAAGTATGCTACATGAGATCCTCCTTCTGGTCTGTCTGTGCTAAATGCCATTTTTGATTCGCTAGTTTCTGAGCTCTCGTAGGGATAACTATTATTCAATTGCTGAGCCCAAGATCGTGCAGTGGTTCTTACACTTGCCTCTGATGATCTAAGGCTTCGTCGATCCGACTTACCTATGTGCCTTCCTGATCTAAGGTTCATTAATTTCCTTCCTTGCTCACTCAATTACACACTTAGATCGTCAATGGTCCTTCTTGATCCTTTTTAATTTTCTCTGGATTCTTGTCTTAATTTATGCGTCAGGAATTCGACTTTCCGTTATAGTTTTGAGTTCTCGTTCCGTCAGACTTAGGTTCGTTTCTTTAGGTTTTCGTCACACACACCTTTACTTTAAATCTTAAACTTGAAAGAATTAGGTATCTTGAACTTGAGGCGTTCCTATCGTCGTTAATCCACAACTACCGTTTAGCCTAAGCTAAAAATTGACTGAGGGGGTTGAGTAATCTTCCAACCTCGAGTCGGCTTTTCTGGTTGCTTTGATGCCCTGTTGCCCAAGAAGCCGCGCTTCCCAAGCTCTGCTGTCTTCACTGCCTTGCTTGCTTGCCTTTGATTGCCCTTGCTAGACCTGGAAAAATTCCAATATTAGACCAATTCACAAGATGATCAAACACTTGAGCATATACACCTTTTAATCCCTTCCCTTTTGCCCAAACTTTTCAATGTGTGCCCCCTGGCTTCCTAGTCCCAATCTAGGAGAACCTCAAATTAGCCTATCCAAAAAATAGATGTATTCCTTATGAAAAAAACAGTTGAGGTCACGTAGTACTCGTCACGAGCTTTCTAACGAGCTATTAAGCTCAAAAAACGGACTTCGGATGAAAAAGTTATACGCGTTCAGGCCCTGGGGGGTAAAAACTGACAATCCAATTTTCCTTCAAATATGAGCTAAGGGGTCTCCTATGAGTCTAATGGTCCAAATTTTTTTTCAAAAATACCCTCAAATTTGGTCAAAAATTGGAGTCCAAAATTTGCGATGGTCTGGGACCGTCGCGATGGTCCGAGCAAACCGTCGCGATGGCGCGGGATTTGGACAATCGCGATGGCGCGAAAAGGCGAACCGTCGCGATGGCCCGAAGTGAACGATCGCGATGGCGTGAAGTCGAACCGTCGCGATGGTCCAAAAAATAACGAACCGTCGCGATGGCGTGATCGGGCGGACAATTGCGATGGCGCGGTCAACGGTCAACGGGGAACAATCGCGATGGTCCGAAGTGAACCGTCGCGATGGTCCGCGATGCGATGGCTTGAGCCAATCGCGATGGTCCGATTTTGGGCTGTCGCGATGGTTCAAAAAAAGAACCGTCGCGATGGTCTAATGTGACACGTGGCACTGTCGTGGCGATGGCTTGAGCCAATCGCGATGGTGCGGGGTCAGCTGGACAGTCGCGATGGTCCAAGTGGACCGTCGCGATGGCTCAAGTGAACCGTCGCGATGGTCCGAAAAAGCGAACCGTCGCGATGGTCCGGCCGAGCCGTCGCGATGGCGTGAGCCTATCGCGATGGTGCGACACAATCGCGATGGTCCGAGCCAATCGCGATGGTCCACCAAATAACGAATTTTCAAAATGTAATTGTGGTTCCGTGAATGCGCAAGTATCGCCTATCTAGTGGTGTGGTCGCCTACCTCAAAAACCGAAAATTGCAGACCATCGCGATGGTCCGCCCTGCTCGGAAATTTCTGACAGAAAGTACATGTTTTACCTTTTGGAAGCTCTCCTGATGCTCTGAAGCTCTGTACCTGCAAGAAAACTCAAGAAAACACAAGTGCATACAAGCGCAAAAACTCTCTCTCGCTCTCTCGCATGCACAAATGAGGGGAAATGAGGTGAATAGGGGGATATGGTGAATTTTTGATTTTTTTGGAAATGGAGATGATGATGCAATGATGAAGATGGAGTATGGGGAAGGTGAAAAACACTAAAAACTAAGTAAAAACAACAACAAAAACTGAAATTTTTACCTTCCAACGCCACTTCTTGCTAAACTCTTACCATCACACATTCGTCCTAGACTCGATCCCCGGCAACGGCGCCAAATTTGGTGTTGCTCTAGCACAATGGTGAGAACCACGTTAAGAAGCTTCACCTCCTTAATGTCAATCCGTGGGAGAGGTAGGAGTGATATGAAGATCGTGAATGTGAGATGATGTGAGAGTGAAGGTGAGAAGCACAAAGATGCACACACACATACACACACACAATGAAGAGACAAGCAAGACACAATGGAAGGTGGGAAATTAGCTCTATTACTCAAGAATACTCTTACAAGCTCAAACTAACTCCACTCTCTTCTTTACTCCGACAAGCTAACCTCAAAAATGAGCTCTCTAGCTCTTTTTATAGTTTCTAGACTAGTTTTGACCGGTTTCACATCTAGTGACCGGCCTAGTTAAAAAATAGGTCCTAGAGGCTATTTGGAAGGGTAAACGATGTCTAAAAATAATGAAAATTGGTACGATCATTCTACCTAAGCTCCTCAAGCTCGAGGACTCCTCGGCTTGCACAAAATGGAGCTATGGATTACAAAACGTGGTTTTCTATGATACATATGTTACAATTAGTGATAATAATCACTGTTGAATGTTTGGAGAATTAATAAGAAATATATTTGTTTGAAAAATTGATCCGCCTGGTTGATCCGCCTGGCTCCCTACTCCTTCTTTACATGCTTCCGTGGCGTCTGTGCCTCTGGCTGCTTCCAACACATACATTTTTATGGACTAGCTTCAATAGGTCCCCTTGAGTGTATCCCTTCTTTGTGAATGGTTGTCTGTGAGACTTGCCGAATTGACAAACAATGCATTTGTAAATCATGTGTGGCTTGGAGATATTTGGTAAACCAAGTACACTTTGATCCCTATTGATTTGCTTCAAAGCCCTTTCACCTATATGAGCTAATCTCTTGTGCCAAATTTCCAATTTTGATAATGTTTGACTACCATAATTGAACAAAGCATTGTTCCTAGTATCTTGGAGCTCAAATGTAAATAGTTTACCTGATTTTTCTCCTCTTGCTATCCTCTCCGTGATATGGATCCTCAAAAAATGCTCCCTTCTTTGTAAATCTGACCTGCAATACTTTCTCAACAATCTGGCCAACACTTATGAGATTTTTGGTTATGGTTGGCATATACAATACCTTACTCAATAGGTTCATATTACCATCTGAAGTCTTTACATTGCCTATCTTCTCCACTAGATGCCTTGTGTCATCTCCTGTTTGGACTTCATGTCTATTTCTTAGATCCTCTAAGTCTAAGAGTAGAGCCACATTTCCTGCTAATGACTTGAGCAACCTGAGTACATATAGAATACATGTTCATTTGCTTTACCTTGCTTCATGGTCATATTCATCAGAAGTAATGAGTCCTCTTGAGTTTGATAATCTACATAGTTATTGGAGTCTCTCCTTCTTTTGTATCCTCCTTGATAATTATTGTTGTTGTAACCATTGTTATTGTTGAATCTTCCTCTTGAGCTTCCATAGCCTCCTTTGTTGTAGCCTCTTCCTCTTTGGTGTCTAGGATTCCTGAAACAATTCTCAGTAGTGTGATTAGTTAAGCCACATATGGCACATGGAGAGGAGCTTTGAGATCTCCCCCTGCCTTGTCTTCCTCGTCTGCCTCTTCCTCTTGAACCTCTACATCTAGTTGCAAAGTTTGCTTGAGAGGTACTACCTTCATCATCAAACTCTTTACTCTTGCCTTTCCCATTTTTATTCTTGTTCTTATCTGTATATAGGATAGAGGATGGATTACCTTTTGACCTGTCTTAATTCTTCATAAGCTTTTCCTCATGTGTGAACAATTGTCCCATGAGAGTGTTGAAATCTAGAACTTGCATATCCATGTAGAGGTCCATGGCTATGGTGAAAGCTTCCCATTTGTCATCTGCCTTTATTCCATTGATCACTTGCCTCACTATCTGCTCTTCATCGATGACTTCTCCAATGCTCCCAAGTTGATTTGCTATGTCCTTCATTTTGGTGGCAAAATCATTCACACTTTTCTTGGGCATCTTCTTAAGTGTAGTGAACTCCATCCATAGTTCATTTTTTCTTGCCTTGGTACTCGATGAGAAGAATTCTTCAAGAGCATTCCATGTCTCTTGTGAAGTCTTGCAATTCTTGATGTGTGGAAGTAAAAAATCATAGATTGAGTTAAGAATGTATGACCTAGCTAGAGCATCCTTTGAGCACCATGTGGTAAACCTCTCTTGTTCTTCTTGAGTTGGTTGTCCTTTGCTTTTGAGGATTGGCATCATCTCATCTCTAGAAATGTAAATATAGAGGTTTCTCCCTTGAAGATAATCTTCCATTCTAAGTGACCAAGCTGAGTAATTATGTCAATCCAATTTGTCTATTGATGAAGGAAATCCATTTCCCACGTTGATTTGTTATTGCTTTGATACCACTGTGAGGAGATGGTTGGGTATGTTCCAGAGATGAGCTTCTGTTGCACAAAACTTGCTGTAGACATGCCAAGTTGACTCCAATGATGCTTAGTAGACTCCTTTGGCTTCACAATAATGCATTCACAACCACTAGGTACTTGGAACATCATCCCCAAAAGTTTTCACCAAAACAGATAACTTGCATATGCAAGGAATGAGAGAAAACTTTTTATGTTGGGAATGCAGGTGCTTAGTATCTTGCTCAGAGCTCACAACCTAGTATGAACTAATCTAAGGGATTTTGCACACATCTAATTCAAGTGTATAGCTAAATAAAGCAAGTTATTTCATGAATTTAAGGCTCGATACACTGAGAAATGAGTTTAGCAACTCAGGGGGGTCATCCCGACATTTCAGGAGCAAGATGATGTGCAGACATAGTCGACTTCATCAATTCATATCTCAAGATTGGCTAAAAAAATATAATTAAACTTGATTTCTAGATAATGGACACTTCATCCTAACTATAACAAGTTAAAATGCATCAAATGGTTGAGTGTATACAGAGAACTTCTACAAAATCACTAAAATGATGAAGATGCAATAGAGAGCAGTATATAGAAATGAACTTGAAGAAATGTATCAAATTATGTATGCTAATGAACATATGATACAAGGGAAGTGTAGAGGAGTAATCATACATATGTTTAGAATCAAGGTATTCTCAATGGTGTATCTCAATAGCTCTCAAAATGACTCACACTAACCCCTGACTAAAAACTCATCTTTTTATGCTCAACTAGTAAGTTTGAATTTTGAATTTCCCTCACGTAAAAGTGTTCCTACACCTTAGGGGTGATTTGAATTGATTCCTTCTATCACATGAGTCATGGGTTCAGCTCCCTAAGTTCATGAGATTCCATATTCTCTAGCTTTTACGTTTATCCAAAGGTAAATACACCTATATTGACAAGAAGGTATTCATATGTGGTCCTCCATGTGAGGTACATGAATTGATAAGTAGTCCTAAATATTTACTCAAGCATTTAGGCTTGCTAAATGTACCAATAGGAGGGTGGGCTATCTACATGAGTAGAGTAAAAAATTTAAGCATTTTGATCATGATTTGAGATCATAGGGAATACTAGCACTATGGCTTTGTTTAATTTATCTTCTACCGCTGTATAATTAACAGAAATTACATTGGCAGGTGGTGGTGATTGCTGTCCTAAAACTAGATGGGGTCTTGGTTATGCATGATAATGCGGCTGCTATGGTTTTTGTGGCCTATAGTAGGGATATTGATATTGAATCTGATATCTACCTAGGTACTCGTAAGGTTAATGGCAGCTTTTCCTAATTACTTGTTTATTATAGGGAAATCATGTGTAATTTGATTTGTGTATTTTCTCTCAATGGTGTAGTATTGGGCATATAAGTTCCTTGAATTCCGAGCTAGCAAAGGGCACATATTGGCCATGTGGTCTTCTCCACAAGTGTAGTAATGCTTATCAGTGACCACTCTAGAGGTTTGTCTATTGGGTACTTCTTTTGAGTCACTTGTTCTGCTAATTCATCTATTGATGTCGAGGCTTAGAAGTGAAGCTAGTAGAAAAATTCCAATCTTTATAGAGTTTAGAGAGTTCTAACTTGTCACCAAAATTATCCTCAATATCAATGCATATTCATATGCATTGATCTATGGTTTGCGGTTCCTTTAGATAGATATATGATCATAGCTTTGCACTCAATAAGCCATCTAGAAATAGGAAAACTTGCTTAGCTTGAGTAGGTAGCTCTGGGATTGGACATCTTTCAAGGTATTTTCTAAACCTATGTCTTAGTAGCCTAATAGTTTCATGTGGTGTCTGCTTAAAGCTATGAATCAAGGATGAGGTATTGTGTTTGATCCCGCTCTTGGAGAACTCTATGATGAACTCTTCTAGCAATTGGTTGATGTCTTTGAGCTGACCTTGATGTAAGGGGTGAAATAGGTCAAGGTTCTATTATTCAAGCTTAGTTCAAAAGCATTTTATTGCATGAATAGATCCTCGGCCCATTGAGATCTTAATAGTTGCTTGAATTCAGCCACATGATCGTAGGGGTCTCCTGTGCCATTAAAGTAATTCTTCATAGATTTTACCAATTGACTAGGTCTCAAAATTCTAAGATGTTCTCTCAGTGTAGACAGAGGGAATTCATTCATGCCTCTTTGGTTTCTAGGCACTCTAGGTCTTTCTCACTTGGAATTTTTTTTTTTATTTCCTAGGACATGAGAGGATCCAAATCCTACTGACTATGGGGATGAATAGACTTATGTAGGCATGTCTTCTATGTTTCATTACTACAAACATTATTTCTAAAGTATTATCCAGGTAGATAACCTTTTTTGGGACATTTGGGTCCTTGAATTTGTAAATAATCACTCCATCTACTTCATTAGGCTTGTTTGGCTTGAACCTCCAAAATGCTTTTTCTATTTCTCTATTCATGAAGAGTTCTATACTTTTATTGTCTTGGGGAATCCAATCGAGAGTTTCGATCATAGAAAGGATCCAATTTCCTCTAGGCATTCTAGGCTCTCTTCCTTGGTTTTCCTGATCCAAGTCTCCTACCTTAGACTCAAGGATAATTGATCTAAATTCATCTGTTTGATTTGGTCAATTGGTTACCACATACATGGTTCCTTGCTTATCTATACAAGATCCCTCTTCAAACTTAACCACATGGTGCTCAATCCCAAAGGTTTGTTTTGAGTTCTTAATTTGGATCATTGCTGATCTCAAACCATTCTCATAGATGTGAGCACATAAGTGGTTGGTTTTGATATATTCTAACTGATTCATATAGGGACCCTCAGGGTTTTGGAAATATGATAATGCTAAACTTCCTGTAGGCCTCTCCTATCCGTATTTTGGACTTACCTGATTTCTCTCTTCACTTAATTTAAAGATGTTTTTGCCTAGGATTATTATGAAATGCAAGAACTAGATCCTCATTTTTTATAACATAACATTCAATTGAAACCAAATGCATCACCAGTCATTTAGCATCACTATCATATGAGTCCAAATTTTTCTAAACAAGTCAAGGAGGAATTGGATAGAATACTATAGGTCGGATTCATTGTCACTATTGATATCTAGAATGGTTTTCACCAATTTTCATAGTTCTGAAAAAGAATAAGCAATTGTGAATCTATGTTGATATTTTAGTGGTTACAATCAAGTTTGGATGGTTGAGATAGATTTTCCTAAAACAACTTTTATTACCAACTCGGGATTTTTTACATGCACACTGATGTGGTTTGGACTTTGGAATGCTCCGAGCACTTTTCAACACTGTGTGCATCAAATTTATGCTCCATAGTTAACCAATTTTATGCGATTGTTTATCAGTGCTTTTTTTGTCTCTACAAATCAATTCGATCATTTACAACATTTATGCATTTGTTTTGCTCATTGCCATATAGTTCACCTTTGCTTGAATCCGGCAAAATCCATCTTTGGTGTTACATGTGGAAAGCTATTAGGGCATGTAATTTCTAAGGATGGTATTGTTGTGGACTCGAATAAAGTCATAGTAGTACTAGAAGATCCTCCACTGCAATCATCCAAAGAAGTTTTATGGTTTTTTGGGAAAATAAGGTGGCATGGAAGATGTTTACATTATTTGGCCCATATTTCCATGCCCTTAAATAGTTTGGCCCATGTGAATTCAATCAAATTTCAGTGGACTATGGAGTGTGGCATTACTTTCAAAAGAATAAAGCTCCTTCTTACTAAAGCACTAGTTCTCCAATCACCACATTAGAATCATCTTTTCCATGTCTTTGTGGATGCTTTGAATATTTTTATTGGATTAGCTTTGATGAAAAAAGTAGGTCGCTCTTGGTTCCACCCTATTTACTATGCAAGTGTATGGCTCACTAATGCAAAACAGAATTATTCAGTTACTAAAAGGGAGTGTCTGGGCCTTATCTACTCAATAAAAAAGTTTCTACATTATCTATTGGGTCGTTCTTTATTTTCCATGTAGAGCATTGTTCCCTACTTTATTTGATGAAACAATAGAATTTAGTTGGGGGACTTGCAAGAGGGGTACTATTGTTGCAAGAATTTGATTATGATGTTGTTCACCAACCTAGTTCTTTACATGTGATTGTTGATTTCTATCTTGTTTGGATCATGGTGAACCTCTAGATGGTATCGATGTTTCCTTCCATGATGCAAAGCTTTTCCAACTCATTGAGGCTGATAAATTTACATCTAAAGACTTACTTGGTATGAGGAGATGATTTCATTTCTAGAAATTAAAGCCCTATGAGGAGAAGGATTTATACTTGAGGAAGATGAAGTGGTGCTGTAGAAACTTTGCACTACACCAGCCAAATGAACTCTAGGGATATTTAGTGGGCCTTTTTAGCTTGCCAAGGGATGTATTAGATACCCTATGTACCTTGGAAGATTACTCTCAAAAGGTTGAATCAAAATAGACTAGTTTGACCAATAGTCAACATGAAGAAACTCTCTATTCTAGTCATGAATGCTTCAATATTTCACTTAGTGCTCATTCTCTAATTACAATTGACCAGAGAGATTTTAGAGGAGTCTAATTAGGAAGAAATTCAACCTATTCGGAGTTATTTCATAAAAATGATCAAGCATACTAAGAGAAATAAGTTTAGCAAATCAAGTATGTGATCCCGACTTTTTAGGAGGTAGAAGATGCAAAGATATAGGTGACTTCAAATGAATATATCTCAAGATTGTGAACTCCAAATGCAATGAAATTTTGGTATATATAGTAGACTTAGAGAGATAGCTTTACCATGTTCCATCACTAAAAATGATGCACCATGCTTAGAGAAACCATCTTTGCAATCTGAGTGAAAAACTAAGAAGTATGGCAGTGAACAGTACACTCACATAGGCATGAAGATATGGTCACAAATGATCATGAAAACAAGTGTATATTGAATGTAAAGTACAATGGACTTACTAGCACACGTGTGTGCCTTGAGATCACACTCTAATATGGCATGAAGCTTAGCTAATGGTGTTGCAAACCCTGCTACTAAACCATGCGTATATGTAGTGATAATTGGAGCCAAGATTTGAATTTGAATCTTGCTCACCTAAAACAATGTGTTGTGATCTTAATCAAATCTTCCATTGTCTCACTCTTTGTTTTGATGTGTGTGGGCGTGTGTGTGTATGTGTGTGCATGCTTGTGTGCTTCTCCATCACCACTTGTGCACCTCTCACTGCACACCTCACTTCTCCCCATGATACCACCACCCTAATCTCCACCACCACCCTAATCTCCACCACCATTGCACCTGTTATAGGAATTCCTCCTTCCTCTGGCACCCACCTTGGAGGGGCTGCCACACCTACATTCACAACATTGTTCACTGACATCACATCCACCGCACCCTCTGTTCCCATTTACATGGTAACACACACTTTTGAGAGCATGGAAACATCACTAGCTATGGCACCAATCCCTCCCCCCACACTACCACAATCTCCTATACCCCCTCCCCCCACATCACCTCTTGTTTCCACTTCATTCACGATCCCTTTCCCCTTTCCCATCCCCCTTGCATCCTCCACTTCCCCAACATCCTTAAATGTAAATAATATTTTTTCTACATTACATCAATGTATATATCAGCTACATAATGAATATCAGACCTTAGATGATCACCATCGTATTCTATTTGCGGACCAACAACAACTACAAAAGCGGCTGACAAACCTAGAAGAAGAGAATGCAGAGCTCACCCAATGGTATACTACGCTAGAGCATGCCCATTAGACCTTATTGGATACTCCTTGACAATCAAATTCTTTGGAGGTTAAAAATCTAGAAGCTTTAATTGAACTTTATTAGTCTGATAATATCAAAGTCTGTCGTAATCTGAACTTACTGCGAAGCATATGGCCACTGCTTTAGAGGAGAATAAACGACTTCAAAGGCAAAATGAAGAGAATCTGGAAGCAGCAATGGAAGGCTCTCCTCACGAGATAGATCTAGACAAATTTAAAGCCATCCCCTCGGATACAATGAAAACCATCCTCGAATCATATGCTAATCTTCTTGAATCACATGACAATTTGGAAAAAGAATGGGACACCCTCTGCTAACAGCTAAGGGCACAAGAAGAACCAATGAAGGTCACAGATTCTATATCACCTACTAAAGAGGTGCATGCACTCAAAGCACATGTGGCTGAATTTCAAAGTAAATTACTTCAATACGAACGCCAACCCTCCCCTGTCATAGAACCGGAACCGGAAGAACTGGTACCCATCAAAGTAGAAGAATCATATGAGGAACCTTATGTTCCTATGCCTATGCTGGGTGGCCAACAAACAGCTGAAGGGTTGGACACACTTGAAGTCGAAGCCTCAGAATGGCGGCAGAAGCTCGAAGAAATGGCCAGCACACATGATGATAGAGTAGCGGTGCAAATTCAATCAATGTCTAAAATTGAGGAGACCATTATAAGTCAGAATACTTCTGACTCATGTCCCTTTCATCGATGGATAGGTACAAATGATGATCAATATGTGCCAGATTGCGTAATACTAGCAGATTATAATGCAGAAATTCAACGACATTGTGGCAAGGTCCCAACTTTCACCACCCAATTTGGTCCAAACGACATACCTAAAAGCGCTACACATGGGTCCATCTTCCAACCCACTTGGAGGCTTTGTATTCTAAAAACATATCCAGAAATGGTTCGTACATGGAATAATATGCCACTCTTCATCAAATACAATCCATGTTAACTTACATCCCAGTACTCAGAAGATGCACATGGCCCAAATTTTCCATCACTGTGAAGAATGCTAAAGGCTGTGAGAAATGGCTAAATTACGTGTACCTAGCACCACCACGAGGACCGGCCATAGTAGCATACATGATATCCACAATCCACCACTAGGG
Source organism: Ceratopteris richardii (assembly GCA_020310875.1). Classification (NCBI taxonomy): domain Eukaryota; kingdom Viridiplantae; phylum Streptophyta; class Polypodiopsida; order Polypodiales; family Pteridaceae; genus Ceratopteris; species Ceratopteris richardii. Next base: position 81,935,551 of record CM035407.1, on the reverse strand, counting down.
TGTTAGACTGCGAAACGTTCCTGATGTTATGGCACAGATGTCCATGAAGATATTCAAATTGATGTTGATCACCTTCCGAACTTTCAAGAACATTCAAGATCCTCATTTCTCAGGAGTCGGTTTCACTGCAGGTAATCTCGACTTAGTATATGACATGAGCACAATTCCTTCAATTAACATGATATATGCATGGCACGCAAGGATCAAGTACCTCCCAGCATGCTACAAACAGAATTTTGAGGAGATGTTTATTATAGGGTTTTCGGAGTACCATTCCAAAATATTCATTCCCAGACCCTCACATCTCCTCCAACTTTATGCTGTGGAGAGGACTTTGCATTCCGATCAGTTGTGCCTACCACATCCGGACGTTCCAGGGCCAATCGATTGGGAGGCCTTACTCACACATTTAGCAAAGTGAATGAGGTTAGAACATCACTTGGCAACCGATGTCATCAAATACAATGTCAAACACTCATCTCACCAAGGGTCTGTCAGAGGTGACAGACGCGAGAGGGGGGGTGTTGGTAGCAGTCAGGGCACTCAAGGACCTACAAGACAGGGAAGCCAACGAAGGGAGTCAGAGCAGAGAGAAGGAACAAGTAGGCAAAGCAGTCAACGAAGATCCGATAAGTAGGCCAGTCAATTTTTCCAACCTAATCTCTTTTTAACAATGATTTTCATCACTATGTGAACATTCTAAATACCATTTTTGGTAGATTTGACTCCATTTTGTTCAAGCCCGAGGAGTCCTCAAGCTTGAGGAGTATTAGAAGTACCTATGTATCAATTTTCATAATTTTTAGAGCTCGTTTGAGCCTCCAAAATAGCCTAGGAACCTAATTTTTAACTAGTCCAAACACTAGGTCTGGACAAGGCCACTAGCTAGTCAAAAACTATAAAAGGAGCTAGAGGGCTCATTTTTTGAGGAGAACAAATTGTAATTTGAACTGAAAGAGCTTTGGTAATTGTGTTGTGATCTATCAAAGCTTCCATTGTCTCACTCTTTGTTCTGACATGTGTGCATGTGTGTGTATGTGTGTGCATGCTTGTGTGCTTCCCCATCACCACCTGTGCACATCACTTGCACGAGGTCTTCATACCACCCTCATGTCTTCCCGGTGTCATCGAGATTTTCTCTCCTCTCTCATTCATGAAGGCCTACAAGAAACACATTCGGTGAAGGTGGCCAGAATTCCCTGATAATTCCAAGATGCATCAAGGATGTCAAAGGAAGTTCACATGCAATCTTTGGAAGAAATCAAGCAAATCCTGGGTAGCGGTCAAAGCTGATCAAAATTTAGAAATTAGGGTAAAATTTTCAATGTCTCAAAATCACATGAAAATTCATATACTTGTAAAGCCTATCAAAGGCAGTATATAGCCCGAATTTCACATGAAAATGGATTTTCTAGCACATTGATATGCCATGTGCATTTTGTAAAAAATATAATTTTTCCACTTAGACCCTACAAAATCTTGTATAGGAATTTTCCTTAGCCATATGGTTTGGCATATATAAAGATCATATGTGGCTACATATTTGTACAAAGTTTCAAGGCTATCAAAGCTTCCTAGACACCTTATTGTCACCTTGCAAGCTTCCAAATGTAGTCAAACTTGTCCAAGGGAGATTTCATATGGGAGTTTTTTTTGCATATTCCTAAAGGAGACCTTTCAAAACATAGCTCTACAAATTTTTATCTTCATCAAAGGATATTTGAAGGGTCAAAAAGCAAAATCTAGTTTTCAAAGTCATCACAGTTTCCTAGAATAAGAAAATTGAAGGCTTGAAGGGCTACCACATGGCAAACAATGATTGAACCATGTTGTACGATCAAGATGAGCTCATATTCAAGGGTGGAGATGCACTAAAGCATAAAACAAGGAGGATCCACGAGTTTTTTCATCGGATAAGCCTTTTTTTATGATCACAGATCAATAATACAGAGTTTGTCCAAAAATAGTAGCTTATCTTATCCAAATTAATGTCAGCACTGATCCAACGGTCCAGATAGCCCCAGATCCAATGGTGGAGAATGAAGGCACCTACTTTCCTCCCCTTTGCCCTAGATATCATATAAACAACAATCCTAACAATCCATTTAATAAATCCAATGGTTGTAATCAAAAGAAGCTGATCTTACGGTTGAGAGTTGATTTCTATAGATCCAAGGGCCCAAATTCATTCAAAAAACTATATAAACCCCCCTCCAAACTCCTAGAGCATCATTATTAGGCATCTTGAGGACCCTTGCTAGCACATGGTTTCCTTGAGATGATCACCCTCAGTTGAGCGTGTGAGGATCCAAGGTGGGCTAGTAAGAGCATAGTTTCTAGATTCAATTTTTATACTTCCTCTCTAAGATAGGCTCATAAACCCAGTTTGTCTTTCTTTGCTCACCCTCAGTGGAGCGTGTGAGTGATTTTGAGCTGATTTTATGTGTCTTTGACTTCTTTAGAAACACATTACGATCCTAGAAAGACATAGGGTCAATGAAGTGGGACCTATCCTCTTATGTGTGACATTCGGTTGAACTGTCATGGTGAGAGGGTCGTGCGGACCACCTTTGACCAGTAGAATGCTTAGCTTGATGTTTCACAACATTCATGTATATGTTTGTCATAACAATATCTTCTAATTCATGTATTATGTCTCTTATCTCTTTGTCTCTTATATGTTTTTACGTGTCACCTTCTATCTCTTTCTATGTGTGAGAAGGCTCCATAGTATTGCGTTGAACCAGTGAGGATGATCCATTAAGGTTGAGAGAATAATTTTCTATTCATTTTTTACATCATGACCCACATGCATTCATACCACCCACAAAAACCCATGCTTATGAATTGATTTTCGAAAGTGTATAAGAAGCTCCATTCGTGGACCATTCTTCTTTTCAAAAGTTGATTCATGTGTGTGGTTTTCTTTTTGTTCTCATCATGCATACATCCATATGTTCCCCTTTCATAATTAAATCATGACATCTCTCCTCCCCATACCCAACTTCATCTTCACCTTCACATTTTTATCACAAAGTCCTTCCAACACTCACTAGCTTCATACACTCTGCGTGTGCTGCGACCGGACCCGATCCACCCCGATTGCGATCACCTCCACATCGGATTGACATTAAAGGAGGTGCTACTCATCACTGAGCTACATTCATATTATCATAATAGATGGTGATTGGCTTTTGCACGTGCACACCTAAATCTTCAAGTAGCATCTCTAGCCATGATGCTTCACATGCGGCCATTGCAACACCTCTATACTAAGCCTTTGTATTCGACAAAGCAATAGTGGGTTGCTTCTTATTGCTCCATGTAATAGTTGTATCTTTAAGTGAGAATAGAAATCCACTAGTAGATCTTCTATCTTGAATACTACCAGCCCAATATGCATCAGTGTATCCATGAACTTGCAATTTTGGACCAACTTCATAAAACAATGCATAATCCAAAGTAGCACTTACATATAATAGAGTGCATCTCAAAGCATCTAAGTGTGGTTTCTTGGGAAGCTACATAAATTGACTTTCAAGTCCAACAATGTAGCTTAGATCAAGCCTTGTAATTGTGAGATATATCAAAATTCCCACAATTTTCCTATACATAGTAGGATTTTCCAATGCTTCACGTGATGTAGTATCCAACTTCAAATTATGATCGAATGGCATAGAAATTGGCTTGCAACCAACCATACCATACTTTTTCAACATACTCAAGGCATATTGCCTTTACGACATCCATATACCTATTTTCGTATATATAAACTCAATGCCCAAGAATATCTTTCAAGTCGAATTCTTGCATAAGGAGTTTCTTTACCTCTTTAATTCTTTCTTCATTATCACCACCTACAATTAATTCATCAACATAAGTAGCCACAATCGAGATGCCATCATCACCCTTCCTTGCATATGGTGATTGATTTGCATCACACATTGAAAATCCAATGGTGGTTAAATAATTAGCAATCCTTGCATGTCAAGCACAAGGGGTTTGTTTAAGCCCATACAAAGCCTTTTGCAACTTGCAAAAATATTTTGGGTGCTTTGGATCCTCATATCCTTGAGGTTGGTCCATGCATACTTCTTCTTGCAACTCACCATATAAGAAGGCATTCTTCACATCCATCTAATGCAAAGTCCATCGTTTTGTTGTAGCTAATGCAACAAGTGCTCTGATAGTAGACATTTAAGCTATAAGGCTAAACATTTCCTCATAATCAATGCCATACGTGTGTGCATATCCTTTTGCTACCAATCATGTTTTATACTTGCTTATGCTACCATCAACATTGTGCCTTACCTTGTAAACCCACTTGCATCCTATGGGTTTCTTTCCTTGCAGCAATGGAACTAGCTTCCATGTTTCATTTCCATAAAGTGCAGCCATCTCCTCATCTATAGCTTTCTCCCAACCTTCTTCAAAACAATCAGGTTCAACATCTTCTTTTACCTTGGTCATGTAGGCACAATGACGAGCCATGTAACTATCATATGTCAATCATTGCACTAAATTTTGCATCCTCCTAGATCTTCTTAGTTCTAGGTCACTTCTCCTTGTATCATCTGCATGTGCCTTTCTTACTCTTGGAGTCTTCAGAGAGGGCGATCCAAGTTCCTCATCAAGGCTCTTCTTTGAACCACTTGAATCTCCATCAATGTCTTCAAAACCTATAGATGTTTTATTACCAGTAGAAAGCTTTTCTTTGCCTTTCTTCAATGTAGTTGATGAAGTTGTTGGACTAAAATTTCAATGCAATATTCTACTCCATGGATTTGAGTTGGAACTATTGCTCGGTAATGCATCAAGTCCACTCAAAACTAGAGATTCTGCACGATTTTTCAACATTTCCTTTGTCATTTGAGTCAAGATTAAGTCCTTCTTTGCATCTACATAGAATCTTGAGATTTCATCAAACACCACATCTCTATTTACATTCACCTATTGTGTGAGTGGATTATAACATTTATATCCCTTTTGCTCAAGGGAGTACCCAATGAGGATACATTTTTCTACTTTTGGATCAAGTTTCTTCCTCAACTCATCTGGAACATGTACATATGCAATACAACCAAATACTTTCATATGTGATAAATTTGGCTTTTGATCTCTAAACTTCTCTTTGTGTAACTTGATGCACAATAGCAGTTGAAGTCATGTTCATGATGTAGTGTGCACACCTTTTTCCCAATAACAATGATCCATATTCTTCTCATCCATCAAGGCTCTTGCTATTTCTCCAGTATGTCTATTTTTACGTTCAACAATGCCATTCTGTTGTGGCATGTATGTGCATGAAACTATCATCGAATTCCATGACTTTTTAGAAAGCTATTGAACTCATTTGACATGTATTTACCTCCTCCATCAGATCTTAATGTCTGAATATACTTCCCTAATTACTTTTCCACCATAGTCTTAAGATTCTAGAAGTGAGTGAACACCTCACTTCTCTCTTTCATGAAATATACTCATACTTTTTGTGTATGGCCATTAATGAAAGTAACATAAAACCTGTAACCACCCATAGATGTGGTCTTTGCAGGACCCCAAACATCGATATGTACTATTTCTAGCACATTCTCACTAACATGCTTGTCATGTTAAAATGATGATTTTAATTGTTTACCAAATTGACATGCTGCACATACCTTTTGCATCTTTGCAACCTTCAAATTTGGTAGTCCATTGACAATCTCCTTTGACTAAATCAATTTTAGCCTCTGCAAATTTGCATATCCAATTTGTTTTTGCCATATCTCTATATCAAAAATAACTCCTACACCTGTTGCAAACATGGCTACATTCATTTTAGACATTTTCACATTTAAGGTGAACATCCTACCCACTTTGTTTCCTTTAGCAATAAATCTTCTAGCTTATTTGTAATCTTCTACATACAACCCATCATCATTGAACCTGAATTCTAATCCTTGGTCAATCATTTGTCCAATAAAACCCATATTCTTTATTATATTTGGAACATGCAACACATTAGCAAGATGTTTTACCTACCCATACTCCATAAACAATGCTATGTTTCCTATTTGCTCGATAGGATGTGATATGTCATCACCTGTTTCAACATATCTGAGAACTAGCAATTTCTGCATACTACTAAGCCATTCCACATGAATATTCATGTGATTTCAAGCACTTGAATCAACATACTAGAAATTACCATTGGATTTTGAAACACTAGTAGGCATCATATTCATCATGTAGGGGTTAAGCCATGAACAACTTCTCAGAATCATCTGTGTTTGTTGGCTTCTATTATTTTGATTCTTCAACTTGCAATCACGTTCAAAGTGTGTAGGTTTGTCACAATTCTAGCATCCTTAACTATCATTACCTAAATTATTTCTTTGGAAATTTTTGTAGTCTCTTTGGCTCCCCCTGCCTCAAAATTGTCCTCTACCTCCTACATGATTCTGATGTCAATCTTGGCCTTGGTTACTATTTCCTCTTCCACTTCCAAAACCTCTACCTCTGCCTCTTCCTCTATCATATTAGAATACTTGCTCAAAACTGGGTTTGCCTTGGGATTTTAAGCCCTCACCACGATTGTTTTCTTCAATAATCAGCATGGAAACTAGATAAGTGAGATTCAAAATATTTTCCTTGGTCTGTATAGAAGTTCTGAACTACTTATATGCAACTCCTAAATGATGAAGGCACACTTCCATTGTATCATCATCATCATCATCATCATCATCATCATCATCATCATCATCTACATTCACGCCAATATATGCAAGTGACTCACATATGCTTTTGATTTTCAAGGTGTAGTCACTTATTGACATGCCGTTTTTCTCTAGTGTATGTAGCTGATTCTTGAGTTGCAATTTCCATGCCTTTGTATTGGTCTCATATAATGTGACCAAACTATTCCAAGACTCTTTCAGTGTCTCGGCATCCTGTATGTGCCCAATCATGCTATCCTCTATGCTAATAGATAGCCAATACATTACCTTTCATGCTCCTTGGTTCCATTCTTCATATGTTCTTAACTAGTCCATAGTTTGATTCCTCTCTGGTAATTGTAGTGCATTTTTGTTCTCTCCTTTGATGTACTTCCACTTTATCGCTCATAACCTGACTCATTCCATCTGCACTTGCCATTTATGTAGTAATTTGCAGCACTACAAAAGCACTAGAAGCAGTACCTTAGCTTAAATACTATCACACTGTGACGTGACCGTTTGATCTCAAAAAAACATAGTTTTTTTGTATCAACAGTACATGGAATCGCTTGAAATTTTGGATCTAGAGTATTTGAGTGTTTCTTAACAAAACACAAGTTAGATTTTTGTAAACTAACTTGATTATTTTGTGGGTCCCACCTTGTAGGCTCAAAATAGGGGTTGAGATGGCTCCAAAACAAAAATATGAGTGCCAATTTTCATAATGATTTGAGGAAATTTGTGAATTGCACTTTCTCCACACCTTCTCACATAATTCACTGTTGGCATCCTCCACGAGCTCTCTACAACCACACTGGCTCTACTACCATGTCACAAGGAAGGAGATAAGGAAGAGAGCTCACTCATACACTCTCACATGCAAATAGAAGCACACACATAGATTGAGGCAAGGAAGAATTATCTTCTTCTTCTTCTTCTTCTTCTATTACATAAAAGGAATGTACAAGAATAACCTAAAACAACAATACAACTAGTGCAATATATAAAGAACAATGATAAGGGAAATCTTAATGTCAGCGAATGAGTGAGCTGGCAATAATTAAATGTGTCGTCATTCTTAGTAGATAAATCTAGTAAAATCGATGAAGCATCCCTTACATAGACTGGTGTGACTATTATACATGTCAGAGAAATTAAAAAGTGATACATGTCATCTTGGATCATCACACATTGAGCTTGATATCTCAATAGATGAGGTCTACGATAATCTTCAACCATATCAAGTTCACTGACCTAAACATGCTACAGATTCCTTAGCACCTCCCTCAGCTCATGTTGGAATGGTTTTGGGCTAGGGAGCTGATGGAATACACGATAGTCGATTCGCAGTAGTTGGTGGTTCATCCAATGGCGCTTACTTTCCTGGTGCAGATGAATGAACAGATGGAATGAGAAGGCAAGCACTTAGCTTCCTTCATGCTACAGATTAATGAAGATATGCAAATATGCGTGGATGTGCCCTACATCATGCAACAATTGCAACTCAATAACAAAGGGATTACAGTGTCGATAATCCCACTATTGGTAGAGGAAATGGAGCATATGTTTGGCAAACCCTGCTCTCGGGAGTACAAGTACGCAGATTGTCAGATACTTTGCCTTGTTGGATTAAGGCTAGAAAGGTTGAATCTCAACTTTCAAACCAAGCAATATGATGTCTTGTAGACATTGTACTTGCTGTTGGTGGAAGCTAGTTAAGAACGAGTCGCCATGAATTGGGTAGAAATTTTCTTCAAGAATATAAAGAAGGAAGCTCGATGCCTCTATCATGTGTCAAAGGAAGTATAGTAGTTGGACACCAAATTAGGTATATTTTTCTCTCTTTTTATTTTTCAAGTCCTCTGATAGTAATATGACAGTCGGAGGAGTAGAGACAAGTTCCTACAAGAACTTAAGCATCAAGGGGAAGACCAAGGCTATTGCTATAGAGACTGAAGATAGTCTCGCACAGAAAAGATTGAAAGTGGAGATTGTGCAAGAAAGGCTCTGATGAGCAAAGGAGGAGAGAGTCAAGAGGTTGTGAGAGTAGGCAATCTCTTTGATCTTCCAAGAGGAAGAAGCTCGAAGGTTGAAAGAAGAAGTGGAGGCAACAAAAGTGGCAGGGTAGTGATAAAGCAAGAGATGTCCCATCAACAAGCAAAGGAGGAAGCTCAGCAAGAGGAGTTGTAGAGGCAAGATGCTCTCTAACAATCCTAGTTTTCAGAGCACCAACCATCAACTTCCCAGAAGACTACAGATCAAATCTAGTCACGGACTCAAAAAGATCAAGTGTGCCAGACTAATAAATCCAGAGACCACCCATCAAAACGTACTTTACAGTTCCCAACCTTCAATGAACAAATTCAAGATCCATGGGGAACCAATTCTAGTCAAGTGCAGATTCCTCTATTAGTATGTTCATCTTGTATATACCCTTAGTTGTCAAAAGAATATAAAATTTCTTCACGTACAATAGCGGATGCATCTAGGTTGTTAAACCTTTGTCCATTACAAATGGAGAAAGATGAAGAAATATCAAGACTCGATGAGGCAAATGTGTAGAAACTTAAGGAAAAAATTACTCGTCTTATGTAATAAAAGATAGAATCATAGGATAGCATGGCAGGGAGAGCTAACATATCGGTTAAATAGGTGAAGGTTATGAAGAGTAAATTACTCAACATGAAAGCTCAGATTGAAGAAGGTGAAGAAGATCAACAAGTTATGTAAGAAAAACTACAGGCAGATCAAGATGAATCACGCAAGGTGCAAATAGATAAAGATTTAATACAGAACCACGCAGTAGAGTTGATGGTGGAAAAAGAGATTCTACCTTCAAAAAGTATTTCTTTGATGAACAATTTATAGGCATCCATAGCTAAGCTGAATAGTATTAAAGAGCTCGAAGCTCAATTGCAAGACTCTAAACAGGTGATTTCAAACAAAGCGCAAATATTCACAAATAAAGAAAATAAGATTACAAAAATCCACAAGGTGCAAATCGAGTTACAACAGTTAGTAGAATCAAAGGTTTTGAATCTGGTCTGGAAGAAAAAGTCATTTTTGTACTTACTTCCCAATTGGCTAAAGCAACTACAACCAGCCAATCATTCTTGGAGACCATCACTTTGGAATTCACAGAGGCCAAAATTGTGGAAGCTTATTTTAAAGCCAACTGGGGTACTCTCGAATGTTTGGAGGAAGATTTCCAAAATGGAGCTTAGAGTACGATGAATTAGATTGAAATTATTTTTTATGATTTTTTCTATGATATCAATCATATGATGCACCCTCCATCCAAGCAAGATGATGAATCATAAAGTCTATGAAGAGGTGAAGGGATATAGATAGAGATGAGGTGGTGTTGCAACAAACCTTCTCTACACCATCCAATATGACTTCAAGGATGCTTAAAATACTTCATTAGCTTCCCAAATATGCATAAAGAGTCACCAACTACTTTGTAACATCATTGTCAAATTTTTGCATCAAAATAGATCGTTTCTACTTCACAACAGTTGAAGAAACCTTCTATTTTTGGAATTCAAGGTCACAAAAAGATGCTTAGAGCTCACAACCTAGTATGAATTGACGAGAGATCTTTTGCACACATCTAGTTGAAGTGTATAGCTAACCAAAGCAATTTATTTGATGAATATAGCTATACCATACAGAGAGAAATGAATTTAGAAATTTTGGGGGCACACACCCACTTTTCATGAGCAAGATGAAGTGCAGATGCAATCAACTTAAAACATTTATATATTGAGATATATTGATCCAATAATTATGAACCTTTACAAATAGATACAAAGCACTTGAATCTAAGTTATCCAAGTCAAAGTATGGTAATTGAATGCTCACACATAGAGAAATAGACAAAACAAGTTCACTATGTACCTCAAGCTACTCTAACAACACACACAGAGTAAGTAATCAAGATGTATGAATCATAATGTGTATTGATATTGCACATATGATACAAGGGAACTCTAGAGCAATAATCCTTCATGAAGTGAGAAAAATTTATGCTCAAAGATGTAGCTCATGTTGATATATTTAGCTAGTGCTGTGTGTGAACACACTAGGGCCGGCACTTTTTTCCCTCTTTAGGAGGCTTTTTTCCCCCGGCTTGTATATATGCCTATTGCCCTAATGGGCTACTTATCTTTGTACATTCTAGTGGTAATACATTCAGTATTGTGTGTTGTGCTCCAAGCTTCTTCTTCTTCCTTGTGTTGTTCGCATGCTTTCGCAGACGTCTAACTCTAATAATTGGTATCAGAGTAGGTCACCGCTTCATCTAGGGCATCATTGACACCTCTTTGTTTGCAGTCTCAGAATCGCATGAATTTTGGTAAGCATACTCAGCATGTTTTTGAGATCAAAACAAATTCTCTCTATGGTGCCGAAATTGTGATCTGAGCTTGTTTTGGCCTCCAAACGCACTATCACAGTACTTGTGCAGGCTATTTCATCTTTTTTGTGCCAAAGGTATATACCAATTTTGGTTCACCAGTATAAACTTCTCAAAGTCTCCTACAGGTTTAGTAGAATTTGTATGGGCAGTTCTGTTCAACTTTTTGAGATACAATCAATTTTTTGTATCAAGGTATTTTAGTCACTGGCCATGGCTGAAAGCTGTGATGTATTTCGTATGTTGGCTGTTGAGGATAAGTTGGATGGTACCAACTACCCGTTGTGGGCTTATATGATGCGACATGTAGTGGTTGCAAAAGGACTGTTGAACATTGTGCAGCGTGTTGAAAAATGTCCTATCACACTTGCAATTGTTACAATAGTAGGTATTGAAGCTAATGCAGATGGTGTCAAAGATGATCATATTTTGCATATTCCTGTTCGTGCTGCGGTTTCTGCTGCACCTACTGTAGAGCAAATTTGTTGGGATGGCAGAGATGCCCAGGCACATGCATTGATAGCTTTGCCAGTCAAACGTGCCATTATTCCTCACATTCGCTCTTGCAAAACAACTAAGGATGCTTGGGATACACTTACCACATTGTACCAAGCTAGGAATGAGGCTCGTGTTGCTCACCTCCAAAAACAGTTGGAGAGTGAGCACATGAATGAAGGTGACTCTATGGACACTTTTCTAAAAAAGATCAAAGACTTGAAGGAACAATTGATTTTTGCTGATGAGATTATACCAGATAGTTCACTTGTGCAGACCGTTCTAAATGGTCTTCATGATTCTTATCAGACTTTTGCTTCTACTTTTTGGTTGATGATGAAAGGCAATCCAAATGCCTTGTCATTTGAGGATTTAGTCTATGTTCTGTTGCAGGAAGACCAGTCCAGGCAGAACAGGTCCATTATGTGTGTTACACATCAAGCTTTCTTGGCTAGTCAGAAGGGCAAAGGAAAATGGAGCTCTTCAACTAGTAAGTAGAAATCTGCTCATTCTGCACAATCGAAGAGGGAAGACAAAGAGGAAAAGAAATTAGAAAAGCAGAAATTGTTTTGCAAGTACTGTAAAGGAAATGATCATATCATAAAGAGCTATCCAAAACTAGCTGCTAAAGAGGCAAAGAAGAAAAAGGCTCGAATGGTTGTTGTAGAGGCCTCTACACCAAAAACAGAGTATGCTAATCTTGTGCAGGAAGAAGAATGGGTGTTTACTACTGTTTGTAGTTTTGACCCATCTTCTCATGAGTAGTGCATGTCTGCAGTAGACTCAGATGTTTGGTACTTTGAAAGTGGGGCGACCAAACATATTACCTCGCAGCATAGTTTCTTCTCTTCAGTCAAGCCTGCCCCTACAGGGAATATTGTTACATGCATCAACAACTCCTCTTATCCTGTTATGGGAGTTGGTAAGATCATTTTGACTACTACTTATGGTAGTTCTTTCACTTTGTCAGATGTTTTGTTTGTGCCAGGGATCAAGAAAAATCTGTTATCAGTTTTTGCATTAGCCAAGATTGGCTTGGTTGTGAAATTTGTTGATGACAGATGTACAGTTCATGATCTGTCAAATGGAATCATGATTATTGCTTTTGGCATTTTATGTCGTGTGCTTTGTAAGCTCATAGACTATGAAAGATCTGTAAATGATTTGGCATGTGAAGTACATGATTCTCAGGCTATGTCAGATGCAAAGCTTTGGCATGCACGCTTTGGTCATCTGAATGTTGCTAGTTTGCTATGCCTATAGAAATCTGAAATGATGTCCTCTTGCCCAAACTTGAGGCACCTGGAAAAAATGTTTATGAAGGCTGTATTTTGGGCAAAATGTAGTGTTTCTTCTTTCCAAAAAATGGTTCAGTTCGGGCTACTCAGAAATTGCAGCTTGTACATAATGATGTATATGGTCTTATGTACACACCTTCTTTTGGAAATTATCTTTACTTCGTGACTTTCATTGATGATTTTTCCAGGCATGCATGGGTATATCCATTGAAGGCAAAGTCCAAAGTGTTAATGTGCTTCAAACACTTTCTAGTTTTGGCTAAAAATCTGTCAGCATGTAAAATGGGCACCCTCCGTTCTGATCGAGGGGGGAATATATGTCTTTGGATTTTAATGCATTTCTGGCTAAGTGTGGGATAAAACACCAGTGTATAGTGACGTATACACCTCAATAGAATGGAGTTGCTGAACAAAAAAATAGGTCACTCATGGAGATGGCAAGGTGTATGGTCAAGAGTCAGGCTTTACCACAGAGTTTTTGGCTTGAGGCTATCATGTGTGTAGCATATGTACTTAACAGGTGTCCCACTAAAGCACTGCAGTCTATCACTCCATATGAGGCTTGCATGATTGCAAGCCATCTGTTGCTCATCTGTGTGTTTTTGGTTGTTTGCCATATGCATTAGTGCCTGAACAACATCGCAAAAAATTTGAATGATAAAGCAGTAAAATGTATTTTTATTGGGTACAGTTCTGAAAGTAAAGGCTATCATCTGTATCATCCACATATTAAACACATTTTGGTTAGCCGTGATGTTGTTTTTGTGGAAGATGCTATTCAGCCATTGCTTTCATGTACTAAGGAGACATCTATTAGCTCCAAAGACATGTATGATACTTTGTTGCCTCTTTTTATAGGTGGACATTCTAGTGCTGGTCCTAACATTAAGGGAAAAAATGAACCCTGCATGGGCCTTGTAAGGATCCCTAATTTTTAGGGATTAAAGTTAACAAAAGAGGGATTAAGGCCACAAAAAGAACCACTAGTGGTTTTGCAATAAAATATTTCCTTTAAGAAATGTGATCATTTCAAATACAGTCGTGGGAAATCTTGTCCATTGGATAATCACACATAAACGGCTACGATCGTCTATAGTGTGCCTGTGAAAAGAAGACAAAAGCTATCCCAACTCATGAAAATTCATGGGCATTCTTGTTCATTGGATGAAATTTTCACGGACGGCTTGGATTGAGCGGAGAATTCACAACCATTGGATCAAGAAGTGATCCAATGGATACAAATCAAACCAATCCAAAAATCAAGGCGAATGAATCCGGACCACTCCTTTTCAAGTCCATCGAACGATGGAGATACAAATGTGCAAATTTTTAGGACTTGCAATCTACATCATTAGATCTTTGCCACATCTAAGGGACCAGATTATATGCTGACTTGTTTTTGACATTTAACATGAGCCATTAGATCCTTGAGTTCATCCAATGGCTATGGTTCAAAATCTAGGCCTATCAAACCACTTTTGGAGAATAACTCGTGGTTTTTAGTCTTTCATACCACCTTTGACCACAAAGAAACAAGGGAAGCCTATGCCTAGTCTAGGTGATTAAGGGACTAGACTGTGGCCACCACCCTCTTCTCATTGGTCCATCACTAATCATCTCTTAATCTAATAGGCCCATGCAGGGTTCATTTTTTCCCTTAATGATGAGGCAACTTCTCAGCCGTTGTAGATTTCATGTGATGATGTAGATCATCCCATTTCTGATGCAAATTTACATGATGCACTTGTTGATGAGAGAGCTGATATTGAGGAGGCAAACACTATGCCAAAATGGCTGGTGCAGACTTTGCATGACATCAAATTAGATTCACCTCTATCATATCGTACTCGATCAGGCTCTCATAGTGCCTCTTTTGCATTAGATTTCTATGCTATGGCTGCATCTAGTCTCTATGATGAGAATGAGCCTGTTTCATTTGACAAAACACAAAAGTCAGAAAATTGGATGGTTGTTATGCAATCTGAATATGGATGCTATAATGAAGAAGGATACTTGGTCTTTATGTGACTTGCCTCCTAGCAAGAAGGCCATTGGCACTAAGTGGGTTTACAAGCTAAAGCAGAAGCCTGATGGAACAGTTGATAGGTATAAGTCTAGGCTTGCTGCAAAGGGTTATGCACAGGAAAGAGGCATTGATTTTGATGAGACATCTACACCTACATGTCGTATGACTACTGTTCGGAGCATCTGTGCACTTGCAGCCCATCATGGTTGGAATGTACGTCAGTTGGATATTAAAACTGCATTTTTGAATGGTGACTTGCATTAAGAAGTGTATGTTTTTCAGCCTTGTGGCTTTGGGCAAAAAGGGCATGAAAACCAGGTGTGCAGGTTAAAGAAGGCATTATATGATTTAAAGCAAGCACCACATGCTTGATATGAAAAGATACATGCCTATCTGATTGCACATGGTTTTGAGAACAGTCCAACTGAAAGCACCTTATATTTCAAGCATGCTAATGATGTACTTCTGATCTTTGTGGTGTATGTTGATGACATGTTGCTCACTGGTCCTCATGAGAAGCATATTGCTGATTTCAAGGCTGATTTACATGCCTCATTTGAGATGTCTGATTTGGGGCATTTGCATCATTATTTGGGCATTGAGTTTATGCACGTTGATGGTGGAATGGCTTTGTGTCAAACGAAATGACTGTAAACCTATTGCCACTCCTTTGGAGACAGGTTTATGACTAAGTCTTCATGATGTTGGAGATGCATTTGATGTTGTTCTCTATTAGCAGGCTGTTGGATGCTTGATTTACTTATGCATTATTCGGGCAGATATTCAGTTTCTTGTCTCACAGATGAGCAGGTTTATGCATTGCATAGGAGTCAAGCATTGGCAGGCAGTTAGGTGCATCTTTCGCTACTTGAGTGGTACTCAGCTACTTGGGTTGTTTTATCCCAAGGGGGGATCACTATTGCCAGATTTGCATGCTTTTTCTGACTCTGATTGGGCTAGTTGCTATGATACTTGTGTGTCCACTAGTGGCTTTTGCTTCATGCTTGGTAGCTCGTGTATATCTTGGTTGAGCAAGAAGCAACCTACTGTGGCCACTTCCAGTTGTGAGGTTGAGTATAGGGTAGCTTTCACAGCGATCATTGAGTGTGTGTGGCTCAGAAGCCTTATGGCTGATTGGGTGTTGGGCAGTTTTCTGCCACCACCATCTTCACTGACAGTCAGAGCGCATTGCTAGTTGTGAGGAACCCTATGTTCCATGCTCGCACTAAGCACATTGAGGTGCATTATCATTATGTCAGGGAGAAGTTCTCTGCTGGGGAGATCAGCTTGGCATATGTGCCCATGTAGGAGAACATTGCAAACCTTTTCACGAAAGCATTGCCTAGGGAGAAGTTTGAAGCTTTTCGCAAAGCTTTGGGCTTACTTCCTTTTGTGGAGTGATTTCCACATAGCTTGGCACTTCCTTATACATGAGTGCCAGGTCCTTGTTCACCGCATCATTCTCAGGGGGGGATTTGTTGATATATTTAGGTAGTGATGTGTGTGAACACACTAGGACTGTTGGGGCACTTTTTTCCCTCTTTAGGAGGTTTTCCCCCCGGCTTGTATATACGCCTATTGCCCTAACGGGCTACTTATCTTTGTTACATTCTAGTGGTAATACATTCAATATTGTGTGTTGTGCTCCAAGCTTCTTCCTCTTCCTTGTGTTGTTCGCGTGCTTTCGCTGACGTCTAACTCCAACAGCTCAATCTCTCAAGAATAGGTGACATATCTCACGATTAAGAAGTGGGTGTATTTATACATGATTTTGAATTCGAACTTGGTGAGTCATGCACCTAAAAGTGATCCTAGACTTTTGGGATGATATAAAAGAGATTCCCAATTAACAAAAGTTATGAATTATGGATTCCTCAATCTATGAGATTCCTCTTCTACTCTTAGCTTTTACAAAATGACCAAGGTAAGTACAAGATTTCCTCTTGGAAGTTTTACAAGCATGTGTTCTCATGACCATATTTAAATGGGATGACTTATGAGAGTAGTCCATAGTCCAAAACCAAGTTTTTAGGCTCGTTATTTGCAACAATAACTTCCCTTCAAGCCTAGAAGCTTGAGACTTCATTCCTTCGATATTTCTTGCAATCAAATCATTGATCTTTAGCTCAATAGGGAAAGCGCTTAGATTCACCACTTAATCGTTAAGCTAATACATATATTGTTATGGGTAAGCATATACCATTAAGGTTTTGGTATTAGCTTACACCTAAGTTAAGCATTTTCTTTAGCTTGTTTAATTTAGGTAAACACTCCAAAAGTAAATATAGAAGCTAATACCTATACCTTTAAGCCACACATGAATGTCCAAAAACAAGAAAGAAGGATTCATTACTCTTCTTCAAGAGAAGATGCCCATTGATGCGCATACATAGTGAATGCCCGATTCAAGTAAACTAAGAAAGTTCGTAGTCATCGTTGCTGGTTCTTAAGGGTAAGCAATAGGAGTATGTCATTTTCAAAATTGATAGTAATACCCAGAGCATTACTATAGAGATGACCAACAAGATAAGCTAGTAAGACCACTTCCATTAGGGAAAAAAATGAACCCTAGATGGGACTTTTGGATTTAGAAGTGATTAGCCATGGACCAATGAGAATAGGCACCTACATAACCATTGCAAAAATGGAGGATCTCATCAGGAGTAGTTCACAACATTGGTATCTGAGCCAGGCACAACATGAACACAGACGACTAAGGGAAGTACACATGCCCACGAATGGACGACGTTACACAAGGACACCCGAGCTCATAGAGGAGCACACGTGGAGCAGCCCATGAAGGTCCCATCTCCCTCCATCCTCCCTCTTGGGTGAAGGCTCATAGAGGACTCCCCTCTATATACACCCCAAAATCGAGCTCTCTTCAGCATATGTGGGATAATTTGAGCACATCCATGGCCTTCGCGAGCTTATCTCAGAGAAATGAGTTCTCAAAATGTATTAAGTAGAAGTTTTGAGTTTTTTTTCTTGATTAAGGAGGGGGATATGAGAAGGAATTGGATATGGTATTGGAGAAAAGATGATGCACATATGTATTATGGGATATGGAGATGGGGTATGGGTCATTGGAATAGCTAAAGAAGCTTCAAGCTCTCCATTTTGGTCTTGCAAAGTTACCCCTTCATGAAGAATTGTTTCTCTACTTCCTACCTTTGAAAAACCTGCTTTTTCTGACTCATAGCTTTGTAAGCCAACATCTGATTTGAGACATCTTTGTCAGGTCATGAAGCTACACTCCTAAGCTTCAATCACCAGCAAATATTGATTGATTTGGAGAAGTGTTTCCCAACCAAAATCCTTCTGTAGCACTTCAGTAGAAACTAGGCAGCCACTCTCGAGCCTAGTTTTTCATCATTTGCTGTCTGAATCGACTTTTCTCAATTGGAATAGCTTCATATATTTTAATTATAGGTGTTGGACTACCTACTTTTGACTAGCAAGGACTGGTGAGGATTGGCAAAAATTAAAAGTGACTCAGTTTGACTTAGTTTGCTCATTTGAGGCTATTGTTATATGCTTTTGGGGACGTTTTTGCTAGTATTTGGTGATTAGAACCTCCTCTGGCCAACTGGACATTTTGACTTTTTGTTTGGATTTGGCAAGGATTGTAGAGCAGTGCCTTCACGCTTCAAAGATCGCTTGGATTTCTTATTTTCTATCAAGGAAGTGCTCTAGTATTACATTTTCTCTTCTTCTTGCATATTTAAGTTTACTTTCATTCCTTTTACATACTCTAGTTAGTAAATGGGGGGATTGAAATATGGATTCTTCTTGCAAGAGTGTGTTGTTAAAGGTTTCAAAGTTCTTATGTTTGAAATTAGAGATGTTTTTTCCACTAACTTACCTAGAGGGCTACCACCTGAGAGAGGGGACAATGACCATGCTATTGAGGTAGTTACTAACACTAACCCTATTTGTAAGCCACCTTATAGGATTAGTGCTTCTTAGCATGAGAAGGTTGAGAGGAAAGTACAAGATTATTTAGATAAGGGCTTCATTAGACCTAGTAACTCACCTTGGGCATCACCAATGCTCCTAGTTAAGAAAAAGGATGGCTTTATGCGATTATGCATAGATTATAGAGCATTAAATAAGGTAACTATCAAAAGTAGGTTTCCAATGCCTAGATTGGAAGACCTATTTGATCAATTACATCAAGCTAGGTATTTTACCAAGTTTGACCTCAGATCAAGGTATCATCAGATTAGGATTAGCATAGAGGATGTCCCTAAAATTGCATTCAAGACTAGATATGGGCACTATGAGTTTTTGGTAATGCCTTTTGGTCTCACCAATGCTCCTGCCACTTTCATGAAGCTCATGAATAGTGTATTATGGCCTTATCTAGGGCAGTTTGTAGTAGATTTCTTAGATGATATTTTGATCTATGTTGGATCAGAACAAGAGCACTTGGAACACTTGAGAAAAGTATTTCAAGTGTTAAGGGAAAACTCACTCTTTGCTAAGGAGTTATAGTCTACCAAAATGGAATCCAGATGGATCCTTAAAAAGTAAGGGCTATTATGGAATGGCCATATCCCAGGAACCTAGAAGAGCTACAAGTCTTCCTAGGTTTATCAGGCTTCTATCATAGATTCATTGAGAATTATGCCAAAATTGTTGTTCCGACAACGAAATAACTTAAAGGCAAAGGGAAAGCCTTTCATTGGGGAGACGAACAGAAGCAAAGTATGGAGAAATTGAAAGTAGCAATTGCTATAGCCACACTTTACATATAGCAAATCCCAATAAACCCTTTATGGTTGAGACTGTCACGAGTGATTTCACTCTAGGAGCAGTTTTAGTTCAGGATGCCCGATCAGTAGCTGCTTTTGAGAGTAAGAAACTAGAACCGGATCAAAAGAATTACTTCATCTATGAGAAGGAGTTGTATGCAATTGTCCATGCTTTGAGGAAGTGACATCATTATCTACATAGTGCTAAAGTAACAATAGTGTTTGTTCAGGAGAGCATTAAGTGGCTCTCTAATCAAACAGACCTTAAAGTTCATAAGGCTTGATGGGCAGAGACCCTTCAAGAGTTTTATTATGAGCTTAGGTATAGGAAGGGAAAGTTTAATGTAGTGGCTGATTCACTTAGCTGCATGCCTATGCTCAATGGATTGATTTTTACTCAGATGACTAATGAGCTACTTGAGTCCATTAGAGGGAAATGTAGGTTGGATCCTACATATTCCAAGATTTGGGAAGCCATAGAGAATGGGGATCGTGATACACGGGCTTCCAATAAGGATGGAGTGTGAATGGGTACTCAAGAAGGATTCAAGTGGAAGAATTATAGTATCCATGATGGATATCTGTTATATAAAGGTAAGATGTATGTCCCTAGAGATCTTGAGATGAAACAACACATTTTGTATGAGTGTCATGACACTATGAGTGTCATGACACATCTAGTGTGGGACACCCAAGAGTTAACAAGACTTATTATCTTGTTAAGAGGCAGTTTTACTGGCTTGGACTTCATATGGACATCCTAGAGTATGTGCTTAAGTGCACTAAATGCCAGGTCAATAAAGCTGAAAGGTTGAGGATTGGGGGACTACTCCATCCATTGGATATTCCCAACGGGAAGTGGGAGAGTATCTCCATGGATTTCATAGATGGATTACCTAAGACACAGATAGGACACGACTCTATCTGGGTAATTGTGGATAGGTTAACCAAAATTTCTAAGTTTATTCCAACGCATACTACAATTAAGACACCGAAGTTGGCTAGACTTTTTGTGGAAAATCTATAGTGATTATACGGAATTCCTTTAGATATAGTTTTTGATCGGGATAGGAAGTTCACTAGCCACTTTTGGAGAGTGGTCTTCAAAAGGTTGGATACATTCAATTTTTCTCCTCAAATTTTGAGCTTCTGAGCTCCAAAAATGGAGGATCTCATCAGGAGTATTCATGACACATAATTCAAACTACCAACTAGATTTGATAGCTAATTACATCTTCAATTTGTTCACCTTCATGAGCACTTCAAGTTCATCTCCATAGGAGTACTTGTAGCCATGGAGTCCTCCATTTTGAATTTGAAAAGCATGTCTCTAATGTATTTCTTTTTTATTAAGGCATATACCTCTTTCTGTATATACTATTTCCAATCCTAGGAAGTATATAAGTAGAACTAGATCGGTAATGTTAAACTCCTCTTTCATACGAAGTTTGATCTCCCTATTCCTTCAACATCATTTCCTCTAATTATAATATCATCAACATATACACATATGTATATGACTTCTAATTGGCTCCTCTTAATGAAGAGGGAAGGATCTGATTTGCTAGCTTTGAATCCCTTATCTTGCAAGTAGGTAACAAGCCTATGATTACAAGCCCTAGGGCTTTCTTCAATCCATACAAAGCTTTTCTTAACCTACATATATATTCAACAATGATCTTCAAAACCAAGAGGTTGAGCCAGATATACCTCCTCAGATATCCATCCATTTAGAAAATCATTTTTAACATCCATCTGATAAATCTTCCATTTCTTGGAAGATGCAACACTCATAAGTATCGTGATGGTAGGCATCTTTGCAACATGTGAAAAATTTTCTTCATAATCAATACATTGTGTTTGTGCATACCCTTTGGCTATCACCCTTGCTTTGTACCTATTAATAGATCCATCAAGATTTTTCTTTACCTTATATATTCATCTTGAACCTATGACTTTCATAGATGGAATCTTGGCCATCGATTCCCAAGTTTGATTTTCTTATAAAGCTTATCTCTTCCTCCATAGCATTCATCCATTCAGGCTCCTTCTTGGCTTCTTTGTATGATGAAGGTTCTTCTGAATTTGACTCATGTGCTAGATATATTGAATTTTTAGTAACCAATGAAGTATCATAGTCATACTTTTTTAGCTTTCTCTTTTCTCTAGTTGACCTTCTAATGGTTTGTTGAGAGGATTATGCCACATCTCTTAATTCCTACACTTTGGCCTTTAGAGTTCCAAGAATTGATTTCTCTTCTTGGAGTCTTTTTATCATCTTTTGAATCAATTGATACTTCAAGTGTATGCTCATTCCTCTTTGATAGCATTGGAAAGTTCATCTCTAGGTCATTAGGTAGTTTGATCCTCCTGCAATCATCTTCAAACCATGATTTTCTTTCATCAAACACAACATCTCTACTTACAATGAAGCCTTTGTTGCTTGGATTATACAACCTATAAAATTTTTTATTAAGTTCATAGCCAATGAAGATGCATTTCTCTGCCTTAGGATCCAATTTTCCTCTAATTTGTGAAGGTATGTGTGCATATGCAATGCATCCAAACATCCTGCAATGATCAAGATTAGGTCTCCTCCCATTCCAAGTTTGATATGGTTTCATGCCATCAGAATCCTTAGATGGAATTCTATTAAGTAGATATGTAGTTGTTGATACTACCTCTCCCACAAGTAGTTAGGAAGTTTCTTTCCATTGAGCATTGATCTTGTAGCCTCCACAATTGTCCTATTCCTTCTCTCTACCACTCCATTTTGCTCAGGAGTGTATCGGGTGGTAATTTCTCTTTTGACCCCTCTTTCTTGGAGATAGGAATCAAATTCATGTGAGAAGTATTCTCCCCCTCCATCTAACCTTATTCTCTTTAGAGTTTTACCTGTTTGGTTCTCCACAAGAGCTAGATATTTTTTGAAACATGAAAACACTTCATCTTTATGGTTCATGAAGTAGAATATGGTCCATCTGCTGCAATCATCTATGAATGACACATAATACATGGATCTAGAGATTGAAGACTCATTGCTTGGTCCCCATACATCTATGTGGACCAAGTCCAATAGGTCTCCATGAATGTAGCCTTTCTTGGTGAAGGGTTGCCTATGTGACTTACCAAATTGGCAAGCACCACATTTATAAATCGTATGTTGTTTTGATATGTTTGGTAGACCAAGTACACTCTAATCCCTACTTATTTTCTTGAGAAATCTTTCTACTATGTGAGCTACTTGTTCCAAATCTCTAATTTTGATAGAGTTTGAGTGCCATAATTGAACAATGCAATGTTCTTGGTGTCTTGGAGTTCAAAGGTGAATAATCTACCTAATTTTTCTCCTCTTGCTATCTTCTTGAATCCTTGATGTGGGTCTTCAACAAATGCTCCATGCTTGGTGAATCTAACTTGCAATCCCTCCTCAATGATTTGACTTGTAGTTGATGAGGTTCTTGGTAATAGTAGGTACATAGAGTACTCTACTTATTAAGTTCATATTACCATCTCGAGTCTTCACATTACCTATCTTCTCAACTAGATGCCTTGTGTCATCTTTTTATTTTGGACTTCATGCCTATTACTTGGTTCTTCCAAATCTAAGAGTAGAGCTACATTTTCTGCCACATGATTTGAGCATCCTGAGTCTATATAAAACACATGTTCATCTGATTTACCTCCCTTCATAGTCATGTTCATGAGAAGAATTGAGTCTTCTATATTTTGATCATTTGTATAGTTGTTGTGGTCTCTCCATCCTTTATATCCACCTTGGTAATTTTTATCATTGTATGAGTTGTTATTGTACACATAAGAGTTTTTGAATCTTCCTCTTGACCTTCCATAGCCTCCTCTGTTGTATCCTCCTTCTCTTTGGTTTCTTGGGTTCCTAAAATAATTCTCAATAATATGATTGGTTAGACCACATATGGCACAAAATGATGAGACTTAGGCTCTCCCACTGCCTTATCTACCTACTCTGCATCTTTGTCGTGAACCTCTACTTCTAGCTACAAAGTTGGCTAGAGAAGTAGTTCCTTCATCATCAGATTTCTTACCCTTGCATTTATTCTTATATGTATAGATAATCAGTGGACTAGTTAACTTTTTGGTTGTCTCCATTCTTCATAAGATTTGCTTCATGTGTGAACGATTCTCGCATGAGTGTGTTTGAAGTTAGGAACTTGCATGTCCATGTAAATATCCATAGTTGTGGTGAAGGCTTCCCATTGTTCATCAGCCTTGATACCATTGATGACTTGCCTCACTATTTGTTCTTCATCAATGACTTCTCCAATTCTTCCAAGCTAGTTTGCAATGTCTATCTTGGTGATAAAATTGGTCACACTCTGCTTGGGCATCTTCTTGAGTGTTGTAAACTCCATCCATAATTGAGTCTTCCTTGCCTTGGTGCTTGATGAAAAGACTGCTTCAAGAGCATTCCATGTATCTTGTGATTTTTCCAACTCATAATGTGAGGAAGTAAAAAATTAGAGATGGAGTTGAGAATGTATGACCTTGTCAAAGCATCCTTTGAGCACCATGCATTCAAAGTTTCCTACTCCTCTTATGTTGGTTGGCCCTTTCTTATGACTATTGGCATCATCTCATATCTAGATATATAACCATAGATATTCCTTCATTGGAGATATGATTCCATTCTGAGTGACCATGTTGAGAAATTCCCTTGATCTAATTTGTTAATAGATGAGGGGAATCTATCACCCATGATGCTTAATTGCTCTGATACCATTATGAAGAGGTGATGGGATATAGAGAGAGATGAGGTGGTGTTGCAACAAACTTGCTCTACACCAGCCAATATGACTGCATTGATGCCTAATACAATTCCTTAGCTTCTCAAACATGCATAAAGATTCACCAAGTACTTTGTAAAATCATTCCAAAATTCTTGCATCTAAATAGATAACTTCTACTTCGCAAGAGTTGAACAAACCTTCTTTTTGAGAATTGAAGGTCACAAAAAAAATGCTCAAAGCTCACAACCTGGCATGAATTGACCAAAGAGGTTTTGCACACATCTAATTCAGCTATAAAGCTAGCTAAATCAGGTTATTTGATGAATTTAGCTATACCATATAGAGGGAAATTACTTTAGAAAGTCTGGGGGGTCACCTTGACTTTTCAAGAGCAAGATGAAGTGAAGACACAGTCAAGTTCAAACATTCATATTTTGACATTTGTTGATCCAATAACAATGAAACTTGATATGTAGATATGCGAACCTTGAATCTAACTGATCTAAGGGAAATTATGATAATTGGATACTCACACATAGAGAAATACACAAAACAAGTTCACTATGTACCGCAAGGTATTGTAGCAGCACACAAAAAGTAAGTAATCGAGATGTATGAATCATAGTGTGCATTGATATTGCACATATGATACAAGGGAACTATGGAGGACTACTCCTTCATGAATTGAGCACAATGTTTGATCAAAGATGTAGGTGACATATCCCACAACTAAGAAGTGGGTGTATTTATACATGATTTTGAATTTGAACTTGGCAACTCATTCACCTAAAAGTGATCCTAGGCTTTTGGGATGATATAATATATATTACCAACTAAAAAAAGTCATGAATTTTGGCTTCTTCAATCTAGAAGATTTCTCTTCTACTCTTACCTTTTACAAATGACCAAGGTAAGTACAAGATTTACTCTTGGAAGTTCTACAAGCATGTGTTCTCATGACCATATTTAAATGGGATGATTTATATGAGTAGTCCATAGCCCAAAGGCCAATATTTTAGGCTTGATATTTGCACCAACAAAGTCTACGTTGTAGTGGGTCTGGTCCATCATGTGTGCTAGTGTTAAGCTCTCATTTGTGCGAATATCCAAGTTGTAATTCCATAAATCTTAGACTTCCTAGAAACTTAATCATTTAGATCCTATAACTGTTGTATGGAAGATCATTTGAAGATTGTCACCCATTGTACTTTTGAAAACACTTAAATATTCCATATCCATAATTTCAAGCGATTTTGTGCATTGTTGATACACGAAAACTATGCTTTGCTGAGATCAAACTGTCACATCACAGTGTGATAGTATTCAAGAAAACACTCCTTCTAGTGTTTTCCTAGTGTTGCAAATTGCTGCAAAAATGGCAAGTGCTGATAGGATTGTTAGCTTATGAGCAATAAGATAGACTAGAACAACTTCCATTGCTTGGAGATTCAGAATGAAAAATTTCTTGATGGGAAAAGGCTACTAGAGGTACATCGAAGGAGAGAATGAAAATGCTCCGCAATTATGAGAGAAATTTGATTGCAGAATTGTTAAGATTATATGAAGAATAGAATTAAGGAGCACAAAAGCTAATGTATTTTTTGTCTATTGGCATACAGGAAATCATGATTGGGCATGTTGTGGAGGTGATCGCAATCCGGGTCAATCGGGTCCCGGTCATGGCACACACAGGGCGTATGAAGCTAATGAATGTTGGAAGGTTTAAGGACATTAAAGTGAAATTAATGTTGAGTATGGAGAAGAGAGAGATGTTGAAATGATTATGGGAATGGGAATGCAAGAATGCAAGTTAGATTTATGAACATGAATGATAAGAATGAAAGAGAACCATACACACGAATCAAATTTGGAAGGAAGAATGTTCCATTGAAGGAGCTTCTTAAACACTTCCTAATTCTAATCCATATGCATAGTCTTCTTTGGATGATATGTATGCATGACGAGAATAGATGGAATCCTTACACATAAATCATTTTCGAAAGGAAGAATGGTCCAATATTGGAGTTTCTTATACACTTTCAGAAACTAATCAATATGTATGGGTATGTATGGATTATATGCATGCAAGTGAATTATGATGATAGAGTTTACTCACAAGCTCAAAGAAACATCCTCACTGGTTCAACGCAATACTGCAGAGCCTTCTCACACATAGAAGAAATAGAAGACATGTAAAAATACTTAAGAGACTGAGAGACGAGACAAGAGACAAGTGACAAGTGACATGAATTAAAAGGATTTGAATTAAGATACATGTATAAGATCGTCGTGGTACGTCAAGCTAGGCACTCTATTGATCAAAGGTGGTTCCGACCTTCAAACCATGACAGTTCAACCAAATGTCACACGTAAGAAGGTGAGTTCCACTTCATTGACCCTATGTATGTCTAGGCTCGTAACGTCTAACTAAAGAAGTCTAAGACTCATTAAAACCAGCTCTAACTCACTCACATGCTCCACCGAGGGTGATTCAAGATAGAGATGTTGGTTTCAAGAGCCTATCCTATATTGGAGTTCTAACTTAAATTTGAAACTAGGTCCTATACTCATACTAGCCCACCTTGGATCCTCACTCGCTCAACCGAGGGTGATCGTCTCAAGGAAACCGTAAGCTAGCATGAGCCCTATGGATGCCTAACAATGATGCTCTAGGAGTTTGGAGGGGGGTTTATATAGTTTTTTGAATGAATTTGGGCCCTTGGATCTAGAGAAATCAACTCTCAACTCTAGGATCACTACTTTCGATTACAACCATTTGATTATCAAATCAATGGCTTGGAATTGTTCTTTCTATCAAATCTAGTGTAAAGGAGTGAAATTTAGGCGCCTTCATTCTCCACCATTGGATCTGGGGATGATATGGACCGTCGGATCAGTGTTGACATCAGTTTAGATAAGATAAGCCACTATTTTTGGAGAAAAGCTGCATTATTGATCTTTGATTGTCAAAAATTGTCTTCTTTTATGGAAAAACTCGTGGATCCTCCTTGCTTTAAGCATAAGTGCATCTCCACCCTTGAATATGAGCTCATCTTGATTGTACAACATGGCTCAATCAGCTTTCGCCATGTGGTGGCCCTTCAACCCTTCAATTTGCTTAAACTAGAAAACTGCGGTGATCCTGAAAACTGGACTTTGTGCTCTTTGACCCTCCAAACAGGCTTTGATGAAGATGAAACTTTGTAGGACTATGTTTCCAAAGAACTCATTTAGGAATATGCAAAAAAAACTTCCATCTGAATCCTCCTTGTACAAGTTTGTCTACATTTGGAAGCTTGCAAGGTGGCATTAAGGTCTCTACGAAGCTCAGATAGCCTTGAAACTTTGTACAAATATGTAGCCACATATGATCTTTATACATGCCAAACCATATGGCTAACATAAATTTCTATACAAGAATTTGTAGGGTCAAACTATAAAAATTATATTTTTACAAAATGAACATAGCATATCAATGTGCTACAAAATCCATTTTCTGTTGAAATTTGGGCTATAGACTGCCTTTGACAATCTTTACAACTATATGAATTTTCATCTAATTTGGTAACAATGAAATTTTTGCCCTAATTTCCTAACTTTGACCAGCTTTGACCGCTACCATGGACTTTCTTGATTTCTTTGAAACTTTGTATGTGAGCTTCCTGCATCCTGGACTTCTCGGGGAATTCCGGCTACCTTCACCAAATATGTTTTTTGTAGGCCTTCACAAGTGAGAAAGGAGAGAAAATCTCGACGACATTCGCCCCCACTAAACCTGCGGTTCCTCCGGAAGCGCCACTCTAGTGTTCCTAAAAAACATAAGTTTCAAGTATCATATTCTTTTAAAGGAAAATAGGCAACAAGAAGGAGAGATTGATGATATGCATGAATGAGAAGGCAACATGATATCAAGCAACATATGTATGAAAGGAAAAATTAAAACAGGCAACATGAATATGCATAAATAAATAGGTAACATTTCTATAAATGAACATGCAACATTGTTATGAATGAGTAGGCAACGTGACATGAAGCAAAATTTGCATGAAAGAAAGAATTGAAACACGCAACATGAATATGCATGAACAAATAGGCAACGTATATGCAAATGAACAAGCAACATTGACAACAAGAAAGAAAACAAACAAGCATCAATATGAAGTGGAAGTTGATGTATTGAGTCGTTTTAAGCATCAGTTCCTCTCATCTTGAAGAAAAATTTGTATCTTTTTCATAAAGCAATCTACCTTTTATAAACAAAGATTTAAGATTTTCAAGAGACATCTTTCATCTTTAGCTTATTTTAGATCAACTCCTTTCCTACATAAATATGAATATGCTCTTTCTCTAATAACATGCAAGGAAATCTAACTAAACTCCACTAATGCATAAATCTGCCTATATAGCCCGTGATTTATTCTACTATGCCTCTTTATCCTCCTTTGGCTTGCTTTTTTTTTTTTGATGATGATGATTCGGCAACTTTATGGTTACGATCACTTTTTTGGGGTGGAAGAAAGTGTAAACTTCCTGGTAATATGTAGCAGCTTCTCTTTTTTTTTTTTTGATGACGGGGAAAAATTAAACCCCGATACAAGGTACAACCATTTTTTATGACGGAGAACAGTCGTTTAAACTCCGATACAAGTGCTGTGAGATGGACTAAGGATGTAGAAACATGCAATAGCAAGAGCTAGGATTTCAACAATTATGCTTTCGATACAGGATACATATGCATGTTTATATATGAAAGTCATGTCACCAAAATAACCCTCCAAATCTACATGCCCTATCTTTCCACAATCCTAGATTATAATCAATTTCTTAGTAGATAAGTTACTACTTAAGATACAATTTTACACAAGTAGAGAAATCATCATTTGCCTTTTTTGACTCAAGTGATGTGGATAATGCAATGCAATGCAAAGACTGAAAGAAAACATGCATGAAACAAGCATGAAAAAAATAATAGAATGAACTTGAACATGAACTTGAAAAACTAATGATATTTTTATTGTTTATTTTTTTATTTTTTTTATTTTTATTTTTATTTTTTATAACATGGATACTCCTGTTTATGAATCGGCCTCATTGTTGTCATCTTCTTCAATGTCCTCATCCAAAATGTACTCGTCATTATCACGCTTCTTGAATAACTTTATCCTTTTACCTGCAATCAAAGTTTTTAGGGCAACACCATTTAATTCACAAAGAGCATACGTACCATTGTTGTTGACTTTTGATACAATGTATGGCCCAAACCACCATTGAGTGAGCTTTTTGCGTGCATCATATTGAGAGTCAAATGTACTATCATAAATGAGCACCCAATCTCCTACTTCAATTGGCTTAGGACACAATCGATGAGTTTTATCAAAATAATGCTTGTTCTTCATTCTAGATTCTCTTAATTTTTCAACGGCATCATCAAGTCTTAATTTACCTTGTTCTAACTGTTTAATGCGCAAACTCAAAAAATCATCTGTAGACATGTTTTCAGACCAAGGCAAATTTGACCATGCAGAAATATGAGACTGAATTGGAAACAATGGTTTTTTTACAGTACATGAGTTCAGCAGGCATATATCCAGTAGTACGTGTGCATGTCATTCTATCTGCCCAAAGTGCAAAAGGTAAGAATCTAGGCCATTGTTTGATGTCACTGTTACATGCTTTAGATATGGCTTTGACAATAGGTGGATGCCCTCTCTCTATTTTACCATTGGCCTCTGGATTATATGCAGTAGTGAGAGACAAACGAATACCGTGACGCTCAAAGAACTCTTTAGCTTCTCTCGCATTTAACTCTCCACGATCGGCAACTACTTTCTATATGTACCCAAAGCAACTTATGACATCTTCAAGCAAGAATTTGCAAACATTTTAAGTGGTCTTAGATCGTAGTGCACGTCCCTCTACATGATTAGTTAAGTCTTCTCTTGCAAGTACAATGTAACGCATTTTGTCAATACCTTTAGGCATAGTTACAAGATCTACTACCCACTTGTAGTGAATACAAGGTGGATAAGTAGGATGCAATGGATCTCTATGTTTGATTGATGAATGAAGTTGACAATTAGAACATGTAGAAACATAGCTACTAATGTCAACATACATCCTAGGCCAATAATAGGTACTTCTAATTTTTTCATATGTTCCAAAAAATCCTTTATGACCTGCCCATAACGTCTCATGCATCTCCTTCATTACTTGCAATTGAAGACCTCTCTTTCCTAGGACTCGTTGTGGATTCTTAACCTTACCCTTAGCATGTCTCCAAAGATAACCGTTACGTAGGAAAAAATTATAAGCTCGTTTCCTAATGTTACAGAATCTAGTAGTCCAGTTAGGTAATGGTTGTAGTGTACTCGGATACTTTCCTATGTCTCTCCATTCATTTTCATACTCAGACTCATGAAATTTCTCATACTCGTATATATGTGGAACATAGTCAACTAAATTCACATTCTTTATTAGATCACTTTCAAGATCATCATCAAATCTAGCTCTCGATAACATATCAGCAACTGAGTTTGACTTACCTGAAATATGAACTAACTCAGGATTTATGAACTTAATATATGAGATCCATCTAAGCATGGCTATATCAGGAGATGAACAATTGGCTATCATTCCAATGAGAGGCAAACAATCAATCTCAACTTTGACATTTGCACCAATGAAATATTCTTTGTCTGTTTTCAAAGTTGTTACCATACCCCATAGTTATCGTTTGATCTGTGGATATTTTCGTTGTGTTTCATGTAGAATTTTGGCACCAAACCTAATTGCATATCTATTCCCTTCACTATCATCTTGACTTATGACCCAACCTATACCAATAGGACTAGTATCAACAGTCAATATAATAGGTTTGTTAGCAGAATAGTCTACACGCTTAAGGATTGGAGCTTCAAGCAACAATTTCTTCAATTTACGCATAGCTTGAGTGTGTTTGTCAGTCCAAATAAATTTTCGTTTTTTCCTCAACAAGTCATAGAGACAATCAGCAACATGAGCAAAGTGTGGGATCCAAATAACATAAAAGATGCAAGCACCAAGAAATCTACGTACCTCACTCACGTTGTTACATGTTTCAGAAATCTTGCTAATGGCATCAACTTTTTGTGGGTATGGTTTTCGACCATAATGGCCACATAAATGTCCAACAATAAGAACCTCGTTGACACCAAAAACAGATTTTTCTATGGAAAATGTGAGACCTACCTCTTCAAATCGTTCAAATATTCTTTCACAATCAGAGATATGGTCAAGAACAAATTTACGACATCCAGATGAATCTAAAGTAATGTCCTTTACACGTTCCTCACTCCCTTTAATTGGAATATCATCAATGAATGGCATTGTTATATGAGGGATAAAATCATGTAAGACCATATTCATAGCACTCATCATATGAGCCACAGAATTAGTCACTCCTTGAGGTAAAGTACACATTCGCACTAAGCCTAAAGGAGTTTTCATTGTGGTAAATGTCACGACTATCAATTGCTAATTGGAATTGGTCATATCCAGAATATAAATCATCCATTGAATAGATAGAATGTTCTGAAAATGATTCAGCAAACTCATCTACAATGGGTCCTATTCCTACATTCCTTATGATGACTTTATTGACAGGTTGGAGATCTTGAATAAAATGTAGTTTCCCATTCTTTTTAGGCACAATGAACCATCTATTTGAGTAAGGTGCAAAAGATGGCTCTAAAATTCTCATGTTTATCTTCTCCTTAAGTAGTTTCATTGGCTCAGGTAAGTGAGCCTTTGGAACAGGTATAGGACGAAGATTCCATGGAATATGTGGAATAGTAAAGATTATCATGGGTGCAACTAGCTTAGGATCTACACAACCAATCTCATGAGGATACATAGTAAAGGCTTTTCCATGGCTCCGTATAACTCTCTCAAATTTATCTCTCTCTGCTGGAAAAAGAAAGTCATCTCTACCAATTTTCACCTGTTTGATTGTCTCATCCGTGAATGTATGTCCTATGTTTCTCTTATCTCGAAGAATTGGATCATTTTTCACATCAACAATTTTTTCATTACTTCCTTGAGGTAATGGTTGAGCTATGGGTTTGATTTTTTTGTCTACAGTTTTGTACTTTGTTTCAACTAAGGCATCATGTGTTTGGTTAAATTTTGAGCACTTGTCAACATTGAGAGCATACTCTTGGATTAAAGCATACTCATCAAGGGAAGAAAGAAGAATAATATGGGAATTAGAATTTTGTTGAAGACATAACTCTAACTCCTCAAGAGTAGAGAAACAATGAGATGTTTCAATCACATGCTCAATGTTCTCATCATGTTCCATGATTCTGTTGTTTTTATAATTTTTTTGGGTTTTTTGAATAAAAGACTTGGACAATTAACTCTTATGAAGAAAATCTAATCTAGAATGTGGAAAACAAAGTGACAAACTATTGTACATGTTGGTTGGATGCGAGATGTCAAACCAATATCCACTTTTTCCTGCTCAACAATGGATTCTATCCAAAATTTTGATCATATGTAGCTCCAAACATGAATCGAGGTGCACAATCACTACAAGCATGCTCATGACCATGAGTAACAATAGGTTTCTTTCTAATTGACAATCGATTCCTAGGATGATTCACTCCTACTGTCATGACTTGAAGTGATAGCATTCCATCCTTAGACTTAAATCTAGCATAGGTAGACCCATCATCCATGGCTTTAGTTTCCATACGACTCTCACAAATAAAGGGTTGACCTAAGAGAACTTCATAGGAGCAATTATCTTGAATAAAAAAGTGAAACTCTTTTGTGATTCCTCCTATGGATATGGGCACACTAGCACAAGCTCCATACAGGGTACCTACACCATTATTTGCAGTTCTCATACGCCATCCACAATCTTTATCTATGGGCCATCGAAACTTATCATAAACTTCTCTTGAAATCACATTGATTTCCGAGCCGGAATCTACTAATGCATTTATAGTGATAGTGTTCTTATCATTTCCTATTTTAACATGCATCTCTGATGTACCTCTAGACCAAAATGTTCTTTTAAAGTGACTTTCATGATTGTTTTCATGATTTTCATGGTCAGGTTGAATAGGTCCTAAGAAATTTTTATTAACATTTACTTCATCATCATCAAAGTCCTCTTCATCAGATTCATCAAAGTTTAAGGCTTCATTCATAGCTTGATCTTGATCTAGAGAATCTTGCATCTCAGTATCTAGATTAAGCAAAAACCTGTTCCTTTTAATTAGGCCGATAAAGTTATCTTTAAAAACAAGCTTTGCAATAGAGAAAACTTGTTTTAAAGACATAGTCACTTGACTCTTAAGCAAAATGTCATCTAAAATCTCCATAGGATCTATTTTTCTCTCAATTTCTGAAATCAAGATGGCTTTAGGTTTTCTCTTTGGTTTCTTTTGTTTTTGCTCAGGGTCTTGTTTTTGTTCATGTTCTCATGTTTGGTCTTCAGTTTGTTTTGATTGTTCTTGTTTATCCAAAGGCTTTGGTTCTGTTTTTCTTTGCTTTGTCTTCTTCCCTTTTTGTTTCTCCTCTTGTTTTTGTTCATTGGGTTGTGCTTCTTGTTTTTTATCTTTGGATTGTGATGTTTCTCCCTGCTCTATGATTGTTTCTATTCCCTTTGAGGTTTGTTTTCGTGTTACTCTTCTTTCACTAGGCTCAGCTTCATCTCTTTTTTGTTTTTCTTCTACATTGGATATGTGAGAAATAAGAGATTGATCTTCTATCGGTGACTCCCAAGCTGTTATTCTCCTAATCTCATCTCATGCTCTTACTAAAGCCTCTATGGAAAAGTCACCTTCCTTTGTGGGTTTACTTGATTCTACTTGTTGTTCATCAAGAGCTTCTAGTTTCACTCCTCTAGTTCCTACGTCCGTTATGGTTATATTTTCATAATGTTTTTTCATTCCTCCCTTACCATAATTTCCTTGCAAAGGTAGCCTAGATCGATAGTCATAGATTTTCTTGTCTATGTCTATTACTAGTCGTTGCTCCTTAGCAGCCTTGAATAGTTCACAATCTCTCAAAAAGTGCTCTAACGAATCACACCAAGGACACCTACGAGGGCCATGCACAAAACCATTTTGATTTTGAGGATTTTGATTAACTTGTGGTGGGAAATTTTGAAATTGAGGATTTTGTTGATAAGGTATTGCTGCAACAGGATAATTAGGATTTTGATAAGGCAATTGATGTATTTGAGGAGCTTGGGGAGCAACATGTGGTACTTGAGGTGCAAGAGGAGCTTCCATATTATACGGTTGATGATTTTGAAAATTTTGATTTTGAGGATTTTGAAAAGCTATTTGTGAAGCTTGAGGATACATGTTTTGATACATTTGAGGATTTTGCACATGAGGATGAGGATTTTGCATTGAAGGATTATGCATTGGAGGAACTTGATATGCTTGAGTAGGAGCTACTTGTGGATTTTGATTGGTAGCTATAACATGTTGATTAGGCTCTTTAAAAGACATTGGGCTCGTTTGATTTTGGAAAGTTTTGGTGTAATTAGATTGTAAAGCATCTATAGTCTTGGCCAAATTGGATTGTGTAGCAATAAGACTTTCCATTTTCTTAGTGAGAATTTCCACTTGAGATTGTTCAACTACACTTTTATTTGGCTCTACTTTAAAACCTTGAGTAGGCTCCATCATTTGAGGAATATGAGTAGAGTCAAAAAGCATAGCATTGGATTGTTCTCTAACTTGCTCCTTAGTTTGTGGAAGGCTAGCTTGAGGAAGACTAGTTTGCTCATAAAGCATGGATTGTCTTTGATGTCTATGGGCTACAGCCTCTACTACTTTACGCACTTTTTGCCAATTGTCAGTAAGACCATAACGCTTATCTGGTTCTTCTAATCGCCGTTCAACTTCCCTACGAGTTTCAGGAGGAAGAAGCTTAAGAAAATTGATCACAAGATCAGGTTCCAAAGTTATCTTATCCTCATCAGGAAGTTGTTCATAGCGTCTAATATACTCATTTTGTAAGTGAGTAATAGAGCTACTAGGCTTTGGTGAATTGACCCATCGTAAGAATCGATCCCGATTATGTTGGCTATAATCTTCAAGATAGAATTCTTTGAGTATCTCCTTTCTAAAATCACTCCAAGGAAGACTATCATATTGAGTGACACGGTTTATGATAGAGCTATCAACAATTCGTTCAAAGAATGATATCAAAAGATCTTCGGGAAGACCAAAAATCATAGCTTGCTCTTCAAACAAATCTAAGTAGCTTGTGATGTTGATGCCATTGAATTTTCCCTTCTCTCTCAACATAGAAGAGTCTATTCTTTGGCCTTGTTTCTCAACAATAAGGGATTTGAATCCTTCCTCCATCTTATGTGAATAAGCAAGTGATGCACGATGCTCTAGATCTCTCACAAATGTGTTTACTTCACGACGAAGATGTGCACGATACTGTGAGAAATCCAGTGCAACACTCAAGACTGATGATGATGATATGATGAGGATGAAAAATATGAAACAAAGGATATGGATCACAACCTCCCAACAAGATCAAAAGCAAATGCCACGAAGCGTTTCACGTCGGGTTCAAATTTGGAGGTGATCGCAATCCGGGTGGATCAGGTCCGGTCGTGGCACACACAGGGTGTATGAAGCTAATGAATGTTGGAAGGTTTAAGGACATTAAAGTGAAATTAATGTTGAGTATGGAGAAGAGAGAGATGTTGAAATGATTAGGGGAATGCGAATGTAGGAGTGCAAGGTGGATTTATGAACATGAATGATAAGAATGAAAGAGAACCATACACACAAATCAAATTTGGAAGGAAGAATGGTCCATTGAAGGAGCTTCTTAAACACTTCCTAATTCTAATCCATATGCATAGTCTTCTTTGGATGATATGTATGCATGACGAGAATAGATGGAATCTTTACACATAAATCAATTTCGAAAGGAAGAATGGTCCAATATTGGAGCTTCTTATACACTTTCAGAAACTAATCAATATATATGGGTATGTATGGATTATATGCATGCAAGTGAAATATGATGATAGAGTCTACTCACAAGCTCAAAGAAACATCCTCACTGGTTCAACACAATACTGCTGAGCCTTCTCACACATAGAAGAAATAGAAGACATGTAAAAATACTTAAGAGACTGAGAGACGAGACAAGAGACAAGTGAAAAGTGACATGAATTAAAAGGATTTGAATTAAGATACATGTATAAGATCGTCGTGGTACGTCAAGCTAGGCAGTCTACTGATCAAAGGCAGTTCCGACCTTCAAACCATGATAGTTCAACCGAATGTCACACATAAGAAGGTGAGTTCCACTTCATTGACCCTATGTATGTCTAGGCTCGTAACGTCTAACTAAAGAAATCTAAGACTCATTAAAACCAGCTCTAACTCACTCACACGCTCCACCGAGGGTGAGTCAAGATAGAGATGCTCGTTTCAAGAGTCTATCCTATATTGGAGTTCTAACTTAAATTTGAAACTAGGTACTATACTCATACTAGCCCACCTTGGATTCTCACTCGCTCAACGAGGGTGATCGTCTCAAGGAAACCGTAAGCTAGCATGAGCCCTATGGATGCCTAGCAATGATGCTCTAGGAGTTTGGAGGGGGGTTTATATAGTTTTTTGAATGAATTTGGGCCCTTGGATCTAGAGAAATCAACTCTCAACTCTAGGATCACTACTTTCGATTACAACCACTTGATTAATCAAATCAATGGCTTGGAATTGTTCTTTCTATCAAATCTAGTGTAAAGGAGTGAAATTTAGGCGCCTTCATTCTCCACCATTGGATCTGGGGATGATCTGGACCATCGGATCAGTGTTGACATCAGTTTGGATAAGATAAGCCACTGTTTTTGGAGAAAAGTTGCATTATTGATCTTTGATTGTCAAAAATTATCTTCTTTTATGGAAAAACTCGTGGATCCTCCTTGCTTTAAGAATAAGTGCATCTCCACCCTTGAATATGAGCTCATCTTGATCGTACAACATGGCTCAATCAGCTTTCGCCATGTGGTGGCCCTTCAACCCTTCAGTTTGCTTAAACTAGAAAACTACGGTGATCCTGAAAACTGGACTTTGTGCTCTTTAATGATCTTGAGAAGGGGGAGATAGTGTTAGACATTGTTCTACAAAGACCATCTTTTGTGTGTGGGACAAGGGTTAGTCATAGCCAAGGTCTCTAGCTTAGGGGATATCCTAAGGTATTAAATAGTAATGGGGATGAGTGTTGCATGGTGACCACATGTTGGCACTATGGAGAATGAGTTCTCCTATGCGCAATGAAAATGTGTAGTGAACCCTTGTGTGTCCAACACTTGGACAAATAGCTACACCTTAGATAGCGTAATACTCTCAATAAAAAACTCAAATGGGAATGTGCCTTTAGTTGATCAAAGTAGACGAAGAGAGCTTTCTAACAAGCTATAAATGACTTAATTTGGACAATTTTTGATTAGGAAACGCAACTGACAAAGATGAACTACCTGTCCACACAAGTATGCTGAAGAATTGAACTTCACTCTCATACTAATAACTGACAATTTAGACAATTTTTTATTAGGAAATGCAACTGAAAAATATGAACTACCTGTCCACAGAAGTATGCTGAAGAATTGAACTTCTAACAAGCTATAAATGACTTAATTTGGATAATTTTTTATTAGGAAACGCAACTGACAAAGATGAACTACCTGTCCACACAACTATGCTGAAGAATTGAACTTCACCTGTGTATATATATCCTCTGAGGATGATATTTGAGAGAAAGTAAACACAAATAGATTTCCAAAAAGCTAAAAATCAAGTAATTTGGATGAGTTTTGGTCAGGAAACTCAACTGACCAAAATAGACCACCTGTGCACACAAGTATACTAAAAAATTGGACTTCACTCTCTGATAGATATCTCACAGAATATAAATCCTTTGAATGCGATATTTGGGATAGCAAAATCAAATGCAAATAGATCTCCAAGAAGCCAAAAATAAATCAATTTGGATATGTTTTGGTTGGGAAACTTAACCGACCAAAATAGACTACCTGTCTACACAAGTATGCTGAAAAACTAGACTT
This sequence comes from Ceratopteris richardii, assembly GCA_020310875.1. Classification (NCBI taxonomy): domain Eukaryota; kingdom Viridiplantae; phylum Streptophyta; class Polypodiopsida; order Polypodiales; family Pteridaceae; genus Ceratopteris; species Ceratopteris richardii. The sequence goes on along the minus strand of CM035407.1, from coordinate 81,896,990 downwards.
CACTCTTTGACTAATATCTCACAAAATATATAACCTTTGAAGGAGATATTTGAGATAAAGAGACTAAACAAGATAAGCTTTCCAATGAGTGTTTAAACACAAGAAATGGTTACATATACATGTCACGAGGAAGGAGATAAGGAAGAGAGCTCACACACACACTCTCACTCTCAAGGAGAAGCACACACACAAATTGAGGCAAGGAAGAATGATCTTCTTCTTCTTCTTCTATTACATAAAAGGAATGTACAAGAATGACCTAAAAACAAGAATACAACAAGTGCAATATATAAAGACCAGTACATAAGGAAAAACCTAATGTCCGCGAATGAGTGAGCTGGCAAGAAACAAATGTGCCATCACTCTCGGTAGATAAATCTAATAAAGCTCAATGAAGTATCCCTGACATATACCGGCGTGACCACTATACATGTCAGAGAAACAAAAAAGTGGTACGTGTCATCCTGGATCATCACATGTTGAGCTTGATATCTCAACACTCCCCCTCAAGCTCAACGCCATATCCTGTAATCCAAGCATCTCCCGAAACTTCTTCAACTTCTCAGCTCCAAGTGCTTTGGTGAAAATATCAGCAACCTGCTCATCTGTTCTCACATAAACAAGATCAATATCACTTGCCAATACCTTCTCTCTGATGAAGTGATAATGTACCTCGATATGCTTTGTTCTAGCATGGAAAACAGGTTTTTGTGCTAGCTGTATGCTACTAAGATTATCACAATAGATAGTGATAGGCTTTTGCACTTCCATACCTAAATCTGCAAGTAACATCTCCAACCATGATGCCTCACATGTTGCCATTGCAGCACCTCTATACTCAGCCTCTGTACTCGACAAAGCAACAGTGGGTTGCTTCTTACTGCTCCATGTAATAGCTGCACCTCCAAGTGAGAAAAGAAAGCCACTAGTAGATCTTCTATCTGGAGTACTACCAGCCAAATCTACATCGGTGTATCCATGAACCTGCAAATGTACACCAGCTTCATAAAACAATGCATAATCCAAAGTAGCACTCACATAACATAGAGTGCGCCTCAGAGCATCCTAATGTGGCTTCTTGGGAACCTGCATAAACTAACTTTCAAGTCCAACAATGTAGCTTAAATCAGGCCTTGTAATTGTAAGATATATAAGACTTCCCACAATTTTCCTGTACATAGTAGCATTTTCCAATGCTTCACCTGATGTACTATCCAATTTCAAATTCTGATCTAAAGGCATAGAAATTGGCTTACAATCAGCCATACCATACTTTTGCAGCATATTCAAGGCATATTGCCTTTGCGACATCCATATACCTGTTTCTGTATGTATAAACTCAATGCCCAAGAAATAGCGCAGCACACCAAGATCTTTCATGTTGAATTCCTACATAAGAAGTTTCTTTACCTCTTTGATGCTTTCTTCATTGTCACCACCTACTATCAGGTCATCAACATAAATAGCCACAATAGTGATGCCATCATCAGCCTTCCTTGCATATAGTGAGTGATCTGCATCACACATAGAAAACCCAATGCTGGTTAAGTAATCAGCAATCCTTGCATGCCATGCATGCGGAGCCTGCTTCAGCCCATACAAAGCCTTTTGCAACCTGCATACATATTCTGGATGCTTTGAATCTTCATATCCTTGTGGCTGGTCCATATATACTTCTTCCTGTAACTCACCATGTAGGAAAGCATTCTTCACATCCATCTGATGCAAAGTACATCCTTTTGTTGTAGCTAATGCAACAAGTGTCCTAACAGTAGACATTTTAGCTACAGGGCTGAATGTTTCCTCATAATCAATGCCATATGTCTATGCATATCCTTTAGCTACCAATCGTGCTTTATACCTGCTTATGCTACCATCAGCATTATGCTTTACCTTGTAAACCCATTTACAGCCTATGGGTTTCTTTCCTTGCGGCAATGGAACCAGCTTCCATGTATCATTTCCATAAAGTGCAGCCATCTCCTCATCCATAGATTTTTCCCAATCTGCATTACCAATTGCATCTTCAAAACAAGAAGGTTCAGCATCTTGTATCACCTTTGTCATGTAGGCACAATGGCGAGCCATGTAACTATCATATGTCAATCGTTGCACTGAATTATGCATCCTCCCAGATCTTCTTGGTCCTGGGTCACTTCTCCTTGTATCATCTACATGTGCCCTTCTTACTCTTCGAGTCTTCACAGAGGGCAATCCAAGTTCCTCATCAAGGCTCTTTTCTGAACTGCTTGAATCTCCATCAACGTCTTCAAAACTTTCACATGTTTTATGACCAGCAGAAAGCTTTTCTTTACCTTTCTTGGATGTATTTGATGAATTTGCTGGACTGAAATTCCCACGTAATCTTCCACTCCATGGATTTGAGTTGGAACTATTGCTTGGTGATGCATCTGGTCCACTAAAAACCTGAGATTCTACACTTGATTTTTCAGCATTTTCTTTGTCATTTGGTTCAAGACTCAGTCCTTCTTTGGCATCTGCATAGAAGCTTGACATTTCATCAAATACCACATCTCTACTCACCTTTACTTGTCGTGTGAGTGGGTTATAACATTTATATCCCTTTTGCTCAAGGGAGTATCCAATGAAGACACACTTTTCTGCCTTTGGATCAAGCTTCGTCCTCAATTCATCTGGGACATGTACATATGCAATACAGCCAAAAACATTCAGATGTGATAAGTTTGGCTTTTTACCTGTAAACTTCTCTTCAGGTGTAACTTGATGTACAGCAGCAGTTGAAGTTCTATTCATGATGTATACAGCAATATGCACAGCCTCTGCCCAATAACAATGAGGCATATTCTTCTCAGCCATTAAGGCTCTTGCTATTTCTGCAATATGTCTGTTTTTGCATTCAGCAACACCATTCTATTGTGGTGTGTACCTGCATGAAAACTGACGCCGAATTCCATGATTTTTTAGAAAACTCTTGAACTCATTAGACATGTATTCACCTCCTCCATCAGATCTTAATGTCTGAATGTATTTCCCTGTCTCCTTTTCCACCATAAGTTTAAAATTCTGGAAGTGAGTGAACACCTCGCTCTTCTATTTCATGAAATATACCCATACTTTGCGTGTATGGTCATCAATCAAAGTAACATAAAACCTGCAACCGCCCATAGATGTGATCTTTGTTGGACCCCAAACATCTGTATGTACTACTTGTAGTACATTCTCACTAACATGCTTGTCATGTGGAAATGATGCTCTTGACTGTTTACCAAATTGACATGCTGCACATACCTTTTGCATTTCTACAACTTTGAAATTTGGTAGTCCATGAACAATCTCCTTTGACTGCATCAATTTCAGCCTTTACAAGTTTGCATGTCCAATCCGTTTGTGCCACATCTCTATATCTGCAATAACTCCTGCACCTTTTGTAAACATGGCTGCATTCATTTCAGGAATCTTCACATTTAGGGTGAACATCCTACCCACTTTGTTTCCTTTGGCAACCAATCGTCCATCCTGCTTGTACTCTTCTACATATAATCCATCAGCATTGAACTTGACTTGTAATCCCTGGTCAACCATTTGTCCAACAGAAACCAGATTCTTTGCTATATTTGGAACATGCAGCACATCAGCAAGATGTTTTACCTTCCTGTCCTCCATAGACAATGCTATGTTTCCTGTATGCTCAATAGGATGCGATCTATCATCACCTGTTTCAACATATCCAGGAACTGGCATTTTTTGCAAACTACTAAACCATTCTGCATGACTGGTCATGTGATTTGAAGCACCTGAATCAACATACCAGACATTATCATTTGATTTTGAAACACTAGCAGACGTCATATTCATCATGTGATGTTGAACCATAAACAACTTCTCAGAATCATCTGCACTTGTGGATGCATAATTGTTTTGCTGCCTTCTGTTATTTTGATTCTTCAACCTGCAATCACATTCAAAGTGTCCAGGTTTACCACAATTCCAGCATCCTTTATTATCATTACCTGAATCATTTCTTTGGAAATTTCTGCGACCTCTTTGACTCCCCCTGCCTCGAAATTGTCCTCTTCCTCCCGCATGATTCTGTTGTTGACCTTGGTCTTGGTTATTGTTTCCTCTTCCACTTCCAAAACCTCTACCTCTGGCTCTTCCTCTGCCAGAGTAGAATACCTGCTCAAAACTGGGCTTTCCTTGGGAGTTTGAATCCTCACCAAGATTCTTTTCTTCAATAATCAGCATAGATACCAAATCAACAAAATTCAGAATATTTTCCCTAGTCTGTATAGAAGTTCTGAACTGCTTATATGCAGCTCCTAAACCACGAAGGCACACTTCCACCTTATCATCATCATCTACATTCATGCCAATAGATGCAAGTGACTCACATATGCTTTTGATTTTTAGAGTGTAGTCACTTACCGACATGCTCTTTTTCTCCAATGTATGTAGCTCGTTCTTGAGTTGCAATTTCCATGCCTTTGTATTGGTCTCGTACAAAGTGACCAAACTGTTCCAAGCCTCTTTTGGAGTCTTGGCATCCTGTATGTGTCCAATCATGCTATCCTGTATGCTAACAGATAGCCAATACATTACCTTTCGTGCTCCTTGATTCCATTCCTCATATGCTCTTAACTATTCTGCAGTCTGATTCCTTTCTGGTAATTGCGGAGCATTTTCATTCTCTCCTTCGATGTACTTCCAGTAGCCTTTTCCCATCAGGAAATTCGTCATTCTGAATCTCCAAGCATGGAAGTTATTCTTGTCCAGCTTATCGCTCATAAGCTGGCTCATTCCATCTGTGTTTGCCATTTCTGCAACAATTCACAACACCGCAACACACTACAAGCAGCACTTCTGCTTGAACACTGTCGCGCTATGACGTGACAGTTCGATCTCAGAAAAACACAATTTTCGTGTATCAACAGTACGCGGAATTGCTTGAAATTCTGGATCTAGAATATATGAGTGTCGCCGAACACAACACAAGTTACAGTTTCTGAAATTGACCTGGTTTTTCTGTGGGCCCCACCTTGCGGGCTCGAAACGGAGGTTGAGATGGCTTCGAAACTTCGATCTGACAAAAACGAGTGACCCTAAAGGGCCTAAAGGGATAACTCGCGAAAATATTTTGAGTTCTTCTACCTTCACGCCGATTTTCATAGCAAACGGAGGTTGTTTGTGAAATCGCATTTTCTCCACGCCTTGCCGTGTAGTCTTCACCGTCGCCTTCTCCACGAGCTCTCTACAGCCACCTGGCTCTGATACCATGTCACAAAGAAGGAGATAAGGAAGAGAGCTCACACACACACTCTCACTCTCAAGGAGAAGCACACACACAAATTGAGGCAAGGAAGAATGATCTTCTTCTTCTTCTTCTATTACATAAAAGGAATGTACAAGAATGACCTAAAAACAAGAATACAACAAGTGCAATATATAAAGACCAGTACATAAGGAAAAACCTAATGTCCGCGAATGAGTGAGCTGGCAAGAAACAAATGTGCAATCACTCTCGGTAGATAAATCTAATAAAGCTCAATGAAGTATCCCTGGCATATACCGGCGTGACCACTATACATGTCAGAGAAACGAAAAAGTGGTACGTGTCATCCTGGATCATCACATGTTGAGCTTGATATCTCAACAATACACTGAGATATGAGCTTCACAACACAGCTATGTACAAAATGATGTGCGACTGGAAGGAGTCTATGGGAAGACAAAATGACAAAATGACCAGATTCGACTATTGCGAGCTCTTGCCTCTTTCTCTCCTTGTTTAGAATGTGCTCCCACTCCACTTTTATAACCAACGAGCATGTGAAAAAGTTTGTGCCTCCTTCTTAACTCACCACTTTGCCCACTACGTGCCACTTACTACAAGGCAGAAATTGTATCTTTTACTCATCATGAATTTTGACTAGACTTTTTTTTCTCTTTTCTCTTCTTTTCCTTTATCTTATATATGGTAAAATTATCAAGCATAGCTCATGTGAAAATGATCTTGTACATCTATCTTCAACACTCTCCCTCAAGCTTATTTGGGAGTTATCTTCAACCATGTCCTACAAATTTATCACATCCTTGAAACCTTTGAGTTTAGAAGCATCCAAGAACTTTGTAAACATATCTGCAACCTGCTCTTTGGCTCTAATGAACTTTATCTCCACATCTTTGCTCAATACCTTCTCCCTTACATAATGGTAGTGGACCTCTATGTGCTTGCTCGCATGAAACATAGGATTGCTTGCCAAGTAAATACTTGAGATGTTATCATCGTATATAGGGATGGCTCCAACTTGCACTTCAAGATCAGCCAAAAGCTTTTTAATCCACATTGCTTCACCTATGGTAAATGCTAGTCCTCTATATTCAACCTCCATGGATGAAAGTGCAACAGTAGGTTGTTTCTTTGAGCTCCATGTGATAGGTTTGCTTCCTATCATCAACACATAACCTGAGGTTGATCTCCTATCTTCCTTTGAACCTACCCAATCAACATCCCTAAAGCCTTTGACCTGTAATTCTTCATTCAAAATTGTAAAACAAAGCATGATTAATTGTATGCTTTATGTATCTCAACACTCTCTTGGCTGAATTTAAATGTTCACTTGTCGAGGCTTGCATAAACTGAGAAAGTACACAAACAACATAAGATAAATCAAGTCTTGTAATGTTTGCATAGATTAATGATCCTACAATGCTTCTGTATGTCGTTATATCTTCCAATAGTTCTCCGTCATTTGAACAAATATTTGTATTTGTGTCCATGGGTTGAGTGAGTGGTTTGCATTCACTCATTCCAAATTTGAAAAGAACATCCAACAAGTACTTCCTTTGCATTAAGTAGATGCCACTTTTTCCATAAACAACTTCAATTCCTAAAAAATATTTCAGCTCTCCAAGATCTAAAATTTTAAACTCCTTACCAAGCTTCCTTTTGATATCTTTGATCCCTATAACATCATTTCCTATTATGATGAGGTCATCGACGTATATGCAAATATATACCTCTCTATTTTCTTCCTTCTTCATGTACAATGAAGGATCTACACTACTTGGGTTGTATCCACACTTAGTTAGATATTCTACTAGTCTCTGATTCCATGCTCTTGCTGCTTGCTTCAAGCCATAAAGTGCCTTTTTCAACCTACAAACAAAGTCTGGATGGTTTTCATCTTCAAATCCAACCGGTTGACTCATGTATACCTCTTCTTGTAGTTCTCCATTGAGAAAAGCATTTTTTATGTCGAGTTGATATAATGGCCATCTCCTTGAAGCACCAATTGTTATTAATGTTCTGATTGTTCCCATCTTTGCAACAGGGTTGAAAACTTCATCATAATCTATGCCTTTTGTTTGTTTAAATCTTTGGCAACTAATCTATCTTTATATCTAGCTAGTGAACCATCAGCATTCCTCTTTACTTTAAACACCCATTTTTTGGAACAATCTTCATACCTTCTTTCTTTGTCGTTAGCTCCCATGTGTGATTATCTTTGAGAGCTTTGATCTCCTTTTTCATAGCTTGCTTCCATTCCCTTTGTGTGCAAGCTTCTTCATATGACTCAGGCTCTTTGTCTTTGATAACCTGCATCATGTATACAAAATGTTTCACCATGAAACTATCATAACTCAGCCTTTGAGTTGGATACCTTGTCCTTGAAGATCTTCTTTCATAGTCTTTAGAAAGTTGCTTCTTTAACCTGTTCAACTTTACATTCAAAGTGATTACCTCTTCATATTCTTCTTCACTTGCATCTATCTCACTGTTTGGAGTAGCACTTGCCTCTTCGGCTCTACTATGAGCTGAATTTGGAGACAAAGAATGACTCCCCCTCCATGTTGAACATTCTTCATTTGATATAGATGCCTCTAGACCTGAAACATTTGTGCTTGATTGTTGAACTTCTCTTTGATTTGTTCCTGCATAATCATCATAATCTTCTTCAAGAATCTCCTCCTCTTGAGTCGAGTGATGTATTCCCGATGTTCTACACCTATTCATCAAGTAAATGGCGATTGTGGTAGCTTCAACCCAATAGTACAATGGTACCTTCATCTTGTTGAGCATGCATCTTGCAATTTCAGCAATTTGCCTATTTTTCCTCTCAGCTACTCCATTTTGTTGTGGTGTATACCTACAAGTAAATTGCCTTTTGATCCCATTCTCTTGTAGAAAATCTAAAATTTCTTTGGAGAAGTATTCTCCTCCACCATTGGACCTTAAGTTTTTGATAGACCTTCTTGTTTCTTTTTCAACTTGAACTTTGCATCTTTTGAATATAGAAAACACCTCTGATTTTCGATTCATACAAAATAGCCATACCTTTCTTGAGTGATCATCAATGAAGGTGACAAAAAATCTATTACCAGCCATTGATGCCTCTTGGATTGGTCCCCATACATCCGTATGTATCAAGTCCAAGACATTTGGGGCCACATAACTGCTCCTCTTGAATGGCTTCCTCGTTTGCTTTCCTAGTTGACAAGCTTCACATAACTCATGTAGTCCAATGTTATTAAATTTTGAAAGACCTCTTACCACTTCATGTTTGGTCATGTCCTTCAACTTTGGAATGTTGATGTGTCCTATTCTTTTGTGCCATAAGTCCGGCCCTAAAGTTTTCTTGTTCCCACATTGAATGTACATGACCTTTCCATGTGGATGTTGGACATCAAAAGTGAACATCCTTCCTTCTCTTCTACCTCGAGCAATGACCTTGAAGACTTCCTTTGGATTCTTTATGAAGCACCCATTCTCATTGAATATGACATGATAACCCTTCTCTACCATTTGTCCTACTGAAATCAAGTTCTTTGAAATTGTAGGAACATGAAGAACATTAGATAGTAACTTTGTGCTGCTTGTATCTCCAAGCCTTATATCTCCAATATGTTCAATCATGTGTTGAGTATCATCACCTGTTTCAACACATCCTTTTCCACTTGGTACCTATAGATTAGTGAACAAACTTTCTTGGCATGACATATGGTTACTACAACCTGAATTAATGTACCATTTTTGTCATCTTCACAAGAGCTTCTATACCCATGTCTCATTGCAAGTAGTGTGTCCTTACTTCCTTCACTTGAGGTGCATGCATAGTTGCTTTGGCTCCGTTGATTGCCTCCATTTGGTCTTCCATTCTTCAACCAACAATCTCTAGCATAGTGTCCTACTTTACCACAATGATAGCATGTTATACCTTTATGAGAATTGTAGGAGCCTCGGCTTCTTCCTCTACTTCTACCTCAACCTCTTTGTTGAGGATAGAAGAATCTTGAGGATAAATAGTTAATTTGAATTCTGAAATTCTTCTAACTCAGATATTACTCAATCGGATGTGTATTTTCTGGTTCAGATGTTAACAGATAGTTACTTATTTCCATAATGTGCTGATGTCGAAAAAAAGACAAGTAGTTTTATTTCGTTCACAAGAAGAGAGAAGGCAGAGAGGAGGAGAAATGTATCCAAGAAGGAGAGCGCAAGAAACTAGAAGAGGCAAGACGCGTCTTCAAAGAGAACGATGCAGAGACAGATTTACTTATTTCCCTAGTGTATTTTTGCATAGACAAAAGTTCTATTCAACTTTTCTATCATGTAATACTTGATGTAGAAGAACTCTAATGGAGAAATTTACTTAAGTACATTCAGTGCAAGAATGATTTTTTGTCTAAATCAATATTGTTTGTTGAAGAGAGATTTTGTTGCAGCGTAGTAGTGTTAAATCTAAAAATCTGTTTGGTAGTGAATTCTTTTTGTGAAGTAGAATCAATGCGAAAGTTTGATTGTCCAGAAATAATTAGTGATGTGTTGAATGCAAACCCAACACATTTGGCGATCCTAGTGTGCTGCTAATGAAGCAAGAAATGCATGAAGGAAAGAAGGAAACGATTTGGTAAAGTGTATTTTACAAGAGTGCAGGCAAAGCCAGCTAACGTGGAGTCATCCTCAGAATTCTATGATTGGTATGAAGCTGAGGAGGAAGCAAATCTGGAAATAGAAGAGGAACGGGGAGAAACAGGTGCACCAGAGGTAAGGTTAGTGAGCAATATACTTGGAGCGCTATTCCTAACAGAAGCAATTATAGGAGTAAGAAGCGACTCCAATTCGACCCACTTGTAGGGGCGACCGATCAAAGAACTAGGCATACACCTCAACCACAGCCAATGGTGCAACCACCTCCCAATCCTAAAGTCAAAGCAGCTCATTTTAGAGGAGGCTCTAAAGAAGATGATGATTGCCATGTGGCTCAATTTGAGATAAAATGGATAGCTAATGGATACCCAACTATATATGGTGATGACATTAAACTTCAGCAATTTTCTGCCATGTTGGAAGGACGAGCAATGAGCTGGTTCAGTCAATATGGTATTGCTCATTTTGCTACATATGATGCATTAAAAATAGCATTTTTGCAACGATTTAGAAAAGAGAAGACTCCTTTCGATGTGTTACAGAAATTGAGAGCTATTAGGCAAAAAACCATGTTAGTGGAAGATTATGCTCAAAAATTCAAAACCTTCATGGAACCATTGCAACTTATGAAAGACCTACTAACGAGATGTTGGCAGGTTATTTTCTAAAAGGATTACAAAGTACCATAAGACATGCAATTGCAAGTGTGGATATTGTGAATGGCTTTGATGTACTAGTGTTAGCATTTGCATGTGTGGAAAGAAGATTTGGAAGGGCTAAAAAGAGACATTCTGATTCTAATTCAGAGACCAACTCTGATTCAGAATTGGAGTCGGACAAAGGTTCAACTGATTCTGATTCTGATACCCAAGATGAAGAAGTAGTAGGGAGCAAGCATCGTAAGCATAAGCCTAAGCAAAGTAAAGAGGAAGCATGGATTAGTAAGTTAAAAAGACATGGATATTCCATTGTAGCTCCAAAAGAAAGGAGATTTTGTGATATTTGTGATAAAGACGGACATACAACAAATCAATGTTGGTACAACCCCAAGAATAGAGGGCAAAGTTCACGGCAAGAGAATAGGAATAATACTGATGTGGCAGCCAATCAGGCTATGCCTGTGCAAGGGAGAGGCAATTTTCAGAGGCAGCAGCAAGCAAGACCTCTATGGGGAGATCAGGGGAATCAGCAAGGACATAACCAGCAAGGTCGTCAGCAGGGGCGACCACAAAGAGTGATGCCTTGTGGATATTGTTCAGCGCCTGATCATTGGATAGGACCCAATTGCCCATTATGGGTAAAACATAGAGAAGAAAGGGGCATACCAGTAATTCAGTATAATCAGACTAATCAACAGGGACAACAAGTACAACAGGGACAGCAGGCTGCTCAGGCCAATGCTATAGTTATTGAGTTACCAGAACCAGAGTGTAGAAAGGAGATAGCTCCTAGTACATCGGAAATGGTAAATGCAAAGCATGACTCTCAGTGGTGTTGTGATTGTAAGCAGTGTTGGAAAGGAAAAGAAGTGGAAGTGTTGGCGGTCACAAGGTCTAAGAACAAAGTTCCTATTAGTTGGCAAGAACAACGACAAGTTAGGGACAAAGTGCAAAAATAGGTGAAATTTATAGATCCGATCGAGGAAGAGCAGGATGCAAGCATGGTATAGTCAATAACAAGTGAAAACAAGAATCCAATCAAGCAAGATGTTGATAAAGATTGGTTTGAGGGAATCATTAACTCACCATTACAGTTGTCTTTAGACCAATTATTATCCTTGGTACTAGTGTTTCGGGAGAAATTATTGAAGAAGCTGATTGGTCAGTGTTCAGAGCCAGCATTTAGGTCGATACCCTCAACATTAGCCAATAACATTGATCCAGCAGATGTAGATTTTGTTGTGCCAGTAATTCAGGTACAGTATGGGCAAAGACAATTTGATGAAGTGTTGCTTGATGGGGGCTCAGGGGTGAATATATTACCTGAGCATATTTTTAAAGAAATGGGAGAAGGGGCATTGGCTCTAGCACCGTTTCAAGTGAAGATGGCGGATCAAACTCGAGTTCAACCTTTTGGCATTCTGAAGCAGCAGCAGATCATTATTTTTGGAATGTCATTTATGGTAAATTTTGTGGTCATTAGGATGTTTGAGTCAGCTTATCCATATGAAATGTTGTTAGGAAGACCTTGGTTTAGGGTTGCTAAAGTCAAGCAAGATTGGGGTCTGAATGTGTGTATCACGGCATTTCCCTCTCTTCCACCATCCCCTCAACCCCTCCAACCCCACCGTCCCCTCCTCTTTTCCCCCACCACCCCCGTGGCCCCCACCATCACCTCGACCCCCTCCAACTCCACCAGCCCTCTTCTTTTCCCCCACCACTCCTGCGGCCCCACCCTCACCCTGACCCCCTCCAACCCCACTGTCCCCTCCTCTTTTCCCCCACCACCCTCGCGACCCCCACCATCACCTCGACCCCCTCCAACCCCACTGTCCCCTCCTTTCTTTCCCACCACCCCCACGGCCCCACCATCACCTCGACCCCCTCCAACCCCACCGTCCCCTCCCTTTTCCCCACCACCCCCACGGCCCCCACCATCACCTCGACCCCCTCCACACCACCACCACCCCACAACCCTCCACCACTCCACACCACCCCACGACCCTCCACCACTCCACACCACCACCACCCCACAGCCCTCCACCACTCCACACCACCACCACCCCACGACCCTCCACCACTCCACACCACCACCACCCCACAGCCCTCCACCACTCCACACCACCACCACCCCACAGCCCTCCACCACACCACCACCACCCCACAACCCTCCACACCACCACCACAGCCCTCCACCACACCACCACCACACCACCACCCCACAGCCCTCCACCACTCCACACCACCCCACAACCCTCCACCACACCACCACCACCCCACGGCCCTCCACCACTCCACACCACCCCACAGCCCTCCACCACTCCACACCACCACCACAGCCCTCCACCACACCACCACCACCCCACAACCCTCCACCACACCACCACCACCCCACAGCCCTCCACCACTCCACACCACCACCACCCCACAACCCTCCACCACTCCACACCACCATCTCTCTTCCCTAACCCCTCCAACCCCACCGTCCCCTCCTCTTTTCCCCCACCACCCCCACGGCCCGCGACCCCCACCATCACCCCGACCCCCTTCAACCCCACCGTCCCCTCCTTTTTCCCCACCGTCCCCTCCTTTTTCCCCACCACCCCCACGGCCCCACCATCACCTCGACCCCCTCCAACTCCACCAGCCCTCTTCTTTTCCCCCACCACCCCTACAGCCCCACCCTCACCCCGACCCCCTCCAACCCCACTGTCCCCTCCTCTTTTCCCCCACCACCCTCGCGGCCCCCACCATCACCTCGACCCCCTCCAACTCCACTGTCCCCTCCTTTTTTCCCCACCACCCCCACGGCCCCACCATCACCTCGACCCCCCCCAACCCCACCGTCCCCTCCCTTTTCCCCACCACCCCCACGGCCCCCACCATCACCTCGACCCCCTCCACACCACTACCACCCCACAACCCTCCACCACTCCACACCACCCCACGACCCTCCACCACTCCACACCACCACCACCCCACAGCCCTCCACCACTCCACACCACCACCACCCCACGACCCTCCACCACTCCACACCACCACCCCACAGCCCTCCACCACTCCACACCACCACCACCCCACAACCCTCCACCACACCACCACCACCCCAAATCCCTCCACCACTCCACACCACCACCACCCCACAGCCCTCCACCACTCCACACCACACCCCACAGCCCTCCACCACACCACCACCACCCCACAGCCCTCCACCACACCACCACCACCCCACAGCCTTCCACCACTCCACACCACCCCACAGCCCTCCACCACACCACCCACCACTCCACACCACCCCACAGCCCTCCACCACTCCACACCACCACCACAGCCCTCCACCACACCACCACCACCCCACAGCCCTCCACCACACCACCACCCCACAGCCCTCCACCACTCCACACCACCACCACAGCCCTCCACCACACCACCACCACCACCCCACAGCCCTCCACCACACCACCACCCCACAGCCCTCCACCACTCCACAACCCCCCCACAAACCCCACAAATCCCACATCTTTCCACGACCTTACATAAGGCTCTCATACAGTTTGGATGGACATTTGGAGGATCATTTCTCAACCAAACCCTACAGTGTTATATATCGTTGGAAAGCTCTCGACAAGTACTTTCAAATGGTGGAATAATAACTTTGAAGTCTTGTATCAATTTTTGACCACACCCCAAAAACCGCCACAACTCCCCATAACTCACCCCCTATTCCCACCCAACCCACAAACCCCACAAACCCCACACAACTCCACACCTCCACAACCCTCCACAAACCCCATAATCTCTCTCAACTCCCCACAACTCACCTCCCATACCGCCCACTTAATATGAAGGATCAAAAGCTACTACAAAAATTAGGTGAAGGGTGTGCTTCTCAGGATCATTCAAACATCACGGGCGGCACAAAATGAGGTTCTCAGCTTGCATTCAAAAGTGACAGTAAAGGTGTAAGTGGAGAAATGACCGTTGCCGCCAACCATTCATGACGACTGCCTATTTTTGAGGATCCAATTCAAGATTGGTGGAATATTTGATCTACCCCTCCAATCTTGGGCAATCAACTGACGCGTGATCAGTGGACGTGAGGAATGGGCAACGCCCTCTTGGCCTATTGGAGCCTATAAAAGCAAGGGATTTGTGTTCATTTGGGATATATACATTCAGATACACACATTTACATACGTACGTACAGAGGTCCTCTCTTTGCACTTTGTGGCTTCAAGCCTACTGTAGGAAGTCACTCTGTGGTAAGGATACAGAGTGTGGGCTTCCCAGTGAGGGCTAATAGCACTATAGTGTGAAGAGAGTGGCTTGGTTTTGTCATTCAGTGTGAGTCATTGGTATTTCGTGCTCTTTCCCTTAGAAGCAAGTCTTCATACTTTGTATTGATCAGTGCTAGTCTACATCTAGTTGAGTCCATTGTACGGATTGGATGAATCCCTTGTATTGATGTTGTTTAGTTCTGGAGTGGCATGTTAGCCCAGAGCATAAACTTTTGAGCATCTCTTTTTTCTATGTTGTAATTATCTGATTCGAACTAAGGAGTGGTTGGTCTTCCATTATTGTCATTTTGTCATTAATATTTTCTTGAGTATTCACAACTCTGTGCAATCATTGATATCTGCCTGCTCACAGAAGTGTTAAAGGGTATATTTCCCTAAGGAGAACCTCCCTTGAGTAGGTGAAGTACTGGAATGCTTGTTGCATGCTCCTGTTGAAAGTAGATACCCCAGTACCTCCTCTACAATGTGGTTATGATCGTAAAAGGGAAAAAGCAAGTGACAATCCCTATGCGAGGAAGACGGAATATGTCGGTGCAGGATAAACCACTTATGGCTCAGACTATTAATTTGGCGGATGAGTTAGAAGATGATGAAGAGGAAAAAATTTTGCAAGCAAATCCAACGATAGTATCGGTATTGGAGGTTGATGTCGTAGGAGTATTGAGTAAGGATGATCCGATTGTGCAGAAAGTAGATGGGCTAGTTCTAGGTGAACAGGTTGAAGGAGTACAAATACAAAGGATGTTTGAGGAAAGTATGGCAACTCCAGTACAGCAGAAGTTAGAACAACAGGAAAAGGAAGTAATAAGTCTGGCTGAACAGATATATGACCAGAAGTATGCAGGTTCAACAAGGGTAAAGGAGGAAGAGCTTTAGGAGGTCAATTTAGGAACCGAAATTGAACCTAAGATGGTGAGAATCAGTAAAGCAGTCGATGGTCAGTATATGGAGGATCTTATTTGTTTGTTGAAAGAGTATGTAGATGTATTTGTGTGGGATTATTCTCAGGTAAAGGGCATAGATCCGGATTTGCATCAACATCGGATTAACTTGAAGACGGATGCAGTGCCGGTTGTGCAGCAGCGGTATAGGATGAATCCAAATTTTGCTAAACAAGTGAAAGAAGAAATTGATAAACTATTGGCTGTTGGATTTATTAAACCTGTTAATCAAGTGACTCGGCTGTCTACTATTATTGTAGTCCCCAAAAAGAATGGGAAACTCAGAATTTGTGTGGATTATAGAAAGTTAAATGCGGCAACAATTACTGATCCTTTTCCTATGCCATTTTGTGATGCTGTATTGGACGTAGTAGCAGGACACGAAATGTCCAGTTTCTTGGATGGGTTTTTAGGGTACAATCAAATTAGTGTGGCTGAAGAGGATCAGCATAAAACGGCATTTATTATAGAATTTGGTGCTTATGTTTCCATAGTTATGAGTTTTGGGTTGAAGAATGGACCATCATCATTTAATTATGTGGCACATAAAGTGTTTGAACCTTACCTACAAGAGTTTATGTAGGTGCTTGTGGATGATTTCTCGGTCTTTGGTAAGAAGGTTAAGCATTTGTAGCATCTGAAATTATGTTTTGTTAGATGTCAACAGTTTAGGATGGTGTTAAATCCGTTTAAAAGTGTAATTGCAGTCAAAAGTGGTATCTTATTGGGACATGTCATTTCTGAACAATGCATGGCCATAGATGTTAAGGATATTGAAGCTATTAGGACGGCAAAGGCACCTACGAATGTGAAGGAAATAATGTGGTTCGTGGGCAGATTAAGTGGCACTCCAGATATTTACGATATTTGTCTAATATCTCCTTACCACTTACACATTTGACAAAAAAGTATGTTCCATTCGTATGGGCGTATGCTAAAGAAAAAGTGTTTCAACTCTTGAAGAAGATGGTGTCGGTGGCACCAATTTTGCAACCACCAGATTGGTCATTGCCTTTCCACATAGTTGTTGATGCATTTGATGTGGCTGTTGGAGCAGTTTTGATGCAGCAAAAGGAGAAAGGATGGTATAGACCAGTGTATTATGCTAGTAAAGTATTATGTTCAGTTGAAAGGAATTATCTGGTGACTAAAAGGGAAGCTTTAACAATGGTATATTCTCTCAACAAGTTTCTACATTATTTGTTGGGAAATAAAGTGGTTTTTCATGTGGATCACAAAGCTTTGATATATTTGATTAAGAAGCCTTTGTTGACAGGAAGACTAGCCCGGTGGATGCTTTTATTCCAAGAGTTTGATTCTGTGATTATTCATACTCCAGGCAAAGAGCACGCAATGGCTGACTATTTCAATCAGTTGGAATCAAGAGAGGCACCTTCAGGTGTCAATGATGAATTCCCTGATGCGGAATTGTTTAATGCAGAGGTTGCTAAACCAGATTCTTGGTATGATCAGTTATTGGTATTTTTAATGGATGGGTCACTACCACAACATTTTTCACCTGATCAAAGAAAGAAATTTGCACTTAAAAGCAGACCGTATTTGATCATAGCTAGTGCATTATATAAGAAAGGGATGGATCAAGTTATTAGGAGGTGTGTACAGAATTTGAGCAACCAGCAATGTTACAAGAGGCACATTCAGGTCCAGCAGGAGGTCATTTGTCTGGGGACATTACAGGAAAGAAAGGGTTACAAGCAGGTTTATGGTAGCCTACTGTGTTAAAGGATGCGCATGAGTATGCAAAAAGATGTGTGATTTGTCAGAAGATGGGCCAACCAAACAATTCAGATTGGATGTTTGATCATTCGGTTTTACCATTGGATCCATTCCAAAAGTGGGGTATGGATTTTGTGGGCCCTATTAAACCAATTGCTCAGCGTGGCAACCGATATATTTTAGTAGCTACAGATTATTGTACAAAGTGGGTGGAAGCAGTGGCATTGAAAGATAATAAGGCAGCAAGTGTGGCAAAATTTATTTATCATCTTATTATGACCAGATTTGGTTGTCCTATTGAGTTGGTAAGTGACAGAGGTGCTCATTTCCTTAATGAAGTAATTTTAGAATTAACACGAACTATTTGATTATACATAAAAAGTCTACAACATATCATCCACAGGCAAATGGTCAGGTTGAAAGTACAAATAAAACATTAATGTGTATTCTTAAGAAGCTTGTGCACGACAATCAGAAAAAATTGGGATTTATTACTTGACTCGACTTTGTGGTCATTCAAAACAGCATTCAAAGTGACAACAGGTATGACTCCATTCCGACTGGTATATGGATTGAAGGCAGTGTTACCCATCGAATTTGTGGTTCCAAGTTTGCGAATCACAGTGGAAAAGATGTCTCCTTATTTATCGGTTAAACACAGAAGCAAATATCTTCTATAGTTGGAAGAGGATTGTTTGGTAAGTGCATACATTACTGAGGTAATTCAAAGATGAAGACAAGCTTGGGTGAATCAGAATGTGAAGTTTAAGTTATTTAAAGAAGGAGATTGGGTAATGGAGTATAATTCTAAGCTAAGACCACATCCGGGAAAGCTCACATTGAGATATCAAGGTCCATATCAAATTGTGCAAGATTTAGGGCAAGGAACTTTTCTATTGGAAGATGTATTTGGCATAAGAATGGAAAAACCAATCAATGGATTCCGGTTAAAGAAATTTCAAGGGAAGCCGCCACATTTGGATTGGTTATCTTCTAATGTAGTGCAAGTAATGGTTAAGTCTGAAAATCATATTATTAACATGTCTGATCACCAGAGCAAGAAGGCTTATTTATCTGCATTTTCATCCTTGGTGACATGTTTCCTTGGTGGTTGTTGGTCGAAAATGGCATTAAGCGCGTTCTACGAATCCATTGGGGGGTAGGTTATAATCAGATGCTCACATTTTTGTTAGCAGTTATTCATCAGCATACAACGAAGAAGGGAGTGTTGGTGAATCGGACTGAAGTATTAGAGGAATATTCAAAAGAAGTAAGAAATGTAACTCAAGGCGCATGGACACTGATGATAGCAAGCAGCCAGCAACATCATGGATCGGTGTTCCTGGGTGGATATGCAGATAACGGAGGACACCAATTTTATTGTCCGTTGGAGAGTACAGTTCACCTAAACAAGGTTTTGTGGGAGCTTGTAGGGTGGTGGATCGGAAAATGCAATGTGAAGGGGAGGAGATCTCCGTTAATTATTCTCGATTTGGGCATCAGCCTTAATGCGACTAACTACACGTGTAGAATAACTTTTACTCATGGCATGGAAATGTGTGTAAATATGCGCCTAATAATTATTAAGGTAACTTATGCCCAAACATTATTTAGTTGCATGAGTTGGCACATGATCCAGTACGTGAAGTTCTCAGCTCAGTGGCGATTTGAAAGTTCGCACTGCTTGTACCTACGTTTTGCGTTTTATATCATGGCTCCAAAGGTGATGTTGGTCGCAGGTTCTAGTGTGTCATTGCAGGAGACAGCGGTGATGAGGGGGCATTGTAAAAGATGAGAAGCAGTGTCGCATAAGGAGGATACGACAACAGAGGAGAGTGACAGCCAGCTTCACGATGAGGTGGAGGAGATTTCAACACCATCCATAGCGACGAAGTTTATGCAGACCGTCATGGATCCATTTACAGATTTCAAGGTAGAAATTGATATACATTCTCCTATTAATACGGCTTGGCTCCACAAGATAGGTTTACTACAGTTTGCAGCATTGCCGTGGGCACAATGGCGATGCAATTACTATGCCAAAAGTCAGCTCGAGATTCTTAAGAAGATGAAAGGACAGTTGACATTACAGGTAAAGTTTTCACCTGAGTTAGTGGCAGAGGTGTTTAAACTGCCAATATATAAGGATGTGGTTATTCTGAAATGTTCAGAGGAGTCATTGAGAAAAGATTTTGGCACAAGAGAAGGTGGAAGACAGTATTATATGATGAAAAACGCAGGATATGCACGTCGAGAGCAGCTAAAGTGGTATTTAGAAAGATTATGTTTTATTATTAAGTATGACTACATGTCAAGAGAAAACTTTGCACCATTAGCTTATGCTGAATCAAATGGTAGGGTAAGTTGGGCTCACTGGCTATACGAGCACATGCATGAATAAATTTTTATGGGAGATAGGCGCAAAACATTGTTGAACAGTCGTATGTCATATATGGCAGCACTTTTTCAGTTTGTACAGCAGACGGATAATCAGGGGCTGCCAAGTCCTAAGGAAACCAAAATTCCAGGTGATGAGTCAGGACTTCGGGGTCAAATGCAGGTAATGGAGAAAAAAGTGGAAGGATTGCTGGAGATGTGTATGGATTTACTGAAGGCAGGACATACGGTAGAAGAATTGGCACCAGTTATGCAAACGCTTCAGATGATTATGAAAAAAATATGTTAAATGATGATAAGTTGTTGCAGGTTCCAAATAGTGCGGAGCAGCCAAAAGTAATAGGTAAGGTATTTAAACTATCTAAAAAGAGAAAGTTAGAAGTGCAGTTGCATGCAATGGAGAATAAACAGGGAGAAGAGGTTAAGCAACAATCAATATTGCGAACAGGTTTTGATGTATCGAGTATGAAGGAGAAAATGCAGGAAATTTCTGTTTTTTTAGACTGGCAGGAGGAACAATTGAAAAAGTATGAGCAAGCTAAAGAGTCTGTTAATAAAGAAAGTTATAAATTCTTACAGAAGCAGGTGCAATTACTTCAGGAAGAGGTAAACAAGAAAACACAGGTGTTGGAGCAATACAATCAACAAAGTAAAATGCAGTAGGTAATCCAGTTGTCAAAAGTGAAGCGGTCATTACAGGAGTTTGATGAGTGGAAGAATACTATACATGAAAAAATTGAAAATGAGATGAATGGGTTTTCTACATTGAATGCTAATTTGCAGACAGAAATCGTAGTACCTAGATCCCGGATGGAAGCTTTATTGTCACTATGGAAGGTGGTTCAAGGTTGTTTGCAAACTCTGTGTAGAAATCAGATTGAGCAAGTACATAACTATTTTGTTTCAAAGCATGAGAACGATTTACTACATATGGTTGAAGAATATCAGAAGCAGATTGATGAGCATGTGCAAACAATCAAAGAACTACAAGAGCAATTGTTGCAAAGAGATTTGGAGTAGAAAGTGGATGCAATCATTGAGCAGCAACAATTACTTGATTCAATGGAGCTGCAGGAGGCGCAAAAAGGTACTGAGGAGGATGTGCAAGTGTTGCAGAGTCAAGAAGTTGGAACAGAGGAAGTTACCAGTCCTAAACAGTCAAAGGAAATAATATTGTACAATCAAGGGATTGTAAATTCGGGTCTGATTTAAAAAAAAAATCCCCCATCGGGTTGTGCCAGGTGTTGAGGATAGAAGAATCTTGAGGATAAATAGTTCATTTGAATTGTGAAAGTGTGCTAACTCAGATATTACTCAATCAGATGTGTATTTTCTTATTCAGATGTTAACAAACAGTTACTTATTTCTGTAATGCACTGATGTCGCAAAAAAGATAAGTAGTTGTATTTCGTTCACAAGAAGAGAGAAGTTAGAGAGAAGGAGAAACGTCTCCAAGAAGGAGAGTGCAAGAAACTAGAAGAGGCAGGATGCATCTTCAGAGAGAGCAGCACGGAGACAGATTTACTTATTTCCATAGTGTCTTTTCGCATAGACAGAAGTTCTATTCAACTTTTCTATCGTGTAATACCTGATGTAGAAGAACTCTAATGGAGAAATTTACTTAAGTACATTCAGTGCAAAAATGAATTTTTGTCTAACTCAGTATTGTTCGTTGAAGAGAGATTCTGCTGCAACGTAGCAGTGTTAAATCTAAAAATCTGTTTGGTAGTGAATTCTTTGTGTGAAGTAGAATCAATGCGAAAGTTTGATTGTCCAGAAATAAGTAGTGATGTGTTGAATGCGAACCCCAACACTCTTCCTTGTGTGTTGGCATTTGATGCATCCTTGTTGTCTTCCGGATTGTTTTGATTGTAGTTGGAGTTGTTGTGACCTCTTCCTTTTCCTCTCGAGCCTTCTCTTGAGTTCCTTCCTTTACCTCAACCTGCATATAACATTTGCTTGTGGCTCTCCTTTCCTTTGGGGCCACCAAAGCTAAGCTCTTATGTGACAAGATGAGGGATTAGTTGTTCAAAACCTGGATATGAATCTTTCAAGTTAATAGAAGTTATAAAAGTCTTTCATCTTTCATCTTCTCTTAATCCATTGAGAGTATAATACACAAGATCTTTGTCTTCAACCGTTGTGCCAATAGAAGTTAAAGCATCACTTAGCTCCTTAATCTTCAAAGTATATTCAGCTATGGATTGACTCAAACTTTTCTTGATTGTGTTCAACTCATTCTTGAGTTGAAGTTTCCTAGCTTTCGTATTTGTTGAATACATCCTTTCAAGAGCTTCCCAAGCATACTTAGCTTTCTCTAGATGTTGAATATGCCCTATCATGGCATTAGTAATGACTTGTGAAATGAGGAACATGACTCTCCTATTCCTCTCTTCCTATTCTTTTGCTTGCCTCCTTTGGACTTTGGTGGCCATAGCTTGATTGATTTGAGATTGAGCATCATCGTCGCTCACAATACCCCACAAGCCTTTGCCCATTAGGTAGTTGTTCATTCTAAACTTCCACACGGGATAGTTATCCTTATCTAATTTCTCTACTTGTTGACCCAAGTTAACCATTGAAGACTATCAAAAACTTTGAGAGTTACCTTCAATAGTTATATTGTCCTTTGCTCTTGTGTTTGTGAACCTCCCCCTTGTTTTGTAGCTCCTCTTTTGCTTTTCTTTAACTCCAACTCTGTTTATGAAGATTCAACACCAAGTTTTCTTTGATACTAACTATGGAGAATGATTTCTCCTACGTGCAATGAAAACGTGTAGTGAACCCTTGTATGTCCAGCACTTGGACAAACAGATGCACCTTAGATAGCTTGTTGCTCTCAACACAAAACTCAAATGGATTTGTGCCTTTAGTCAATCAAAGTAGACAAAGAGAGCTTTCTAAAAAGCTATAATGACTTAATTTGGACAAGTTTTGATTAGGAAACACAACTAACAAAGATGACCTACCTATCCACACAAGTATGCTAAAGAATCGAACTTCACTCTCGGACTAATAACTCCATGAATACATATCCTCTGAGCAAGATATTTGAGATAGATAAATTACACACAAATAGCTTTCCAAAAAGCTAAAAATCAAGTAATTTGGATGAGTCTTGTTCAAGAAATGCAACTGACCAAAATAGATCACCTATGCACACAAGTATACTGAAAAACTAGACTTCACTCTCTAATAGATCTCTCACAAAATATAAATTCTTTGAATGAGATATTTGGGATAAAGAAATTACATGCAAATCGCTTTCCAAAAAGACAAAAATAAAGCAATTTGGATATGTTTTGGTTGGGAAAGTTAACCAACCAAAATAGACTACTTGTCTACATAGGTGTGCTAAAAAACCGGACTTCACTCTTTCACTGATATCTCACAAAATATATAAGCTTTGAAAGAGATATTTAAGACAGAAAAAGTAGACAAGATAAGCTTTCCAGTGAGTGTCTAAATGCAAGAAATGGTTACATGTACACTCGGATATGACCTTCACAACAGAGCTATGTACAAAATGACGTGCGGCTGGAAGGAGTCTATGGGAAGACAAAATGATATTGGGAGTTCTTGCCTCTTTCTCTCCTTGTTTAGAATGTGCTCTCACTCTAGTTTTATAACCAATGAGCATGTGAAGACGTTTGTGCCTCCTTAACTCACCACTTTGCCCACTACATGCCACTTACTACAAGGAAGATATTGTATCTTTTACTCATCATGAATTTTGACTAGACTTTTTTTTTCTTTTCTCTTCTTTTCCTTTATCTTTATATTTGGTAAATTTATCCAAGCATATCTCATGTGAAAATGAGCTTGTACATTTATCTTCAACAGGCACTAGACCATTCTAGAGCATTGCTATTTTGAATATGAGGGGATATAATGGATGGGAGGAGAGTGGCACATGCATGCTTCATGAATCCTAGTTGCAAGCCTTCAAGAGAGGAATTCAAGAGTTTATAATAAATACTAAGGATCAATGCACGGACATGTTTACCAAAGAATTGGACTCAACAAAGCTATCAAGGTTCAAGAAAGGCATTGGAATTAAGGAAGTAATTTGAAGTTTGAAGCTTGAGGGGGTGTGTTGAAAACCAAGCTCCAACCTTAGGATCTTATGTTCCATTTTTGGAGCACCAATTTGAATTTGAATTCCCCCTCAATTACTCATCAAATCTACCTATCATACTTAGGTCTAATGGATCCTACAAAGTAGGGAAAGAGCTTCCTAGCTTGTTGAGAATATTTTCCAAGTTCTATATGCACTCCAATAATCTCAAAGTGGGATGATCCTGTGTGAATCAATAATAGAAGTCAATAAGCTAGTAACCCCCTTGTTAAGCTAGCCCCTTTCTTGTTCATCTGATTTTATTCATCTTTAGGAAGCCATATCTATCATTTTGTTTTGAAAGTGAAGTAGTTAGTTAGCTATGTGTTGTGAGTAATCTTTCATCTTCATATGGTAACCATTTCTCGTAAGCTTTGGCTTGTTGAGAATCTAATATAATCTTCTAAAGTTGGCTTAAAGCTCTAGGCTCAACTCCATATATTCTAATAGAATTCTCCTAGAGTAGTGGCCACTGTGTGCATCTAGTGTAGGTAGCTATTTGTCTATCTTGGTGGCATTGTTTCTCTTCATATATGCGAGAGTTTTGAGTGAATCAACTTGCATTGAGAAGCATATTGGGTTATGCTTAAGTGTGGAAAATCTCTTAGTTCTATTCCATTGGTACTCTGAGAAATATAAGTTTGAATGCGTAAAGATCATGCAAAGATCACCTATGAGACCATTCATGTTTCAAGGCTTCTTGGGAAGTTTTGCATTTTCTCATCATTTGGTGCTTGACATCTTAGGTTTTCTTATCCCAACAGAGGATCAATACCACTAGATTTTCATTATTTTTCTAAATTTAATTGGACTTATTTTATGGCACTCATTATCCACACATGATCTTTCTTCATGCCTAGTATCTCATGCATATCTTGGTTAAGCAAGAAGCAACCTTTAGAGCTAATTTTGAATGTGTGGCTCAAACACCTTATGGATATAACTTGGGTGTTGGTCAAACCTCTACCACCACCATATTTACTAACAATGAGAGCACATTGGCAAGTGTGAGGAACTCAATACTCCATGCTCACACTAAGCACATTGAGGTGCACTATCATCATGTCAAATCTTTTCATAAGGCTCTATTGCATGAGAAGTTTGAACCTTTCTACAAGGCTTTGGACTAGCTCTCTTTGGTGGATTGATCTTAGCCCACATTAATTTGTGCTTCCTATACATGACTGCCACCCCCTTGTTCATTGCATCACTTCCAAGGGGGAGTTTGTTAGGTTATTAGGAAGTCGTGTGTGAACACACTTAGGATTGTCAAAGCACTTTTTTCCCTCTTTAGCGAGTTTTTTTGCTAACTTATTTATACACCTATAACCCAAATGGGTTGCCTATTTTTGTATATTCCACACTCAATAATGCAAAGTTATTCTCCTAAGATTCCTTATTATGTTCTTTGTGTGCATTCCCACTGACCATACTCCAACAAGTATGAACTTTATCACTCGAATACCTTCACTTCAAGGGGTAACATGCTATTCTAGTATTAAGTACTTTTATGGAGGTTTTCTCTTTGGCCTACTCTTTGATTATTCTAGTATTAGTTGATCATATCAAAAGCCCTTTATATGTGAATCTTAGGTTTCAATTTAAGAGGCATGGGGATGAACCAGTAATGATAACACTCATGGACCCTTGTTGGGCACCATGGTCACCTCTCAACACTCTAGTGTTGGGATGAACATGCATGCCTTTGCGTTGTTCACACTATTGCTAGCCTACAATTGTTCAAAATAGTTGAGCCTTAAGCCAGTTCAAACCAATTGCTTCATCTAGCCTTAGGGTTGTCCATTCCCCAACTCTACCTTAGCAAGCCTTCGGGTTCTGTATCTTGGCGATGCCAAAAGAATAGCCCTTGCTTTGTGGGATATGGGGGTTTCCATGGATGTTATGGCCACCTTCACTTGTACCTTTCAATTAATTCAAGCTTAAACAAAAGATTAGATGTCAATGATTAGGCTTTCTTTGGAAAAAAGCACATTGATATAATGAATTTAGTGAAGAACCTAGAAGATGTCTTTAGTTTCTATCATTGGAGGATGTTTATAATTCTTCTTATCATAGTGGTGTGAAGATGACTCCATCCATGGCCATGCATGGAAAGGAACGAGTAGGTACTACTTAAGAGAAAATACAAGAGATGCAAAATCAACATATAATTTTCAAGCAAAAATTAGGCAGAAAATATTACACAAATGAGTAAAGTTACGCGAGAGAGATTGAAGTTGGGGACAAAGCCTTTGTATACAAAAAATCCCTATCCTTGGAAAATTATATAAAGCTTAGTCCTAAATATTGGGGACCTTTTAATATAATATGAGAAAAAGGAAGCAAACTTTGCCAACTAAAACTACTCAATCATCTTACAATGCATGATGTATTTTGTGTAAGTTACTTGAAACGTATGTTCCTAATG
Source organism: Ceratopteris richardii (assembly GCA_020310875.1). Taxonomy (NCBI): domain Eukaryota; kingdom Viridiplantae; phylum Streptophyta; class Polypodiopsida; order Polypodiales; family Pteridaceae; genus Ceratopteris; species Ceratopteris richardii. The sequence continues at coordinate 81,870,503 of CM035407.1, read as the reverse complement.
ATAAACATGCACTAGATTATCAATAAAGCCCATGTTATTATGATTCTTGAACCTCCTTAAATCATTCAAGCAAGAGAGGCAATAAAAGAGTAGAACTAATGGAAGTGTTGTACAATTGAAGAGTCAACATAGGAGGACGAAATTGCAATACAAAAAGATTGAAGCAATAGTGAAAGAATTATTATCTACTCTCAAATTATGTAGCTTAAGACCATCAATATTTCATTCATCTTTTTTATGCATTGGATGAATCCGAAAGAGTTAACTTCTAAATAACCTTCTACTCCATTGATTTGAACAAAATTATTGCTAGGTAAAACTTCTAATCCTCTCAAGGCTAATGATTTTTCATGTCTTTTTTATTAACTTTAGTGAGAGCTTTTCTCAACTAATCTAGAACAATCATATGCAGTGCCTAATATCTTGATGTGATAAATTTGCCTTCTTACCTAAGTTTTCTATTTGTATGGGACATGATGTATAATAGTATGAGTTTTGTTAGCAACATAAATGAAATCTATGGATAGTTTTCTAACAAAGATCAAAGACTTGAAGGAACAATTGATTTCTGCTGATGAGGTTATACCAGATAGCTCACTTGTGCAGACCGTTCTGAATGGTCTTCCTGATTCATATCAGAGTTTTGCTTCTACTCTTCGGTTGATGATGAAAGGCAATCCAAATGCCTTGTCATTTGAGGACTTAGTCTCTATTCTGTTGCAGGAAGATTAGTCCATGCAGACCAGGTCCATTATGTGTGTTGCAGATCAAGCTTTCCTGGCTAGTCGGAAGGGCAAAGGAAAATTGGAGCTCTTCTACTAGTGAGACAAAAATCTACAAATGTTGCACATTTGAAGAACCAAGATAAAGATGAGAAAAAATCAGAAAAATAGAAATTGTTTTGCAAGTACTATAAAGGAAATGATCATGTCATAAAGAGTTGTCTAAAACTGGCTGCTAAAGAGGCAAAGAAGAAAGAGGTTCGAATGGTTGTTGCAGAGGCCTCTACACCAAAAACAGAGTCTCCTAATCTTGTGCAGAAAGAAGAATGGGTGTTTACTACTGTTTGCAGTTTTGACCCATCTTCTCATGAGCAGTGCATGTTTGCAGTAGACTCAGATGTTTGCCAATACTTTGAAGTGGGGTGACCAAAATATTACCTCACAGCATAGTTTCTTTTCTTCACTCGAGCCTGCCCCTACAGGGAATACTGTTACATGCCCCAACAACTCCTCTTATACTGTTATGGGAGTTGGTAAGATCATTTTCACTACTCCTAATGGTAGTTCTTTCACTTTGTCAAATGCTTGGTTTGTGCCAGGGATCAAGAAAAATTTGTTATCAGATTCTGCATTAGCCAAGATTGGCTTGCTTGTGAAATTTGTTGATGATAGGTGTACATTTCATAATCTATCAAATGGAGATGTGATTATTGCTTCTGGCATTCTTACTGTGAACACTTCCAATTGTGAGGCTTAGTATAGGGCAGCTTTCAAAGCTGTTGTTGAGTGTGTGTGGCTCAGACGCCTTATGGCTGATTTGGGTGTTGGTCAGTCTTCTGCCACCACCATTTTCACTGACAGTCAGAGCGCATTGGCAGTTGCGAGGAACCCTGTCTTCCATGCTCGCACTAAGCACATTGAGGTGCATTATCATTATGTCAGGGAGAGGTTCTCTGCTAGGGAGATCATCTTGGCATATGTGCCCATGCAGGAGAACATTGAAGAACTTTCACAAAGGCTCTGCCTAGGGAGAATTTTGAAGCTACTTGCTCTCCACATAGCTTGGAACTTCCTTATACATGAGTGCCAGCTACTTGCTCACCACATGACTCCTAGGGGGGATTTGTTGATGTAGTGATGTGTGTGAACACCCTAGGACCGTCGAGGCACTTTTTTCCCTCTTTAGGAGGTTTTTTCCTCCGGCTTGTATATACGCCTATTGCCCTAATGGGCTACTAATCTTTGTACATTCTCTAGTAATACATTCAATATTGTGTGTTGTGCTCCAAGCTTCTTCTTCTTCCTTGTGTTGTTCGCGTGCTTTCGCAGACATCTAACTCCAACACTTTCGTAGTCCTCTTTCCATTCTTTCCCCAAGAGTTCTCTAGCTTCTACTTCTTGGAGGACTACCATGTATAGTGTCATATAATATACTTTGGGTATGAGCCACCTTGTGAGAAGGATGCCACATGGCAATCATTGGTAGAAGTTCAAAAGAGGAGAGTCTCTCTTCATGAGATTTAAGAAGTGATATGACTAGTGGATAGTCTATCTCATAAAAAAAAGCTTGGACGTGGCTGGGTGGCGAATATCAAATTCTCTGGGTGTGTCCACTTCGGATCGCGTGTGACGAACAGCAAGAAAAAGATGATCGCGATGCAACACTGGTATCAAAGCACCCTTTTTTGGCACGCTTCCGTTTGTGAAGAGAATGGGAATTGAACCCTGGCAGCTAGTATGGTACGCACAACTCTTACCAATGCGCCATGCCTTTGTGGTGCTTATTTCTCAACCTGGACACATGATCTATAGTTCCAAAAGTCCGCCCGCTCAGATTTTAGACTTTGCCCACATGCAATGAGAAGAGAAGGGGACTAGCTTCGGCTGAAGTGAACAAAAGAGAATTTCAGGAAGAGGAAGGATAAGAAAAAAAAAAGGGGGCTTCTCCTCAGCCACCAATGCCCATGAAGTGGGGCAAAAGTTCATTTCAGGGAGAACTATAATGATGACTACATGGCTGTGAGAGATCATGACGATCATCAAGGCAAAGAGAGGTAGCAGAAGAAGATGACACTCTCCTCTTTAGCATGGAGGATTCACGGTCTCAATTTCCAGGTTTGATTGTTTTTAAATTTCTGTAAGATTCTTCATTTTTGAGAATGATAATGAAGCTTTAGGGGGCCAAGATCTTGGAGGGAAATCACAGTATGGAGAGTATGAGATATGTACTCTCACCTAGAGTCAAGGATTCCCTCAAAATACAAGAAAGTGGAAGCTTTGGGCACCTCCAGAATAGTTTATTTTCATAATTTTAATATAAATTTCAGGGGCTATTTTGCATAAATAGCCACTTTGGGAGGGGAATATGAAGCGGTATTTTTCATAGCTTAGTAGGAAAAATCATGTACGCACATAGTATAGTGCATTGACTTCCAGATAAGATTAAGAAATCCAAAAGATACCTCAGTTTGATGGGAGTTTGAAGCTCCACAAAACCCCCTTCCATCACAGTTTGACAAAAAATTTCAGCACCTAAATCTAGGAAATTCCCATTTTGGAAGAGGGAAAAATAGGTGCGATAACTACGGATGGATGGAAGAAAGTATATATACTGAGAGTATGGTGTTTGGACTTCTTAAGTGAATCATTAGATTCATCAAAATGATAAGTTAAGGAGGAATTTTACTTCCTCAAAGACCCCCTTCCCGCACTTTTTGGAAAAAATTTAGATGTTAAATTTTGCCAAACTCCACTTTTGGGAGTAAGGAAAAAGACAATTTAAGAGGCTTCCCATGGGTTATTGTATAAAATCCAAGAGAAATCCACATTTACAGTGGATTAGAAGCTTGCTAAGAGCTCCCATTTAAGTTTTTGCATAAAAGCAAAAATCTTGATTGAGGCCTCTTTTGGGGAGCGAATTAGCATGCATGAAGGGAGGATTTGGAAAGATCAAAATAGGCCGAAGCATCTTGATAGACCACTCTCTGAGGTTATGGAGAGAATTATATGATTTTCTTGATGGAAGAATGCTTTTGGGCACCCCAAAAATCACATTTTGACACTTTTTCCAGCCCCTCCAACAGTCCACTAGTTTGGCATGTCCCACTTGGAATGGCCATATCTTGAGCTAGAAAACTCCAATTTGGATGTGCTATGGCTCTTTTCGAAGAGAACAAGGTCTACTTTCAGTTTATAGAAAGAAATTTTGGAAAATAAGTATTTCTGCAGGTCTGAACAGCTCTGCAAAGTCTGAACAGTTTTTGGCAACTACCTTCCGGGAGCCATATCTTTCAAACCGGGAAGGCGATTTGAGTAATTTCACTTCGAGCTCTTTGGACATGCTATATATTTCAGTTTATGAACATTTGTAGGTCCTAAAGTGGTTTTTCTAGGTCTAAAGAAGGATTACTAATGCATTTTTTGATTAATTTTGCATTATTTTAGTAATCATTTGACCATGCTTTATGTTTTCGGGAGTGCTCTGATGTTTTCGGACACTTCAAAGTTTATGTTAGGACCTGGGGAGGAAGATGCAGAGGTCTCGAAGCTTGTCGAGAACGATTGGATGCATGCAATTCCAAAATCAAACTACTCAGGGACGTATATTTTATGCTTCAGGCATTTTACTTTATGTCATGGCATGTTCTGTATGTACATGCATAGATTGGATTGCATACATCAAATGTTGATCATTATTTAAATTTTAAAAGTATAGATCGACAGGAAAGAAGTATACTTTTAGATTGTTTGCAGGAAAGAGGATTCCAGGAAATACAAAGTTATGCAACACAGATTGTGTTGCTAGCATTTTATGTTTTTACAGGTTATGGAGTCCACATATAAGTTTATGGCGTGCATGCCATGGGCCTGTCAAGCCCTATGTCATTGGGTGGCCTTTGTGCCACTGAGCTTATGGTAATTTTTTTTTTTTTGGGATTCCATCTCCTGGGGAAATGCTGTCAAAATTTTTCCCACCGTATGGCATTATATACGCACTTACCTTTAGATAAGAATGTTATGGCATAGTAATATGCCTTTCTGCAAACATCAATAAGACCTAGGCATGCTTGTAAGCATGTATTTGATGGACTTAGGACCATCATAGTAGTATACATAAGGCAACTTCAATAGTAACAGGATCCCTATACATAATCCTTATGGATTTAAACCATAGGATTGCTAACGGAAGGAGCTACACTTTCACCATTAGTAATGTGCACAAGCAATCCTATAGGTTTTAGGAAGTTGCATATAGGTATGGGAGATATATATATGATAATCTCCAAAGTAGCGAAGATTCACTTATCTTCACAAGAGTCTCACAGTATGATTAGGAGACTATGGGGTATTATTAAGAATACCCAAAGAGTGACTAGTTTCACTCATGTACATCACTTGAACAAGTAGTGAAGCATTTTTGCTACACTAATAAGGAAACCAATTAGATGGGATCACAGAGATGGGTTTCATGAGACAACATCGATGGATGCTTATGTGATTCGAGTGATGGTTAGGAATATGAATATTTGGGGTACCCAATACATATATATGTATATCGGGATCTATAGAGAGGTACTTAGACCTAGTCTTGGTACCTAGGAACAAGTTGGTTTGGAACAGAAGGGGATATCCATAGTCACATACTGACTAGAACCAAACTAACTAGTTCGAGGACATGGGACTCATTTGAGTCCACCGACATGATTCTACGATATGGGATTCATTAGAGTCCACCTATATATTCCATTACATATATATGGAATATATATATTCGGTTTAGTGTAGGTATAGTACCATGAATTGGAAGAAGTTTTCACTGGTATGGGACGGTGGAAATGACTTCCCTTTGAGCACTCTTCTTCTATGGCCAGGGAGAAAAGGACTCATCATTCATGGCATCATGCCTCACTACATCAGAGGAGAGCTCTTAGTAGACATCTCCTTAGGATTGGGAGTTATCCTTCATAGTTTAGGGAAGATTTATTCTTCCAATAGAGAATGTGATAGGTTATCACATACTCGTTTTGAGTTTTTCAGGAAGGATAATTCCATCAGTCTGATTGGATCGTATAGATCCATGCAAAGAGTATGGTTGGCAGAGATAGTTCTTTATTCTGGATACACATGTTTATGGTATCATTGCTGACCATTTTAGCAGAGGGCTTTGACCCTTATTAGGAATTTATTTCCTCCATTCTTCACTACATACACCTTCATTAGTTATGGGAGATTTGTTCCCCATCTTTATAGTAATGTTTGTAATGAGGGGTTATGCATTAGTTATGGAAGAGAGGACTAAATAAATTCATGAGTTTCTCTTTCAAGGAAAGGAGAAAGTGGGAATCAGCTCAGAGATTCACGAGAGATCTCACTTTAGCTCAGTGGTCTCACTTTAGCTCCTGCTCTTTGAGAGAGAAAGAAGGAAAGGAAAACATGATTTCTTCGTAGCAGAGGAATAGAGTATGTTTTCCTTTAGATAGAAGAGGTGTTCTGAAAACATCTCTTAGTCTATACTTTAGAAGGAATTCATTTACTCTACTTTTCAATGTAATTTTCCTTCACATGGGAGTCTCTTTCTCCACTAGTTTTGAAAGGAAAACATGGAGAATTTATGTGCATGTTTTCCTTTCTTTGAAAGGAAAAGAATATCTTTCAAAGGGAAAGGGAAAGCGGAATAGATTCCACTATCAGGGCTCTTTTCCTTAGAGGAGATTACAAAGAGAGATAGGGAGAAAGTTTCACTTTTTCATTTGGTTGTCTAGATAGAAGTGGCACTCTTCTATCAAAGACCAGATGAGGATCAGTTAATCATGATGGTTAGATTGAGTCTCATGTGATGACTCTAGAGAGAACTAGTCATGTTCAATTCCAGTGATGGTCTTTGACTAGATGAGATGATCTAGTTCTTGACATTAGTGAGACTGGGAGTGGAGTATGACTCTTCTCTTTGGGGTTTATGGGAGATGGAGATATATCTAACCTGTTAGGGTACCAAACTCTTAGTTGGTGTTACATCATGAGTATGATGAGTAAACACCAATCAAGAGGATGGGTACTTAGGGATTATCTGAATCTCAAAGGGAATGCTTTCTGCATTCATATGGCAAACTACAGGGAAGAGAAATATTAGAGTTTGCACAAGTGCCGATAGATGCTCTTCCAATAGAACTTAGTCCACAAGTAATGGATGAAAAACCACACACTTCTTGGTTGGTGAAATGTAGAGATTGCATTTTATGACCATGAGCTAGATGATGGATTTGCATAGTTCACAAGATAGTTAAGTTAAACTATTACTTGTGATTACACTCAAGGTTAGGAAAACCTAGAGTGGTATGAGGGCAATCTATCATTTAGTTTTAGATGGGTTCAAAGTCACTTGTTATGGGACTTTGTTCTATATTTCATAGGATTATATGGTTTACTATCTCCATTATGGTATGGTCAAGCCTATAAGTTTGACACTTTACACTTGTCTTTCATATTATTGCTCCATAGAGGATACATCATATGGACTTAGGTCATTTGGATGATGTTGTATGTCATGCGAGTGATAGTTTGGAAAGTGGAGTGTATATGGGAGATAGTAGGCACCACTCAGACGGTTTCCCACCTTTGAGATGATCTCATATGAGATTTCTTAAGGGGAAGGATACGGGAAAACAACACACAGAGATGACCATGTACATAGAGTACATGGGGTTCAGGGGAGTCCGAGCACTTTCTTCTACCATCACGGACATTTCATCTACATTTTCGAGGACGAAAATGCTTTCATGGGGAAGGAAATGTCATATAATATACTTTGCGTATGAGCCACCTTATGAGAAGGATGCCACATGGCAATCATTGGTAGAAGATCAAAAGAGGAGAGTCTCTCTTCATGAGAATTAAGAAGTGATATGACTAGTGGATAGTCTATCTCATAAAAAAAAGCTTGGACGTGGCTGGGCAGCGAACATCAAAGTCTCTGGGTGTGTCCACTTCGGATTGCGTGTGACGAACAGCAAGAAAAAGATGATCGCGATGCAACATATAGGCTTACATCGTACCTTCTTCATCTATGCATTCATTCATCGTTAGGACTTCCTCATTCACACAACATCTAATGTGGCTAATATTTCCATCCATCCGTGTGGTTCGAACATTTCAACTGGAAATATTTGTGGCATGTATGCTGGGTCTTCTACAGGTCTATAGTTTTCATGCCCTATATGGCCACAATTGTGCCTTTTTTTCCTTCTTGTGTGGCTTCCTTACACATCAATAGTTGGACATCTTCATTCATCCAAGATTGATCACTCGATCCGGTGCTATGAATGGACACATCATCTTCTTCTCTATGGATAGGGTTCCACTGCAAAGGAGGTACATCTCTATATGCGAAGGTATGCATATTTATTTTCATGGTGGCAACCTGATGTTGGAGGTATAACACATCTCTTCCCTAATCTTGTACTACTCTGAATTGTCTCGTGAAAGGTCAACCTAAAATCATTTCATAATTACTTGCTTTTCCAAATTGACATATTGTTAGGGTATGCTCAAATTCCAGTCTGCACGTGGACAGGATGACCTTTTCTAGGATCTCTAATGGTCTCTCAACATGACCTTCTGCTGATTGGAGTTTCACTCGACTGGGATGTAGGGTTGGCTTTCCCCATTTTTCCCATATCTCCTTAGTGCCTATTCCTACTACAGCCCCTATCTCTAAGATTTCTTTGGTCATGTATTCGTTAAATGTGATGGGGAGACATGTATTTCCTTCATCAACTTTATTGAAATATCCCACTTTGTCTAGTAGTGTTTCCACAGCTGAGGTTTAATTTGCAGCAGTTCTTCTATTGTTAAAGAACATTGAACTTTTGTTTTCTTGGGTTTTCATAATGTGTGAGATGCTTCATCATGTAGCTTTTTTTCTTTGTCCCTAATTGTAGGTGCATGAAATAGTTCAGATTTCTTCTCACACTCCCCCATGTAGTTGAGAAGTGTTGATATAATGTTGAGTTCCTCTCTATTCTTATAAAAAATTGATATTTCTTCATATATCTCCTCCATTTCCAATGTAGGTTGATTCTCAATGCTTTATAGCTCTTTGAAAGGGGGTGTTGCATTCCCACTTCCACCTATCTTCTTGAACTCTAGCCCAAAGGTCGTATAGCTAGGTCACCTCTAGTTTCGAGATTGTTGAACCTTGTTCTTCCCCTTTAATATTGATATTTTCCTTTATCTCTTCATCTTGTTGTCCTCTTTTGTGTTCTTGATTGATAGCTTCTAAACATTCTTGGAATTTGTTTTCTGGTATCCTAGTTTCAGGAAGGGTTGGTATAGAGTACTCAAGTGAGGTTTGAGCCATTTCAATCAAATTTTTTGCATATTTCCAATATCTCCTTCTCCAAATCTCCTCAAGGATAACTTCTTTGGTGTTGTTCTTGTTGAAAATCAAGTCTCAATCATGAAAAAAGTCTCGACCACGAGTTTTGAAAGTGGACCAATCAAAAAAGAGGACCCAAAGTCATGGAATAAAGTTAGAAGCTCCACCAAACTCTATCAAATTCAAATCTCATCAAATCAGCCACCAAAAAGTGCACCTACATTAATTGGTGGGTGGTTAGCTAGATTGTAGGAAAAGTAAAACTCTATATAAGCATCATCTCGCCTTTTTTTCTTGAGTTGTATGCATTCCATGAGTTTCCCACTTAGTTTAGTGAAGTCATAAACTCCAGCAAGCAACCCCCTTGCTTGCTTACCTCATTTTCTCATGATTTTGCTCCTCTCTATCTAGAGGTGTAGTTAGGCTTTTCCAAATCTGATTGTACCAGATTGCAGAGCATTGTTTACTCTCTTGTTGTACTCATTTTCATTGATTTTGAGCTTCATTTGGTCTGTCATATTGTGCCCTGAATTTTGCCAAAGTTTCAATTTATTTGGCTGAGTGAGTTGTGAGAAATTGCCAACTTTGTGAAGGTATATCTCTACACATAGGCAGAGAGTGTTGAAAACAGGTAGCCTATTTTGCAGAGGCTGCTTTTCCTATCTGGAATATCCATTTGGGATGATTTAAAGCTTTTTGGGTAGCTCTTATAGTCTATTATAAGTCTGCAAAATTTCATTTTAAGTATATGTACTGGTGCAGAGAAAAGTTCAGAACCGTGAGCATATATCACTGCTTGTGGACCTAGTGGAGGGCAGCCATCTTCCATTTTTGCATTGGGGTGTTAGAATCTTCCCCCATCAGTGGTATCAGAGCCATTTTGGAGGATGGAGCCATCAGTGGAATCATATTGAAGACTTGGAGACATCAGTGGCATCATATTGAAGACTTGAAGGGGTCAAGACAGCTCGTGGAAGGACAAGGAGGACTCGTCAAAGCAAGAAGACATTGAAAGGGGGCTATGTCTCTCAACTAGTCGAAGGTTAGCAAGGGAGAAGCTATAAAAAGGTAATATCCACACCTTCTAAAGCATACAAACACTTGAGGAGAAGCTAGAGGAGCATCTTAGAGCTCAGTATGGCATAGTATAATGTACAAATAGAGAAGCTAGAGAAAGGCAATTATCAACCATGGAAATTTAGAGTTAGCAACTATCTTATGGGCAATGGATTGTGGGGATTCGTGAGCGGCACAGAGCCAATGCCTCATATACATGATCCACCACTTCAATGGTAGGTCAAGGCACTTAATTAATGGATAGAAAGGGATAGGAGAGTCATATTCATTCTATCCCAACACATAAGCAATAGCATGATATATACAAGACTTGGACACATCCATGATAGTGGTTGTAGCAACCATATGAGTTGCAATAAAGATGTTTTATTCAATTTACATTCACCCATCACTGAAGGACATGTAGAGACAGAGGATGAAACTGAGCACAAGATTACACATGTGGGAGATGTTGCATTGAATGGATCTCAAAGCTCCAAGGTGTTGAAGGATGTGTTGCATGTGCCAACCATTACAAAGAACTTGGTTTCGGTAGGTCAAATGGTTGAAAGAGGTTATGAGGTGAGGTTCAATGAGCAAGGATGTTTTGTTGAAAACCCCATGCAGGACTACAAACTCATAGCAAAAGGAAAGAAGCATGGAAGACTCTTCACCATGGAGGTAAAGCCATCAACCCCTCACACTGTCTACTTGTCCATTGGAAATAAACAGATTGCACAAATCGACTTATGGCATAAAAGAATTGGGCACATAAGCTTACAAAGGATGAAGGACATGCAAAGGAAGGGCTTGATGAGTGGTCTACCTGATCTTACATCTCAAAATATGCAACATTTGTGCCATGCTTGTCAATTAGGAAAACAAAGCAGATTGCCATTCAAGAAGGGATCACATGTGAGCAATGAAGTGTTGAATCTCATACACATAGATGTATGGGGACCTACAAGGGATCCATCCATTGGAGGTAATAGATATTTTGTCACATTTATAGATGATCATTCAAGGTTTGTTTGGATGTATTGCATGAAGTCAAAGTCAGAGGTGTTTTACTACTTCAACAGGTTCAAAAACCTAGTGGAGAAGGAAACAAGGAAGTATATAAAGACTCTCAGATCGAATGGAGGGGGAGAGTATTTTTCAAATGAATTTTCATATTTTCTACATGACCATGGCATCAAAAGGCAATTCACTTGCATGTATATACCTCAACAAAATCGGGTAGTAGAAATGAAGAATAGATACATAGCAGAAGTGGCTAGATCTTTGTTAAATGAAATGAATGTTCCTAACTCTTATTGGGTTGATGCAACAAATATAGCCATATACATTATGAATAGGTGTCTAACCTCAGGAGTACATGGAGTTACACCTTATGAAGCTTGGTGTGGTAAGAAACCCAACCTTTCACATCTCAAAGTATTTGGTTGTGTGTGTTATGTTCACATACCTCAAGAATTCAGACACAAGTTAGACATGAAGGCACATAGGCGTATATTTCTTGGATATTCTTCAAATCAAAAGGGTTTTAGATGCTATAACCCTTGTAGCAAAGAGCTTAAGGTATCTAGAGATATAATATTTGATGAGTTGCTGCCTTGGTATGGTAGCAAAGATTGTGTTACAGGTTGACGCTGCATATGAAGCCGAGAAGAAGTTCAAAGAGCAACAACAAAGCATGGAGATAAGTGGTCCAACCACTTCAAGCACACCATCAGAGGAGAGTATTACATCAGCTTGGCATGGAAGGACAAGGAATGAAGCTCATTCAAGTGAAGGAAGTAGCAAAGGAAAGGAAAAGGCAAATGAGGAAGACCATCGATGGGTAGACATGGAATCTACAAGTGATGAAGATATGGAAAAATTAGAAACTCTAGGATTTAAAGCATCTAAACCAAGGAGGAGGAGATTCCTACCACATAATGGTGAGGTAAGGTCATCCAATAGGGTTAAATACCCTGTTGAAAGGTTAACTTATGATTCATTCATTGCGAGACACTATGCCTACATGAGCCAAGTTATAGCTTGTGAAGAACCTAACTTTTCTGAAGAATCAAATAAGCATAGGGAATGGATTGAAGCCATGGAGGAGAAAGTCAAAGCACTTGAAGAAAATGATACTTGGTCATTGGTGCCAAGAAGAAAGAACATGAAAGTCATTGGCAACAAATGGGTGTACAAGCTAAAGAGGCATGCAGATGGGAGCATCTCTAGGTATAAAGCAAGGCTGGTTGCCGAAGGTTTTGCTCAAACCTATGGCATATAATTTGAGGAAACATTCATTCCAGTAGCTAAGATGTCCACCATTAGAAGTTTGATTGCAATTTCAGCCTCAAAACGTTGGAAGAGGTACCAATTGGATGTGAAGAATGCTTTCCTAAATGGAGAGCTTGAGGATACTATGCCCTACCTCTATCTTGGATTGATAGACTTTCAACCACGTGTTTAGGTCCTCTAGCATGGGATCCGCTAGAATAGATCCTACTTGTGCTCTCTCTGACTCTTTGGTCCCTTGGTGAGTCTTCTCGTGTGCCTTCTAATTTTCACCTATCTTAGTTTCTTTCTGAGTTCTCTCCTTATCTTCTATCTTTCTTTTAATCCATTTGTTTTTAAGTTTTTCATGCCTTGACTTCCATCTCTGAGTCTTTTTACTCTTAGAGGCCTCCTCTAGTTCCTCTGAGTCCTGAACCACTTGAGCTTTGGGTTCTTGCTCCTCTTCAACCTCTAGATGGTACAATGGTTTTTTCTCCAAATTCTCCTTGGCTTTGGCTCGGGTAATAGCCTTCAATGGTACTGTATATTCTTTATCACTTCTTGATGATTCAGTCACTTTGATCACATTGATTTGTGTAATAGTGGAGACCTTATTGTGGTTCTTAGGGCAATCTCTAAACAAACGCTCCTTGCCACATTCATTACAATAGCCTTCCCATACATGGGGGGGGGTGGGTTGTAGGGTAAAGTGCATTCCCTAATGAAGTGATCTCCTCCTCATCTATAACATGGTCCTCTTGGTGCTGGGGGTCTGGTTGGAGGTTTAACAGGAACTGGGGCTCTAGGTGTTGTGTACATAAGACTAGCATATTCTAGTCCATAAGAACTATCATATCCCTCATATCCATAGTAATGTTGCTCATAGGCATGCTCATATTCCATAAGATTTGAGTCATAGGGATAATATTCCTCATGTGTCCGATCAAATCCTTGGCTTGAGTTTTTTGTATTGGAAAAAGGTGTGACTGGCACTGCTCCATTTGGATTTTCCTTTGGTTGGTTATATTTTACAGTCACTACATTTTGAGGATGTTGTGGTTGTTGTCCTAGCACTAGTTGTGGTTGAACATATCTGGCATATTCATATGTTTTTGGTTCTAATGGCGGTCTTGAGTATGGATTATATCTAGGGGCCTCTCTGACTTGATCCCTAGGAAGATACTTGTAGGGTCTATACTGAGGTGGTGCGGAAGGACTTGGTTGTATGTTAAAGGACAATTCTCAGTATTATGGTTGTTGTATTTCTGCTCAATGTGACAATATATATTAGGTCGTTGAGTTGTTTGCATGTTGTATGGATAGGGTTGTGGTGGTGCCAAGCCTCCTCTAGCACAACCATGGGATTGGTGATACCCACCAAACTGTATGCATCTTCTTAACATTGGAGCTCTCATAGGGGGATTCTGGTAGTTTCTCTATCCCTGCACTCCTAGCTTCTTAACCACTAAGTATGCCAGTTCTTCTACATTGCTCGTACTAGAGGTAACCTTGCTCCTTGTGTCCTCTAAATTAGTGGAATTCTATGGGGTTTTTTGCTAAGTTTTCTTCCAAATCTATGCATTCTTGTAGACATTCACTCAGTGTTTGTAATCACTTCACATACACCAAAATTCTTAATGTCCTGTTAGTTAGACCGTCTAAGAACAAAAATATCATTTTCTGTTGGGAGGGTCTCTTTATCATAGGGCATCTATCCACATATTGATTGAATCACCTAGCTGCAGTCTTTATAGTCTCATTAGGGGTCTGTTAAAAACTATGGATCAATGAAGAGGAATTTTGTTTGATTCCCCTCTTGGTAAATTCTCCAATAAATTCTTGAAAGAATTGTTCAATATTCACAAAAAGATTGGGGTCTAAAGGTTGGAACCAAGTCAAATTTGTTCCCATACGGGTGAGGCCGAAAGATTCATATGGGACAAAAAAATCATCCACTTGTTCTACATGTAGTACTTGCTCGAATTCTGCAATGTGCTCATAAGGTTCCCTAAACCATCATAATGGTTTCTCATACACTTAGCCACTTGGATTGGTCATAACCTTCTTCCTGACTCTAGGGGAGTAGACCACACGAGGTGTAGTCTTGGTCCTACACCTTGTTAGTAGTCTTAGCAGAAAAGGTGGCCTATTCATATTTTGGTTCCTAGATTATTTTGGCTACTCAGGTTGAGTCTTCACATGGAAAATTGCACATGAGGTATGACAGGAACACTTCATTGGCTAGTTTGCCGAAATGCTAAGTTTTCAGTACCTTGTTGGGCTCCAAAGGGGTTTTATGAGGTAGTTGCCTATTCTCGGGAGTGCATACTGGCAACCCTATACCTTAGTCTCGACTTGTCCAAATCATTTACTAGATAATATCTTCTCTGATTTCGGTCTAGGGAGGTAACTCTAGACGAATCTTCAGGATCTCTCAATTCATAGATAGTGGCTCGATTGATGTCTTCCCCTTGTATAGGTGAAGCAGCTTGTACTAGTAGCTCACACCCACTTACCATATAGACATCAACCAAATAGTCATCTTGGGGTATCAAATCTCCTCTTAGTACCTGAGTGATCACAGGCTTTCCCTAGGGGTAGTCATTGTGTCTTCATTTTTAGTTCTATTAGTGATTCCTGGCTCCTCTATTTCTCTTCTTTCATTTATTTGGTCGGGTTTTCAATCACAACATATATTTTTCCTATTTTATCCGTGTAGAAACATCCTTTCTACTTAACGACTGGTCTTGAGACTATCTCGGATTCAATTGTATTTCTCGTTCTTGCTACAGATCTATTAAGATCGAGAAGGTAGATGGGTACTCCATGCAAGTTCGTGGATACATGTTGTAGGGATGTCCAATAATCCCCTTCCATGACATACGTAAAACCTACCCTAGGCACATAACTATGCATATGTTTTGAGGCCATGAGTCTTTCCTCCTTTGAGTCACTAGATGTATTTGAGTAAATAGAGTGGTTACTTGGTTGGGCTACTCTTCTTGCAGAAGATACAACACTTCTTCATCTGCCTAATACTCGTCCGGATCTTAGGTTCATTCATCGCTTAGTTCTTGGGTTGTCTAGGGCCCTATTGACTATCTTAGTAAGTTTCAACACTTTGTTTCCTCCACTTTTCTTCTTTCAAGCTCTTTGATTTTACCACAATACATGATATTCAGAGGCCACAATACATGATACCTATGGTTTGACGATACCCCACGACGAATTGACATGATACACGATACTTGGCTCTTGGGCGATACATGATACTTGGCTCTTGGGCGATACATGATACTTAGCCACCATGCTATGATACTTGATCTATGATGATACACGATACTGGTTTTCTACGATATGATACTAGTCTACCAACAATACATGATACTCAAAAACCATGATACACGATACTTCCATTTGGTGATACACGATACACGATAGGCACGATACATGGTACTTCCACTTGGTGATACACGATAGGAATGATACATGATACTTCAATTGGCGATACATGATAGGCATGATACATGATACTTCACTTGGTGATACACGATACTCAACTCGACGATACACAATACTTGTGAGGTATCGCGATATAAGGGGAGATGATACACGATACTCGATAAGTATCGTGATACATAGGAATTCAAGTATCACGATACCTGAACTTAATAAATCTTGATACTTGGTCTTAATGAAGTCCAAATTCAAAAATTTATTGTGTGTAGTGCTCTTTAGCTGTTTCTGTTCTTCCTCAAGTGCATGTGAGTGCAAGATTTCAGTTCAATACTTTCCTACAACCCCCATGATACTTCAATTGTTCCATGTCAGGTGCTGAACTGTTTTAAAGAATTCTGAAGGTTAAGGAGGTGCAAGACTTACTTTATTGGTTGCCTTAGCCCACTCCTCTGTGGCTCACCCCCTCTGTGTGCTCAGTTCTCCATGATATTTGCTCGAGTATACTGGTCACTAGTCGAGTCACGTGCTTGCAACTAGTACAAGTGACTAGGACTCTGAAATTTTTTGGTATTTTAGGTCCATGGGGTGACCAAGGCCAAAAATGAAAATAATTCTTTTTTTTGGGTTTTCTTCTGATGAGTTTCCTACACGATACCTACCTCTTGCCTCTATTTCTAATCCTTACTCTCTCTTACTCCCTAACTCCTAATCCTACAAACTCGTTACACCCACCACTAGAGTCTGAAGTAACAAGCACAAGAATTTTAGAGACTTGCCACTTAATGAAATTGCTTCTCCTCACACGATATGTTCACTCCTAAGCTATTACCATCACATAGGCACCTTGACTAGACTAGTTCCCCAGCAATGATGCCAAAAACGTGTGTACCTAAGTCATAGAGTCTTAGGGACTTGTGCTAATTGAGACTATACCTCAATTTCCACAAGTGCATATAGTGGTGGATTAATACACGTTTAATTGTCAATCCATGAAATTAGACATATCAAGTGTATGAAAATGTGTGCACACATGATGGAAAATAAAGTCAAAGTGATAACAATGCATGTAGCATAGGTTCATCTACCTCACAAGTCAGTTATCTCACTAGAAATGCACGCCACAATACTTGCAATAGCAATAAGTGCAAAATTTGGACTTTTCTCTTAGCTCGGAGATCCAAATATGGTCAATACCAGGTTCATTTCAAAGCTCTCGATGCGATGCATCTAAGCATCGTATTTTGAACTTAATTTGACAAACGTGCTTCAAGATACTAGAAAAATATTGAATGGCAAGAAACACTACTTTAGCTCCACATCTCACCAAGCTTCACACATGCATTATAATGTCTAAAACAAGAGGAGATAGGGTAGACAATACTCATAAACACACATCTCAAGCATCAAACACACATACAAGCTCTTAGAGAAGGAGATACTCAGTAGAGAAGGAGTAAATTCGAAAATTTTAGCTTGATTACTCAAAATGGCAAAAAATCCTTACAAAGAGTCATCAAGTGACTTATATACATGTGCCCTAAAAATGTTCTTTTCACACAAGAGATCGGCAGTTTTATTGGACATCACTAAATTCCTATTATTGTACAAGGCTAATGTTACAATGTTTGGGATTTATGCATTTAGAGGACTCCTGTAAAGCATTTACATGGCTCTTGATAGAATAACTTGAAAATTGGAAGAAGAAAAATTATGCCTAGATTTGAAAATTTTTGGGGCCTGTTTTTCTTTGCCTATTTCTTCTGCAAGAATCATTTTCTCCATCAACATCATGAGCCCCATTTATAGGTAGCTTCAATTACTTAGATGCTTGACTATCAATTTCCATCATGCTTTATGGTTCACAAGTGGCATTGGCATCATAGGATGCTTAGATTTTGACTAGGTTGGAGATCTAGATTCCTGCTTTCCTATTTCAAGATACAAATTCTTGTATGTATTAGACACCATTTTTGGTCAAGTAAGAAACATTCAAGTATTGCATTATCATCCACTTTGTAACAAATTTGCCTTTGTATTTGGGATACTTGCCATGTAGCTTCTTTTGTGTGCCCATCCTTATTTCATGTTTTGAAGCTCTTCCCTACTCTTAACAAGCCACTCTAATTCATATGTTTTCTCATTCCATAGTATGCTTACTCTTTTGTGCTATGTGCTTTAGTCTTGGCAAGCCACTCTAATTCACATGTTTTCTCATTCCATAGTATGCTTACTCTTTTGCTCTATGCAATTTACTTGTGTGTTTTCCTAGTTTGCTTGTACATGGATAAGGACAACATGTAATACAAACAAAAACAAAAACATTACTATAATAATTTATGCTAGACAATAAGATGTATATGAACTAAAAGAAAAATTCTCCCAACCCCAAAAGATAACACATTCTTGGATACCATGTTGGAATAAAAATAGACTCCCAGTCTACTTCAAACATCACAAGCAAAAGTATGGAGGATAAAAGGAAAAGCATGAACGCATCATGAATGTGCTATAAATAATTTTTGAATTACATAAATAATTTTTAATGAGAAAAAAATATCTCAAATAGAGTGAAAGAGGAGAGATAAGGGTTCTCAACAAAACCACCAGCCTTCCACAATAAGGCTTGTTGATCAAAAGGTGAATGTCTACAAAAGACATTCACCTCTTGATCAAGGCTTGTTGATGAAGAGGTGAATGTCTACAACATGGCTACTAAATTTAGACTACTCACTATTGGAATACCTTTGAAGAGTTTGTGTGAATCCGTCTTACATTTATAGAGTGTTCCACCCTCGATGTGGTGAAATGGTGAACACGATAACTAAAGAGACATTAGGTATTGTCATTGAACTTTTCACGTAAATTTTTCTTCATGTGGAAACATAATGTATGTATCCTCTTATAATTTTCATCATACAAGCATATATGTGAATCCACTTTAAGAATACGAATTTTAATACCTTTTTTCTTTCGAAGAGGACTTCAATCTTACCACTTACATCTCTCTGAAGACTAATTAATTTGGATAGTAGAATGATGGGCATAGTGCCCATGGGGCTCCTCATAGTCAACACAAGAAGGGATAGAACACCTACTACCCACTAGAAATGCATAGAACTTGAAGCTCACAAGAAGGGATAGAACAACTACTACTTACTAGAAATGCATAGAACTTGAAGCTCCGTTAAGGATAAGAATTGAAAAAGCATGGCCTTAGGACTAGATGAGGAGATTGCTTTGAACTCATGAAGGTTTGCCAAAATTCCCACATGTATGATCCATGGTATCATTGATAAAGTGCACTCAAAATGCTTGCCAACAAAATACATCCTCAAAGGTCACCAATTCATCTCATTACAACGATAAAGTCACCTCAAACTAGGGCAACCGATGACGGTTAAACCCTTTGCCCACACAATGGAGACAAAAGATCAATCAACCCACTTTCATTGCTGAATTTAATGTTATTTATTTTACCGTTAGTGTCCATGTGAAAGGCCAAATGGCCACCGGACACTTCTTTGTATATGTTCTTTAATAAAACATATAGTGGCCTGGTCAGTCACAGACTGTAAGTTCGACCGCATTTGTAAGACCTAAGAAGTCTGTCTTCGTGCTCCCTGTGTACTGCGTTTTCTGCGTATTCTACAACCTCTGTGCGGAGTACTGTGTGTGGCGTCAGGAGCTCGGTTTTCTACTTCGAGCATATCGTCATGGAGCTCTCGAGAAGGAGAGTGCAGTGTGGTGCATCGCCATCGAAATACTTCAATTTTTCCTTTTTTTTTGAAAAGCTTAGATTTCGGGATATTCTTTCTTCCATTGGACACTAGACTTGATTTTTGTTTTTAATAGAAGTTCGGCCAAAGTCTAATCTCCTCGAGCTTGAATATATTGAAAGAACATCTCTATCCCTATGTCACAAAGCAAGGGTTAAATTGTGGAAGCATTACTAAGAAAGAGCTGCCTGAATGCATCTAGTTTCAATGGTTCAAATGCATTACATAGATAGACTAGCCACGCTAGCCCAAGCATGTCCAACAACCCACATAAATTCATTGCACAACTTTTGCCTCAAGAGGTGAGTGCCTAACCAACTCATCTACGAGTTTTTTGAGGATGAGACTTTAACCAACTCATCCACTAGTTTTTTGAACATTAGACTTGAAATTTGAAAGACGAACTCACACATTCCAAAAACCTCCTTTATCCCTCACTTTCAAAGACTAAGGCGGGCAGGCCTACAACTATTGAACTAAGATTGCAACTATTGAACTAAAGTCTTATACCATGCATTGTTAGGCTGAGTTCAGATAAGGCGGTACACTTTCTGCCATTAGGAATGAGTGCCACAATCTCTAATTCACATAGAGCAGTGGACGCATGTAACAAAAAAAAAGCAATAGTATGGGCTGAATAATGGAGATAGCCAATCAAAATTTTTTGTCGGAGCGGTACAAAGTTGTTCCAAGGGGGGAGCTCGTCTCACAAAATGGTAGATCAAGAATTTTCGCTGTTTTTTTATCAAATGAAAGGTTGACATTTTGAAGAAAGAGGGCTTGCCGCCCGGCTGTGTGAACCCACCCTTAGACTTCAGATAGTTAGTAACGGTGGGAAAAATTTTGCGGCAATTCGTGAATCGCGATGATGAATGGAACGAGAGGACGCTAGCAATTGAAGTCAGGTTTGGCGGCACAAAATTTTCAAAGTGAAACTCGAGGATTGCTCGTTGGCGCCTTCATTTGGCAATCGTCTTCCCAGTTTTTCTTCTGGCCTCTCCCATCACTGTAGCCCCTCCCGTTTGAGCCATGGAGCTTCGTCATAGATCAGAAGGCGTGAAATATGTGTCTGACAGCGAAGAGGACGAGGCGCCCATGGCATCTGATACCGAAGGCTCTGACCAGAGCGTGTTAGTGATGGATCAAAGGAGGCGTAAGGTGAAAGCTGGCTCTACCTTGGGACTGTCTTCTGGCACCGGGGTCAATTCTCTTTTGCGATACGTGCAGCCGAATGTAAATAATACAACCTCACTTTGCTGCCCTGTGCCGGACATTCATCTAACTATCATCGACGATAGCGATGAAGATTTCGTCGAAGTAAAAGCCTCGAAGCAGCGCCATGCAGTTTTTACGAATAGAAAGAGTGATGAAATGAAGAGAAACGGTCACTGCCGTTCTGCGAGGAAGAGCTACAAGGAGCTCACTTCCAGTGACGAGGAAAGTAATGAGGATAGTAAAGAAAATAGTCTCCCGGATCTCTCCACTTTCGCTCATACAAAGGATTTGGAAGAAAAATCATCTCAAAAAGTCATTTTGACTGGTACGCGTCGATTAGCAAAGAGAGCATCTTCTATCAATCCGGCAGAGGATACGACTTGCGTACAGCCAGAAGACCCCCTTGTCTTCTCTGACACCGAAGAAGCAGAGAGGCCAAGAAGATCCAACATGGTGTTCTCAAGTCAGCAACGCAGTTCAGCAACAAAGGAGCGATTCTGCTCAAAAGAGGAACTGAAGGCAAGTTCAGCGAACTTTGAATCTGTTCGAGAGCCGAAACCATTGGGTCTCCATGTCGATGCTTATGGAATATGTACATCAGATGGCGTGACTGCCTGTGGTGTGGTAAAGCGCGTGGGGCAGGTGGAGAGGATTCTAGCTGTTCGAAATCGTGGCACTGATGCCGCAGAATACACGGTAAAGGAATGCGGTAGAAGCTACAGGCGGGTAGCATTGGTAAAGGAGTCGGCATTGAAGTCCAAATGCCCTCAGCTTTTGAGAAATTTCATTAAGAGGATGGAGGAACTAGGTCGTTTAGATGGGAATCCGGAAGAAAGAGAGGAAGCGCCGGCCTTCAGTCCTGTATACTTACACATAGAACGAGTCGTAGCTGAAGAGGTTCGGAAGGGAGGCAGAAAATGCTACCTTGTTAAATGGCAGGGACTGCCATACACGGAGGCGACTTGGGAGTTTACAGGAGACCTTCCCTTTTCTGAGGATCTGATTGCTATCACTCGTTTTGACCAGCTCCAATCAAGAACACCTTCAACTGCACCACCAAGCAGTGACTCTAAACTGTTGTTCAAGGATGGGAGAGCTCTCCGGGATTACCAGGAGAAGGGACTGGCTTGGATATACCACAACTTCCAAAACCGTGTGAATTGTATACTGGCAGATGAAATGGGCTTAGGGAAAACCATGCAGGTACTGAGTATGTCGACTGCCACAAAAATAACAGCGTTATTTGCTTACCTTTTAAACTTCAACTTTTGTCGAATTATCGCAGTCAGTTTCTATGCTTCACAAGCTCTGCATGACAAGGAAACTCAAAGGGCCCTTCTTGGTCATAGCCCCGGTCTCCACCCTGGGTCATTGGCAAAGGGAAGTGGAGTCCTTGACAGACATGAATTGTGTTGTCTTCTCGGGCAGTGCAGAGGATCGAAATATTATCAAGGAATACGAGTTCTACTATCCAAAGTCTCAACGTGTCAAGTTCAACGTGAGGACATTGCTTTGTACTGGTCTCGATTCCGCATTCTCTTCATCTATTCTAAAATGCATTTTTCAGGTTCTCCTTACGAGCTTCGAAATTTTAATGAAAGAACAAGGATTTCTTTCCAAGCACGAGTGGCAGTACGTTATTGTTGATGAAGCTCATCGGTATGTTGTGCTCCAGCTCCAATGCCTGATGGTCAAGCCTTTCGCCCATCGCTTACGTCTAAGATTGTATGCAGGCTAAAATCCACCTCTTCCAAGACCTCGTCCTCTCTGAAGCAATTATCTATTAAGAGAGGAGGGCTGCTCTTGTTGACAGGAACGCCAATTCAAAACAACACCAAGGAGATATTGTATGCCTTAGCAATGACGGAACTTGTTTTATTCTTTCATTGAAGTGCTAATGAAACGTAGAGACTGACATCAGTTCGTGTTGTTTGTTTAATGAGCAGTAGTTTGCTTAATATTTTGGATCCCCAGAAATTCAGCTCAGAGGAAGAATTCCTTCAGAAGTACGGGGACCTAAAAAAAGCGGAGCAGGTGTGGTTATTTAATTTTCTGCTTCTGCGATTGTGCACTTCTTTTGTCTCCTTATTCGACTTCCATACAAATTTTCTGCAAGATAGGTAAAAGACCTGCAAGATACCGTGCTAAGACCCAGACTACTCCGTAGACTTAAGGAGGACGTGGAAAAAAGTATTCCTTTGAAGGAAGAGGTATTATATGTCATAATTTCTCCCTTTTAGTCGACTTTCAAGCAGCAGATTTTGAAGCACTGGGTCCTGTGTATTTAGACTATCATATGGGTGGAGCTGACCAAGGAGCAAAGGTACTATTATAAAGCGATTCTCGAGAACAGAATCTCAGATTTGTTGAAAGGTTCCCGATCTAATAACATCCCTAACCTTAGAAATGTGGTACGTTATTGCTGTAATCATCATCTCAATTGTCTTATGATTACCGGATCGTCAATTACGTGTTCAACATTTGTTTTGTTAGGCAATGGAGCTGAGAAAACTCTGCAACCATCCTTTTCTCTGCAACGGCTTGCAAGATGACATAAATTCGAAATTGAAATTGCAGGTTAGCGAGTTATTGCGTTCCTGGTCTTATATTTATTATGTTGAATATGCCTCTACATATCATTGGCATCATGACCTAACATTTGTCACTGCATTAGGATCTTGATAAATCATCGCAGTCCCTCTGCACTTCCTCGGGAAAGATGATGTTGCTGGATAAGCTTCTGCCCATGCTTAGGGATAAAGGTCACAGGGTGCTGGTGTTTTCTCAGGTAAAATTCTCGTGATAGTTCGAGTTCAAGTAAATGACAACTATGCCAGCAAATATTAAAGTTATGTTTCTGCAAATCTTGTAGTTTGCGATTATGCTGGATCTGCTCGAAGATTATATTCTCTCCAAAAACTACACATATGAGCGAATCGATGGATCCATCCGAGGGGCCGATCGTCAGGTAAGTTTTACTTTGTCGTAATAGCTATGTTTGCTTCATTTCTGATGGTCATTCCCCATGATATGTCATGATAATTAGGCTGCCATTGACCGATACTCAGCTAAAGATAGCGACACTTTCCTGTTCTTGCTGAGTACACGTGCTGGAGGACTTGGGATAACTTTGACTGCTGTAATAATCAGTAAACTATTCAGATGTATTCGTTGTTTTATGTTATTCAGCTCTTAAAGTCTACATGAAACTTGCCTGATTCGTATGATTGCAGGCGGATACATGCATTATCTTTGATTCTGACTGGAACCCTCAAAACGATCTTCAAGCCATGGCCCGTTGCCACAGGTTGATTGTCATCGATACTACATTTCGTATTGTATTCTGCTCTTTACTGCTGCTCCCCCGTTAAAGATGTACCATCTGTCTGCTTAAGTACATTAATCATAGTATTATCATCCATGACATTAATTGCTTTCTAAGCATCAAATTCGACATCGTACATGGAGATCCCTCATTTTAGCTGTCAATCGGTCCAGGATTGGTCAAAATAAAGACGTTAGAATCTACAGACTTATTACGAAGGACACATACGAACAGCATCTGTTTGAATGTTCTTCCCGCAAATATGGCTTGGATGAGGCAATCCTGGGGAGCATGCATGCTGCGATTACCGATAATGACCATAACGCAAATATAGAGAATCTACTAAAAAAAGGAGCTTACAGCATATTGAGGGTAATATCACAAGTTCTTACTTATTTTCTCGTTCCGCCAATGGTAATGTACTTATTTTTCTAAGCATGTAGGAAGATGGAGAGGCAGAAGCTGCAGCCTTTCATTCCCAAAATATCGAACAGATTCTTCAGAGCAGAACAGAGAAGCGACTAGTTGGGGGGTCAGTATAACAGTTATTTTCTTTATGATCGTTCATTCCTGTTTTGTTTCGAACGCAATGTTAACCTTACGGAAATCAGTTATTGCCTTAGCGAAAATCATTTTGGGAAGATAATGTCCGTGTATCTATTTTACTAGTGTAACCGTTATTTAGAAGCTGCTGTGTCCGTTATTCTAGAAGGCAGTGGGCTGTATACAATCTGGATGAGTTAGAAAGGTTAATTGCTTCATTCCAGGTTCAGATACATTCGGTATGCTAACAAGTCTTAAGTTAGAGCTATGTTTGCGCAGTCGGCCAGTCTCAGGCTCATAAATGTGCGGTATCCTAACAAGTTTCAAGCTAGGGTTATATTTGCGAAGTCGACAAATCTGTTGAAGAATTTTCCCATAAATGGCATAAACCTACACGCCAATCGATTTGTGTTCCAAATAGATGCCGCATAGAAATTCTCTTTCTGGATGTAGCAGTAAGCAAATGTCTCGTTCTCTTTTATCTACCTTCATGTCCTTAAACACATACTGCTGGACAAGCAGACCTGGTTTCACGTATTCTCTAGACTAGTTTGGCCTCATTTGATTAGCCGGCCTGTTCTTGTCATGGTTGCTTGTAATAATATTCTACTATTATTATTCTTGACACCATAGGCCGCTTTCTGTACAGCTTGATCGGAATCGGTTTTTGCAATTGAAGTACTTTTCCTGTTATTTGAATCATTGATTCATTCCAGGCGCGGTCAAAACACCTTCTCAGTCGCTACATTCATCAGTAATCCCGATGCCGATTCTGCGGTTGGTCCGGAGTCTGCTCCCGATGGAGACCCTCGACAGTTTTGGCAAGAATTGCTTCCTGAAGCTTGTAATACTGCTTTGAATGATGATAAGCAGCCCGTGTTACCTACTTTTGGACCTCGGAAACGGCTGACAGTCAACTATCGAGAAGGCCACGGGAACTCTGAACAAGAGTCCTCTGACGAAGAGCATGAATCCTCTAAATCTAGACGACGTGTAAAGAGAAAATCCTCCTCACAAGAACCAGAGGAAGGCGGAATAAAACAGTGGTCTGAAAAAGAGCTGAAGCAGCTCGAAAACAGTTTGATGATGCTTGGTGCAAACCGAACAGGTTTACGGCATTGACAAATAAATAAGTTTCTAAAATTATTTATGCGTATAACTATATGCTTATGTGTGTATGTATTTACATATTGCATATTTTTATGTTGAATTGTTTCCTAAATACTAGTGTTAAATTCGACAGACGACATTATGAAGGAAGCTGGATTAGAGCAGCACGATATACGAGAAGTGAAGGGGCTTTGTGACGTGATGATTCAATTTTGCCAGTATTTTCAAGCAAAGAATGCATTGATCACCAATGATACAACAAATTCTGAGCCACCAGGGAAGGCTTTGAAAAGTACTGACTACAGAGATCAAGGGCATCGCTGGGATAGCAGCACTTTCGTGAATGTAACAAGTGAGGAGGCTAAGTCTCGTGACCTGAGTTTGCAACAAAATGAAAGCCACATGGATAGTTCAGGAGATAAAAACGGAAAAGGAAAGCCCACAAATGTCATGAATATGGCTCTAGTAGAAGATGATACGCATTTGCAAAAATATATGAAGGACCTGGAATCTGCGGTGGATAAGAAACTTGAGTTTCCCAGTACCATTGTGCATCCAGTGCTTGGAAAAGTCAATTTTCCAACGATTCCTCCATATGCAATGAAGGCATTGCAGTCCCAAGCTTTCACAAGACGTCTTGAAAAGAAAGCCACAAGGTATTGAATATTTAAAGGTGAACCAGCTTTTTTGTCAACATGTAGATTCTTAACATATGGTGGTAAACAATACTAAGCGTCTTATGCCGGAAGCAACAAAGAGTTCAGTTCATATACAGGATTTTACTGGTCATTTAAAAAAAAAAAAAAAAAAAATGGAGGTTCGGCCGAGGCCTACTCCCCCGGGCTTTAACTTTGAAATTACAACTGTACAAGGAAGGGCATAGTACCCATTTTTTCATATTTGTTGAGGTTCTAGGTTTGATGTTATGGTCCTGTCATTAGAAATTATGGATGCTAAGATTTCACGAGTATTACGTCGTCTCAGCCTTTCGCAATTCTTGCTGGTGGTCATGTCTAGAGTTTTCAACGTGCTTCGAATTATGTCTTATGTTTAGGTACTTGCAAGTGCTTCAGGAGCGGGAAGTGTTAGCCAAAGCAGTTAGTGAAGGAACTATACCTCCTCGATGTGTCAGAAGGTCAGTTACATGCCGCATTTCAGTAAAAAATCTCTTGTGATCCTTACTGTAGGCATGCAATAGTAGCTCTCAATTGACCAGCATGCATGTTCATATTTTTCAGTTCCAAAAAATTGCCAGCTTGGTGGAGTGAAGCGGAGAATGTAGATTTGCTGCTCGGTGCCCATAGACATGGTCACTATAATTTTTGTAGAATAAGGTAAGTTCTTCACAGTTTAGAGTGCTATCCTATTAGCGCATTATGATTGTCTTCATGAGTATACATAATTTGTAGGGACGACAAGTCTCTATGCTTTTCATCGAAACCTGATTCGTCGAAGCTTCATCTTCAGCGAAAACAAGACGTAGTGTGTCAGGTGCAGTATAGTTTGTTTCTTCTAAGCTTCCTGTCAACTGGCTTTATGGTCCTACTGAATTGGTATGCATCATGTTTTTGAAGGATGTTGCATCGCATCCTCCATCTGCTGAATTGCCTGCGGAATCTATTCTACACCCTGATCAGGAAGTATGGCCACAAGACAGTGTGCTTGCTACGAGGCTGAGGCAGCTTATTCAAGGTTTGCAAACTCAGGCCAACATTCTGCGTTCATCTGAAATGTACAATGCCAAAGTGAATGGAATTACCGATTCAATATGTCCAAATGAAAGGTACTTGTGAAAATATACTGTTCATAATTTGGCATATGTTTTGCTATATTCGTCTGTGTCCTACTGTAACACTTACCTTGCAGTGCCAGAACACCTGATTTGATCTTTAAGGACGCACCTAAACTCGCGACGTCAAATACATGTCTGGGTCAGGGAAAGACTGCCTCATCGAAGCAACGAAAAGTTGAACACAGTGGTCTCCATCCTATTGGTGAAATGTCAACGCTGGAGGACTTCAAGGAGAATTGTAAGTACATGGCGTCAAAGTCATCTCATTTGGCTCAGGGAAAGTCTGGTGCATCAAAAACGCAAAGAGTAGCACTTGATGGTCTCAATCCTATCACATTATCTCCGTCCAAAACCATCAACGAACAGAAATCAGTCTCAGCTTTCTGTTCATTGGCTGTTGTGAAATCCAAAGCTCCAAGTCGCAAAAGTCTTGTGGGGAATGAGAATCCTCACTTAGAAACAAATTTTGAAGTCGCTAAGATAGGGTCTGGTTATGCGCATGAAGGTATTCTGGGAGTCGATGCAAATGTATCTAATGCTGTTCATGAAAAGGGGCAGGTAGCTACATCAGCAAAAGCTTCTTCAATGAACATGGATGATGCATTCCAACGCAAGAAATCATTAAAGGTTTGGTAATCGTATAATCGCATATGCTAAAAAATGCCGACAATATCCTATCATCTAATGCAAAAATTTCAGGGAAATGAAAGGCGTGGGGACTTGGTACTTCCGAACAGTGAGTACAATGGCTTTGCATGTCCTGGCAATGACAAGATGCTCTTCGATTTGCGCAACGAAATCGATACTATTAGCCTCCAGGAGGTAATCGTTTATTATCTGCAATCTTTAAGCCCAAATTTGCAGAAATTGACTGTTGTCGTATAAAACGAAGCCACGATTTTCACAGAATCGCGTAAAAGGGGGGCTTCTACCGGCAGGCGCAGTGGTGGACCGTGGACTAGTTCAATCAAGCGAGAGAGAACCATTGCAGGAGCTCAATACAGCAAAACGCAAGCCCTCTATTGGAGGACATTTGAGCAATAAGAAACATAAGCAAGCTGGCAAACAGCAAACCCTCCTTGGGTTTTTGACAACGAAATCTACGAAGAATATTCATAGTTAGCCTCTCCTATTATGCGACCCTTAACTTGCGCCTTTGTAAATACATCATCTTACACGCAAAATAAACTCATTTATGCAGAGCTAAAAAGTCACGTACGCGTTTGGTCGCCTTAACGTGGTTTCAGACTGTTCCGGAGGAATAGACACATTCTTTTCTGAACATGTTCTTCCTCTTTTCGAATTCACACATAGCTGGGCCTCCATTACAGATCAAAACCATCTTCGCCATAGAATTAGCAGCTCAGAATTTTTGGGTTGCAGATCTTTCATGTTCCGCTCTGTTACGTTTCGTTCCGAGGGAGAGAGCTCGGCACCGTTGTGCATGGATCCGGAACAGATTCACTCTTTTGGCAGACGATTCACGAATGAATTTGTGCCATATGGAATTGCATCAGCATTCGTTGGCTTCCGCCGTCCTGTCTGAACTCACATTTATGCATTCAGCAGCATCACAAACTAAATTTTGCATGTTTTTGCTGGGTTCTCCGTTGGGCTTAGTTTCTAGGTTACAGGGTTGTATATGTCCATGCAGATTGTGGGAATCCACATCTACCAATCTATTGATTGTCGTCGAACTACTATAATCTGAAGGTTAGAGACGATTATGATTTCTATCGTCATCCAGGGAGTTGCAAGGAAAGATTAACAGAAAATGAGTTGATTATCATCTTGAGATGAAGATCATCAAAGGACTAACCTTCTAACCAACTCCTGACTGTTGTATCGATTTACTGTGAATATACTTTACGGTTTCTTATTACAGACATGAAAGAACAATGTAACAGACCTGTTTGCATATATTATGACATTTCATAGGATTTCTTAGCTTTGGATACTTCGTGGATCATTTTCTGATGGTCCTTTTGGAACGTAATCTTGGAACTTTCACTACAAGAAATAGGGGGGCATAGCGATGCCCTTGAATTGAAAAAAAAACAAGCACTGTAGCTTATGCGATGCTAGTGTCACATAAGTGACGTTGCTATTTTCTGATTTTTTTTTTTTTTACGGACATTCGTTGCATAAGCGATGTTTGCATTGTTTATTTGACGCTAAATGAGTGTCGCAAATAGCTCGCTAACTAACGATGTTGTTTGCAACGTTGGCAAATTGTACAGAGTCGCATATGCGATGCTTTGGAATGTTAAAAAAATGTTGATTTCTCCCGACACGACGCGAGAGCAAGAAGAGAGAGAGAGAGAGAGAGAGAGAGAGAGAGAGAGAGAGAGAGAGAGAGAGAGAGAGAGAGAGAGAGGGAGAGGGAGAGAGAGAGAGAGAGAGAGAGAGAGAGAGAGAGAGAGAGAGGGAGAGGGAGAGGGAGAGAGAGAGAGAGAGAGAGAGAGAGAGAGAGAGAGAGAGAGAGAGAGAGAGAGAGAGAGAGAGAGAGAGAGAGAGAGAGAGAGAGAGGGGGAGAGAGAGAGAGAGAGAGAGAGAGAGAGAGAGAGAGAGAGAGAGAGAGAGAGAGAGAGAGAGAGAGAGAGAGAGAGAGAGAGAGAGAGAGAGAGATGCATCTTGTTGAAGCAAGTTATGTGCACACACACACTTACACACATATACATATGCATACACACACATATATACACAAAGACACACACACATATACACATACACACACATACACAAATTCACACACATACACATACACACATGTTGCATACACACATGCACACATAATGCATACACATGCACATCCATATACACATACATATACACACATACACGCATACACACACACATATACACACACATACACACATATATGCATACTCACATAGAGAGACATGCACACACATACACATACATGCATACATAATGCATATGCATATGCGTATATACATACATACTTACATGCATACACATATATGCATACATAATGCACATGCATACATAATGCACATGCATACATAATGCACATGCATACATAATGCACATGCATACATAATGCACATGCATACATAATGCACATGCATACATAATGCACATGCATACATAATGCACATGCATACATAATGCACATGCATACATAATGCACATGCATACATCATGCACATGCATACATCATGCATATGCATACATACACATACATAATGCATACACACACATGCATACATAATGCATACACACATACACACATGCATAAACATACACACAGACACATACACACACATAGACACATACACACACATAAACACATACACACTCATAGACACACACATACACATAGACGTGCACACACATACACACACATATACACACACATAGACACATACACACATAATGATGCATTCATACACATACAAATGCATACACACACATACAAATGCATACACACATACACACATATACACACACAAACACACATATACATACACACACACATAGAGACATACACACATACACATACATGCATACATAATGCATATGCATACGTAATGCATATGCATACGTAATGCATATGCATACGTAATGCATATGCATACGTAATGCATATGCATACGTAATGCATATGCATACGTAATGCATATGCATACGTAATGCATATGCATACGTAATGCATATGCATACGTAATGCATATGCATACGTAATGCATATGCATACGTAATGCATATGCATACGTAATGCATATGCATACGTAATGCATATGCATACGTAATGCATATGCATACGTAATGCATATGCATACGTAATGCATATGCATACGTAATGCATATGCATACGTAATGCATATGCATACATAATGCATATGCATATACATACATACATACTTACATCCATACATACACATACATAATGCATACACACATGCATACATAATGCATACACACACATATGCATACATAATGCATACGCACACATATGCATACATAATGCATACACACATACTCACACCTATGCATACATACATGCATACACATACACACATAGACACATACACATAAACACATACACAAACACATACACACTCATAGACGCGTAGCGACACATACACATAGACACACACACATACACACACATACACACATACACACATACACAAATAGACACACACACACATAATGATGCATACACACACATACACATACACATACATATGCATACATACATGCGTACACATACACACATAGACACACACACACATAGACACATACACACATAAACACATACACGCTCATAGATACACACACATACACATAGACACACACAAACATACACACATATACACACACACATAGACACATACATACATAATGATGCATACACACACACATACAAATGCATACACACATACAAACACATATACACACACATACACACATACACACACAGACACACACACATACACACACATATATGCATACACACACACATAGAGAGACGTACACAAACATACATATACATGCATAAATATGCATACATAATGCATATGCATATACATACATACATACATACATGCATACATACACATACATAATGCATACACACACGTATGCATACATAATGCATACACACACACGTATGCATACATAATGCATACACACATACATGCATATATGCATACATACATGCATACACATACACACAGACACATACATACACATAGACACATACACACACATAAACACATACACACTCATAGAAGCACACATAAACACATACACTCATAGACGCACACACATACACATAGACACATACATACACACACATACACACATATACACACATAGACACATACACACAATGATGCATACACACACATACACATGCATACACACATACATACACACACATACATAAACACACATGCATACATACACATACTTAATGCATACACATACATATGTCCACATATATATATTATTTTTAACCCATTTTAGTTTATATGTTAGGTATTATGGATCTTAGTTGAGAGAGAAAGGTGAAACTCACTCTCATAAAAAGTTTTATGAGAGCAAGAGTTCCGTCTGATACTCTAGGGGCCATCATGCATGATTAGTCAGAGATGTCTGATGAAGAGTTGGACTATACGATCCAGATGCTTACCCAACGATCAGAGGAGGGCTCTTTTGTGGCTCCACATGCAGGAAGACAACTATTTGTTCATAGATATGTTTTTTTTTTCATGAACTTTTTTAATGATATTATAATACGTACTTTTTATTTATTTTAATCTATCTATTTCAAAACACCTATACCACCTCCAGATCGTGATAGCAGAGAAGAGTTGCCTACGAGGACATGCATAGGCACTTTAAGACTAGAGTGTGATATAGAGCCAGAGGGGAACATTGCGTACATAGGGAATGGATTGGAGTGCAAGAGAAGAATGCAAGCACTATGCGAATCTTACCTGCGCCTTGTCCACTTACTATGGAAGTAAGTAAAAATTTTACATATAAATTGAAGTAAGTATCTTATGTTTTATTTACCTTATCTTTTTTTTATTTTTATAGTGAGCATGATGTGAGAAATAAAAAATACGTACTTAGTTCACTTGAGATAGAGTTTGGGATAGGATGGTCGTTTAAGTGGTGTCTAAAAGAGATACGGACACTTATGGTTCATCGTCGCGATAATGCACGGTATGCATTGCTTTTATGTATATATATGTGGATATGAGTATGTGTGTTTATGCATGTATGTATGTATATGAAAGAGAGAGAGAGAGAGAGAGAGAGAGAGAGAGAGAGAGAGAGAGAGAGAGAGAGAGAGAGAGAGAGAGAGAGAGAGAGAGAGAGAGAGAGAGAGAGAGAGAGAGAGAGAGAGAGAGAGAGAGAGAGAGAGAGAGAGAGAGAGAGAGAGAGAGAGAGAGAGAGAGAGAGAGAGAGAGAGAGAGAGAGAGACTAGAGGTACAAGTACACACATACACACACATCAAATATGCACATTTACACACATATACACATATATGCACATTTATACATGATGGAGAGTGTTAATCTCCAAAAGAACAACCTACTCTTGAATTTAGAACACCTCTATATCAAGAGTAAGTCAAAACCTTCAACAAATTATAAGTTCAATCTCCAAACTATCAAAGTTGAAGAATTCTGTGAAGAAGATAAAACACAGAAAGTCTGCTGCACAATTTCTTCTCATTGACTTATCAAACCTGTAAAGTTTTCTATGAAATTTTGTATGGAGTGTCGCCTAGAAGTTGCACACCTCCTCCAAGTTAAAGTTCTTCAAAAGGTTTAATATAACTTGAGAAATCAACTTCACAAATTACCTATGTCTAAATCTGCACTTCTGAGAAGTCGATTTGACACCCCTAAATTCTTAACTTTGGTTCTCACAATGTCGAACCCGTTTTACCAAATCCTTTTGGCTGTAGATAGCTTATCTCTCAACTTAGATTTTGAGCTATCATATGTGTAAAACTTTACACTGTGCACTGAGCACTACTCAATTCATTGGACTCGAAATCTGCGCCTGTTTCAGAGAACTGTGAACACTCATCACATATGAATGTTCCTACACAAAATTCTCCTAACCTGTTTACAATTAAACTCTGAAACTCAAGTCATAGACTCATTAACTATGAACTTAGATATCCTCAAAAGGATTTCACAATTGATCTACCACAGACGGAGCAAACGCAGAAACATCGGGCACAACATTTCTTTGATTACTCAGAAAATTACAGTTGAGTGATGAGAGGAAAACTCAACTAACTTTTCACATGTCTCATGACATTTTACTTCTCCTTTCTTGACTCCTATACTCACTCATCTATTCATTCATATGCTCTCATATCACGCCTCGACATTTTCAAGGTATTTATAGAGAAATTTGTACAAGTCTATGACTAATCAAAGATCTAAGTGAACTATAACTATACTAATGTACATATGTGTACATTCCTCATATCCTCTGAATGTATCCTTCTTCTAAGCTTCAAGAACTGAACCTTCCTTCATTCTTTAATCTTCCAAACATTCAATTGGTGATTGATCTGCACCAACAATACATACACACATATACATGCACATTTTTACACACATACACATGCATGCAGTTACACATATAATGAATACACATAGACACACACATACTCACATACTCACATACTCACATACACGTACACATACTCACATACATATACACATGCATAATCATATGTACACACACATAGACTCATATAATCATATTTACATGCATATATACATATACACTATATATACACACACACACAACACATGCATATGCACATATAGATACACATACATACACAACACATGCATATGCATAAATAAATAAATAAATAAATAAATAAATAAATCGTATTTCAAAAATCTTAAATTGAAAATACTAATTTTGATATTAGGGTTTAAAACTTGTAATTTAAGAACTTTAATTCAACGTTTTAGCTATATGTTTGAAGTATATGTACACATTGCATCTATTCCTTTGACATCCTACTAGAGAGATGTCTCTCCTTCCAACCTTATGCCTCTATATATAGCTACTCGAATTAACGAGGATCATAATATATATAAAGATATATACACATCATGTAGATACACATACATAAATATAAAATGGAGTAGATATATTATGTGTTGTCAGGATCTCGCTCACGCGCATACAGGGATTACGGACGCAAAAAAACACACAGAAAATAGAGGCAACAAGAGACGAGACCGAACGCAAGATTGGGTGCAATCTCCCCCCATGCACTCTGTTCCGACAGTCCACAGAGTGCATGTATTTATAGGACTTTTGATTACGTCGAAAATAGTGGTTACATGAGGGCGGCTTCGAGAAGCAGGCGTGAAACTAAAAGTTGGTAACTTTTACAGAAAGCCATTGCTTTTAATAACAGAAACTGCGGTCTACAACGACCACTATTCTAACCATTACTTTTCTAACAATAGAACCTTCTACGTAGGTTTATTTATAAAATAAATAATAATTATTCGGATTATTGATATCTGCCCTTTCACGCCTTGCACGCTCCTCACGAACCTTCAGCTGCTATATCAAAAACATCAAAAATATATTAATACATTAATAATTTAACATTTTAACAATGCCTTGTTCAATAATATACAACATGCCTCTCAGTTGACAAGCAACTGACCTCTGTTGATAAAATAATTCAACACTCTAACATTTATAATGCAGTGTTCAACATATTCCATATTATTGTTACAATCCAACAATGCATTGGCCAACATATTTCATGTTACAATCCAACAATGCATTGGCTATTCTATATTTCAATCCAACAATGCATTGGCTATTTTATATTTCAATCCAACAATGCATTGTTCAACATATTCCATAAGGTATAACATGCCCCGCAGTTGAACAAGCAACTGACCTCAGGTGATAAAAGAATAAACATGGATGGCCAGTCACATGTTTCATCACTGAATAAAAATAGACATGTGCCATGTAAAAAAAAAATACATGCATGGAAATGTTCATGGAGCTTTTAAGTTATTAAAGTATCTATGAGATGCGGACATAGTCTTTCTAATGAATTTGGGCCAGCAAAACTTGAATATGCTCCTATGGACTAAATTCAATATGTAAATGCATCACAATTATCAAACATGTAGGGTAAACTTTAAAGGTAGAAATGAATCCTTAAACTCTTCTTGAAAAGCCTTCCAGGTGTGCGGACAATCTACACTATGACAAAGATCATTCCACCATTGCTGCGCTCTTCCTACCAAATAATTAGTGGCAAACTCGATTTTCTTATTTTTTGAATATAACTCATCGGAAAAGAAATCGTTGAATAGGGATAGCCATGATAAGACAAAGCGGCCATCTTTTCGTCCGTCGAATTGAAGCATAGCATAACGTCCTTGTATGGCTTGTTGAAGTGCTTGAAGTTCTTGGTTCATAATCTCTAACTCTTGCTCGAATGAAACTCCAGGTAAAGGTGAATTACAGAAATCTTCCATGGTGCTCTTGGACCCTTGCTCTCAACCTTGCTTGGTATCTTGAACACTCAATCAAGTGCCACCCAAGGATTTTGAAGGAATTCACACTTCCAAAACTAGCTCATTGGAAAGTTTGTTCCGAGAGCTTTCCAACGGTATATTACGCGCCTCAATCCGACCTACGGATTGAGAGATACACTTGATTCTTTCTTGGGTCCAATCTTGAAATCGACGCGTGCGCCTTCCACAAGTAATAAAGAGAGAGAACTTGAGTATAACTCCAAGAGATGGTGGAGTGGTCAAAGTACTTCCCTTGAAAGTAGGAGGTTGTGGGTTCAAATCCTCCTACCTTAGGGACTCTAAACCTCTCTATTACCACTCAAAAATTAAAATTGCCTCGCGCGTAGCCAATGGCTGCCAACGGTCGCCAAGGGAGCCTTGGGTGCCAATGTATTGCCTAAGTTATTGCCTAAGTTCTTTGCCTTAGTCGACGCCTTGGAGTAAGCCGAAGGAGTAAACGTAAGTGAAAACGTAGGTGAAAACGTAGGTTCTGGTTCCAGTACAGAAACCAAAACCGAAACAGAAACAGAAACAGAAACCGGAGACGGAGATGGAGATGGAAATGGAAATGGAAATGGAATCGAAATTCAAAATCGCGAACAGAGAACAAAACCCTCTGTATTGACGCGTGCCTGGCTCTGATAACGTAGGTGAAAACGTAGGTTCTGGTTCTAGAACAGGAACAGGAACAGAAACCGAAACAGAAACAGAAACAGAAACAGAAACCGAAACCGGAGACGAAAACGGAGACGGAGACGGAGATGGAAATGGAAATGGAAATGGAATCGAAATTCAGAATCGCGAACAGAGAACAGAACCCTCTGTATTGACGCGTGCCTGGCTCTGATACCACTGTTGTCAAGATCTCGCTCACGCGCATACAGAGATTATGGACGCAGAAAAACACATAGAAAATAGAGGCAACAAGAGACGAGACCGAACGCAAGATTGGGTGCAATCTCCCCCCATGCACTCTATTCCGACAGTCCACAGAGTGCATGTATTTATAGGACTTTTGATTACGTCGAAAATAGTGGTTACATGAGGGCGGCTTCGAAAAGCAGGCGTGAAACTAAAAGTTGGTAACTTTTACAGAAAGCCATTGCTTTTAATAACAGAAACTGCGGTCTACAACGCCCATTATTCTAACTATTACTTTTATAACAATAGAACCTTCTATGTAGGTTTATTTACAAAATAAATAATAATTATTCGGATTATTGATAACCGCCCTTTCACGC
The DNA here is from genome assembly GCA_020310875.1 of Ceratopteris richardii. Taxonomy (NCBI): domain Eukaryota; kingdom Viridiplantae; phylum Streptophyta; class Polypodiopsida; order Polypodiales; family Pteridaceae; genus Ceratopteris; species Ceratopteris richardii. The sequence goes on along the minus strand of CM035407.1, from coordinate 81,832,541 downwards.
CTTGCACGCTCCTCACGAACCTTCAGCTGCTATATCAAAAACATCAAAAACATATTAATACATTAATAATTTAACATTTTAACAATGCCTTGTTCAATAATATACAACATTATGCATCACACATACATGCCTAAATGCACACATAAATATATATATATATATATACATGCATACATATTTACATGTACACATTTACACAGACATTATACATATATACATGTACACATCACATATACATGCTTACATGCACACATAAACATATATATATACATGCATACATATTTACATGTACATATTTACATGTACATAGACACATATACATATATACATGTACACAATTATAAACACTTCCATATATTACATGAATACATGAATATTTTATATGAATGCATATGCATATATACACATATGCATATTTAACACATGTATATATATATCACACACATGCAAACACATACATATACATGAAATACATATATATGCATACTAACACACACACACACACACACACACACACACACATATATATATATATATATATATATATATATATATATATATATATATATATATATATATATATATATATATATATATATATATGAATACACACACATATGCATACATACATGATAAAAATTTGCTCCTCGAAAATAAATCTATATATAAAATAATTAGGCATACCTCCGAGCTTCATGTTCTAACTTAAAAGAACATATTTCATCTCTCTACTAGGATTCATCGTTATTCAAGTTAATAAAAAAATCTATTATCTGATATCCATTCAAAAGCTTCAAGTTATTGATCGATAACTAGAGTAGAATTTACTATTTAATCTGCTCATATATTTTAATTATTGCCATCATTTTGGTAAGACATCAGTATAGTCTCATCTTCATTATCCTTATTGATTTCATTTATTTCTTCTATTGTTAAATTTATGTTTTCATGAATCACATAATTTATTGATGGATTAATATCTATTTCTGGCAATTCCTCTTCCTAATCAGTAGAATCAACATGTAGAGAATTTTCTTCTTCATCAAAAAGATTAGTATCATTATTGCGTATAATGATTCTAATTTCTCTTTCAGATGTTGATGTATCAGTATCTGATGCTGAATCATCAATAGGACTTTCTTCGATCTCTCTAACAATAAATTGTTCAAACAATGACCTACCTCTAGGTTGCACATGAATGACTTGCCACCAAAGATTAGCATCTGAGTTTTTATAAAAAAATGCTTGTTCAATATGCCTAGGAAGAATTTATGGTTCTTTAGTAGATCGCATTACCTTGGAAGAATCAATTGCCCAAAACCCAGATAATTCCTTTCTTAATGTGGAATTACTACCTTTATACTCGGCTCAAAACTAGTAAACCTTCAAAATTACCTATCAAAATATATAACAACAAAAACCCATTATTATGTGCTTAAAAACTCTATTATAAAAAATATAAACTTTTTTCTACCTGTTTGAATGTACGAAATGAAATTTCGTAGATACCAACAATAGTTCCTACGTAACCAAGTTCGCTATCTATAAGGTTGGTGTCTTTTGAGCTAGCACTTGATAGTTGCTTGAAAGAAGAAACAATACTAGAATCCTTTGTTTTACGTAAAGAATCAATGGCTTTGATTCTAATATGCCGTCCAAAAGCCCACATATTAGTGAACATTCGAGCTTGCAAAATAAATTCAATTAGTAAATAGAAACTAATATACATATATGAAAAAATTAAAATATTATTTTAATAAAATTAACTTTTATTCACAACCTATCATTAAATCTCTTTGCTTACCTGAGATTTCTTCATTATTTGCATTGGCGCGTTGCAAACGACTATATAGCCAATCCGTGAAAGAAGATATATCTATAATCTCATTATTATCAAGATTACGTCTATATCTTTTGTTTTTTTGCCTCTTACTTCGGAGATTTTGAAGTTCCTCATTCTCGCTAAGGAATGCTTGCATGCATTCGCTATCATATGCTACAAAAGTAGAAACATCATTTTTTTCTTGAAATGTAAATAAGAATGGAACTCCCTTACTTGATAATACCTCATCTGTTATTTTTGAAGAAAACTCGTTGATCCATGCACGTGGAGCTTCTTCATGAACTCTTTCAAGGTACTCACTAACGTAATACATGCACTCTTCAAGCATCCAACCCTTTGCCATGGATCCTTCTGGTTTTGCTCTTTGTCGCACATAACCTTTTAATATTCCCATAAATCGCTCGACCCAAAACATCCATCGAGTATTGACTAGACCTGCAATCTCTATTTCATCTACAAGATGGACTAATAAATGAACCTGAATATCAAAAAATGAAGTAGGAAGTTCTTTCTCCATCAAACATAGTAGCTCTTTGCATTCACGTTTTTTTGTGGGATCGAGTTTTTGTCAATCTCTTTGGATGTAATCCACCCATACATATCATAAAAATAATTATAAAGAAGTTAATTAAAAAAATAAAACATATCTAATATTCATACATATTAAATATAAAAGTATCATAATTACCTTATAAGTATCCAAAATGATAGATCACATCTCATACTCCTTTCGTTGTACATCCATCGATAACCAAAGGTAAGACATGTTTCAAAAAGTTATGCCAGTCATGGGTCTTAAACCCAAATAAGCTCTTATCATCCATAGTAAACATGTTTTGAAAAGATACTCCATATCTTGTAAGAGTCTTAATCAATTGAATTCTATTGTTGATAGTCTGTATCTCTTTTGTTGTAAGTACTCAAGGAGCAGGTGCATAAGTTGTTTCTTGTCGATGTCTATAAAAAATTGGCCATAACTTTGGTTTGGATTTTTGATCTTTCAAATCATTCGTTGATGCTATTGTATCTTTTAGTCCATGAAGATGCTGCCATAGTGAATAACCAATATTTTTGAATATATGCATAGGATCAAGAAGATGACATACTTTTAACTCTTTCCAATACTCCAAAGAATACCATATTGATATGTTCTTTGCGAGTGCCAATTTTCCTTTACCTCTCTTCACATACTGATTATCTGAATCATCACTAAAGATTTTTGATTCTAGATATATTAGAGGTCCATCTGTCTATTTTTTATACCAATCCATAAGCGTTATAGGTTTTGGACACTGACCTTTTTCAAGCTTTCCATTAAAATGTATCACTTCTCTTTTAGATCTTAATGGATGATCATCAGGCAAGAATCATCGATGTCAAAGATAAATATTTTTGTTGAGATTCTTACTATAGATTGATCTCAACCAATCACCACAATATGGACAACCTTTATAACCCTTAGTAGATATTCCTACATCATGAAAAGGATAAAAATATAATTAGATTAAATCATATTTATTTACATGCATATTGAATAAAAAAAATTACATCAATACCATATCTTGGAAAATTGTGAATAGTCCAAGCCACAATACCACGAACCGTAATATGTCTTTCATTGATGCTTTTCGATACATCAATGACATTAATGCCTCTCCATAACTCTTGGAGATCGTCAATGAGAGGAGCAAGATATATATTGATATCTTTAACTTGTCTTTTGCCTGAGATTAAAAGTGAAAGCATTAAATGTTCCTTTTTAATGCTAAGATATGACGAAAGATTGTAGTTTATGACTACCATTGGCCATATTGACCATTCATTGGATTTCATGGAAAATGGATTAACCCCATCTAATGCAACTCCTAACTTTAGATTCTGTGGATTCTGTGCAAATTCAGGCCATGTAGAATCAATATGCTGAAAAGCAACACTATCATGAGGAATTCTGATTATTCCATCACTACTTTTATCATCATGTCCCCAAGTCAAAAGCTTTGATAATTCGGGGCTTTGAAACATATGTCTAATCTGCGGAGCCAATGGAAAATGTCTCAATACCTTTTTTGGGATTTTACCTTCTTCGCCCTTATATCGAGGAGATTGACATTTGGGACATGTCAAAGAGTTTGCATATTCATCTCTATATAAAATACAATTGCTAGGACATGCATGTATACATTGATAATCTATACCAAGATTGTTGATTATCTTCTTCATTTCATCGTGTGAGGTAGGAAGAATATTTTGACTTAGTAAAAATTATAAATCTGCTTCTCACACTTTCAAACTGAACATATCATAGAATCAACAAATCATTCAATGAAGGTACATACTTCATATCCTCCAAAACAAACAACTGTATCCTGCCATCCAAACAATCAAATTTTTCACGAATATTTTGAAAGATGCATTAATAGTTTTAAAAGATACCCGGACAAAAATTGTCCATTCAATTCAAGTTCTTGTTCTTACTTTATCTAAAGTAAGAATAAAAACCTGCATTGAATGGACACTTTTTGTTCGCCCATCCTTTAAAATTATTTTTCCATCCTTCAAAATGTGTGTATATGTGTGTGTATGTTTATATGTGTGTATGCATTCATGTATATTATGTGTATGTTTATATATGCATGTATTTATATATATATATTTATGCATATATATATAAATAGATAGAAAATTGAAAATTATACCTTAATAGTGTCGAAACAGATACATTACTCCATCCAAAACGATTTTGAAGATTGAGAATAAGTAAGCTCGCACTTAGTCGTGTCAAACGACTTCCTTCATATACATGCTTTAGACATTCCTCTCGAAGATATTTCTCATTTTTAGAAATATCAATGCTCTCACTGTCATTTTGATACCAATCCTCAATAAAATCTGCCATGCCATCATCTTCATCATTGCCACACAAATCTTGTACTTTATCGTCTTTTGAATATAGATCTTTCAACTTTGCATATTCCACAGGATTACTTTTGCATAGCCTCCTCATGGAAGCTTCTGATAAATGAGGTCTTACTGGTAATTGTGAATGCTGTGGAGGAATATCATCAACATCATATGTTGGAATCTGTTGGAGTTAGATGTCTGCGGAAGCACGCGAACAGCACAAGGAAGAAGAAGAAGAAGCTTGGAGCACAACACACAAGATTGAATGTATTACTAGAGAATGTACAAAGATAAGTAGCCCATTAGGGCAATAGGCATATATACAAGCCGGGGGAAAAAAACCTCCTAAAGAGGGAAAAAAGTGCCCCGGCAGTCCTAGAGTGTTCACACACATCACTACCTAAATATATCAATAAATCCCCCCTGGGAGTGATGCGGTGAACAAGGAGCTAGCACTCATGTATAAGGAAGTGCCAAGCTATGTGGAAATCACTCCACAAAAGGAAGTAAGCCCAAAGCTTTGCGGAAGCTTCAAACTTCTCCCTAGGCAGAGCCTTCGTGAAAAGGTCTGCAATGTTCTCCTGCGTGGGCACATATGCCAAGCTGATCTCCCCAGCAGAGAACCTCTCCCTGACATAGTGATAATGCACCTCAATGTGCTTAGTGCGAGCATGGAACACAGGGTTCCTCGCAATTGCCAATGCGCTCTGATTGTCAGTGAAGATGGTGGTGGCAGAAGACTGGCCAACACCCAAATCAGCCATAAGGCGTCTGAGCCACACACACTCAACTGTCGCTGTGAAAGCTGCCCTATACTCAGCCTCACAACTGGAAGTGGCCACAGTAGGCTGCTTCTTGCTCAACCAAGATATACATGAGCTACCAAGCATGAAGCAAAAACCATTGGTGGACACACGAGTGTCATAGCAATCAGCCCAATCTGAGTCAGAAAAAGCATGCAAATCTGGCGGTAGTGATCCCCGCTTGGGATAAAACAACCCAAGTAGCCGAGTACCACTCAAGTAGCGAAAGATGCGCTTAATCGCCTTCCAATGCGTGACTCCTAGGCAATGCATAAACCTGCTCATCTGTGAGACAACAAATTGAATATCTGGCCCAGTAATGCATAAGTAAATCAAGCATCCAACAGCCTACTGATAGAGAACAGCATCAAATGTATCCCCAACATCATGAAGACTCAATCGTAAACCTGTCTCCATAGGAGTGGCAATAGGCTTACAGTCTTCAAGGCCAAAACGCTGCAATAATGTGTCAATATATTTCGTTTGACACAAAGCCATTCCACCATCAACTTGCATAAACTGAATGCCCAAATAGTGATGCAAATGCCCCAAATCAGACATCTCAAATGAGGCATGCAAATCAGCCTTAAAATCAGCAATATGCTTCTCAATAGGACCAGTGAGCAGCATGTCGTCTACATAGACAACAATGATAAGAAGCAAATCATTAGCACGCTTAACATATAAGGTGCTTTCAGTTGGATTGTTCTCAAAACCATGTGCAATCAGATAGGCATGTATCTTCTCATACCAAGCACGTGGTGCTTGCTTTAAACCATATAACGCCTTCTTTAACCTGCACACCTCGTTTTCATGCCCTTTCTGCACAAAGCCACGGGGCTGAAAAACATACACTTCTTCATGCAAGTCACCATTCAGAAATGCTGTTTTAATGTCCAACTGATGTACATTCCAACCATGATGGGCTACAAGTGCACAAATGCTCCGAACAGTAGTCATACGGCATGTAGGTGCAAAGGTCTCATCAAAATCAATGCCTCTTTCCTGCGCATAACCCTTTGCAACAAGCCTAGCCTTATACCTGTCAACTGTACCATCAGGTTTACGCTTCAACTTGTATACCCACTTAGTGCCAATGGCCTTCTTGCCAGGAGGCAAGTCACATAAAGACCATGTACCATTCTTCATTATAGCATCATATTCAGATTGCATAGCAGGCATCCAATTTTCTGAATTCTGTGCTTCATCAAAAGAAACAGGCTCATTCTCATCACAGAGACTAGATGCAGCCATAGCATAGCAATTTGATGCAAAGGAGGTACTATGAGAGCCCGAACGAGTACGATATGACAAAGGTGCATCTAACTTGCTGTCATGCAAAGTCTGCACCAGCCATTTTGGCATAGTTTTTGCCTGCTCAATATCAGCTCTCTCATCAGCAAGTGCATCATGTAAATCTGCATCAGAAATGGAATGATTTGCATCATCATATGAAACCTGCAAAGGCTAAAAAGTTGCCTCATTAGGACCAGCACTAGACTGTCCACCTGTAAAAAGAGGCATCAAAGTATCATACATGTCTTTGGAGCTAACAGATGTCTCCTTAGTACATGAAAGCAATGGCTGAATAGCATCTTTCACAAATACAACATCACGGCTAACCAGAATGCGTTTAGTCTGTGGATGATACAGGCAATAGCCTTTACTTGCAGAATTGTATCCAACAAAAATACATTTAACTGCTTTATCATCCAATTTTCTGCGATGTTGTTCAGGGACTAATGCATATGCCAAACAACCAAAAACACGCAAATGAGCAACAGATGGCTTGCGGTCATGCCAAGCCTCATATGGAGTGATAGACTGCAGTGCTTTAGTGGGACACCTGTTCAGTACATATGCTGCACACATGACAGCCTCAAGCCAGAAGCTATGAGGTAAAGCCTGACTCTTGACCATACACCTTGCCATCTCCATGAGAGACCTGTTCTTCCGTTCAGCAACTCCATTCTGTTGAGGTGTATACGGCACTATACACTGGTGTTTTATCCCACGTTCAGCCAGAAATACATTAAAATCTGAAGACATATATTCCCCCCCTCGATCAGAACGGAGGAGATTTTCAGCCAAAACCAAAAATCGTTTGAAGCACATGAACACTTCGGACTTTTCTTTGAGTGGATATACCCATGCATGCCTGGAAAAATCTTCAATGAAAGTCACGAAGTAAAGGTAATTTCCAAAAGAGGGTGTCTGCATAGGACCACAGACATCACTATGTACAAGCTATAATTTCTGCGTAGCCCGAACTGAACCATCTTTTGGAAAGGAAGAACGCTGCATTTTGCCCAAAATATAGCCTTCACAAACATGTTTTCCAGGTGCCTCAAGTTTGGGCAAAGAGGACACCATTTCAGATTTCTGCAGGCGTAGCAAACTAGCAAAATTCAGATGACCAAAGCGTGCATGCCAAAGCTTTGCATCTGACATAGCCTGAGAATCTTGAACTGCACATGCCGAATCATTCACAGATCTTTCATAGTCTATGAGCTTATATAACCCACGACATAAAATGCCAGAAGCAATAATCACATCGCCATTTGAGAGATCATGAACTCTACACCTGTCATCAATAAATTTCACAACCAAGCCAATCTTGGCTAATGCAGAAACTGATAACATATTCTTTTTGATCCTTGGCACAAATAAAGCATCTGACAAAGTGAAAGAACTACCATCAACAGTAGTCAAAATGATCTTACCAACTCCCATAACAGGATAAGAGGAGTTGTTGGTGCATGTAACAGTATTCCCTGTAGGGGCAGGCTCGAGTGAAGAGAAGAAACTACGCTGCAAGGTAATATGTTTGGTCGCCCCACTGTCAAAGTACCAAACATCTGAGTCTACTGCAGACATGCACTGATCATGAGAAGATGGGTCAAAACTGCAGACAGTAGTAAACACCCATTCCTCTTCTTGCACAAGATTTGCAGACTCTGTTTTTGGTGTAGAGGCCTTTGCAACAACCATTCCAGCCTCTTTCTTCTTTGCCTCTTTAGCAGCCAGTTTTGGACAGTTCTTTATGATATGATCATTGCCTTTACAGTACTTACAAAACAATTTTTGCTTTTTTGATTTTTTCTCATCTTTGTCTTGGTTCTTTGAATGTGCAGCATTTGTAGATTTCTGCTTACTAGTAGAAGAGCTCCATTTTCCTTTGCCCTTCTGACTAGCCAGGAAAGCTTGATCTGCAACTCGCATAATGGACCTGTTCTGCCTGGACTAATCTTCTTGCAACAGAACAGAGACTAACTCCTCAAATGATAAGGCATTCGGATTTCCTTTCATCATCAACCGAAGAGTAGAAGCAAAACTCTGATATGAGTCAGGAAGACCATTCAGAACGGTCTGCACAAGTGAGCTATCTAGTATAACCTCATCAGTAGAAATCAAATGTTCCTTCAAATCTTTGATCTTCGTTAGGAAACTGTCCATAGAATCACCTTCATTCATGTGCTCACTCTCCAACTGTTTTCGGAGATAAGCAACACAAGCCTCATTCCTAGCTTGGTACAATGTGGTAAGTGTATCCCAAGCATCCCTAGCTGTTCTGCAAGAGCGTATGTGAGGAATAATGGCACGTTTGATAGACAAAGCTATCAATGCATGTGCCTGGGCATATCTGCCATCCCAACGAATCTGCTCTGCAATAGGTGCAATAGAAACAGCAGCACAAACAAGAATCTGCACAATATCATCTTCGACACCATCTTCATCAGCTCCAGCATCTCGAGCACCTGTATTTGTAGTACCTGTAGTCGTAGGTGTAACAGGACGTCTTTCAACACCCTGCATAATGTTCCACAGTCCTTTTGCAACCAATACATGTCGCATCATATAAGCCCATAATGGGTAGTTGGTACCATCCAACTTATCCTCAACAGCCAACATACGAAATACATCACTACTTTCAGCCATGGCCGGTGACTAAAATACCTTGATGCAAAAAATTGACTGTATCTCAAAAAGTTGAACGGAACTACCCAGATGAGTTCTGCTAGATCTGTAGCAGACTTCGAGACGCTTAAACTGGCGAACAGAAACTGGTATATACCTTTGGCACAAAAGGACAAAATAGCCTGCACAAGCGCTGCGATAGTGCGTTCGGAGGCCGAAACGAGCTCAAATCACGATTTCGGCACCACATAGCGAAGCTGTTTTGATCTCGGAAACACCCTGAGTATGCTCACCAAATTTCGTGCGAATCTGAGACTGCAAACGGAGGAGTGTCGACGGTGCCCTAGATGAAGCGACAACCTGCTCTGATACCAATTGTTGGAGTTAGACGTCTGCGGAAGCATGCGAACAGCACAAGGAAGAAGAAGAAGAAGCTTGGAGCACAACACACAAGCTCCTAAAGAGGAAAAAAAGTGCCCCGGCGGTCCTAGAGTGTTCACACACATCACCACCTAAATATATCAATAGAATCTACACATATAAATAAAATTCATTAGTATTCCATAAATGAATAAAAAGTAAACTTTAAATATAAAGTTAAGTATATAACTTATTAAATATGGATAGAAAATTTTTATTCTCTCTAGCTAAAATGTGCTCTTGGAGTCTACGCCATCCATAATTCACTAATAGTTCATCACCGACATGTAATGTACTAATAGCATTGACAACTATGTATCTTGATACATCTCTACTCACGTATGGTGATTCATGACTATTTTCACGCTCCTCAAATGTCCAATTAGTCCTTGAACTATTATGTAACCCTCGACTACTATTTATTAAAACTGCTGTATTTCCATGTGTGTAAGGTCTTCCATCAATATATAATCTTTTATTTTTTGCATGTAAAATCCTTCTACTAGTAAGGGATGCTGCATTCAAGCATATTCCATAAGTACTCATGCTTTGAACATAACGTGAAAGTCGATGCCAATCTCCCCATCCATATATAGGACCACAAAATGACATAAGAGTGACTTCAGAGTTCGGAGGCACATACAAATCCCCTACAATAAAGATACCATGACCAACACTAGTAATAGTGGATGGAGCAATCATATAGCGATTACCCCAAAAGTTGAAAACCTCTCCATCTAAAGGAAGTGGTCCTCTATTCCATCCTCCATATCTTCTTCTATCATATGTTTATACTAAAGAACGATCACGAGCTGACAATGGATAATCTCTAGCTATTTCAGTCTCTAAACCAGGAGGTAGAGGATTTCTAGAAACCTCTACTTGTAATTGATGAACAACAAGTCCATGACGTGTACGAGGTATATTAACATTATGAGAAAAAATATCATCATCATCATCATCAAGCAAGTATTCCTGTATATCAACAGTAAATTGATTTTGTATATAGTTTTTAAATAAAATAATGATATTAATATATATAGAAAATACATACCCAAGCATTATCACGTTGACCAGGTGATGGTGCACGCTCAAAAGTACCATACTCTGCCTCATGTTCAATACATTCCAATAGTGGTCTTCGATACGTGCCATAACAAGAGTTACACCAACATATAATATGCTCTTGATAGTAAAATTCATCATAATTCCTATCGGAGGACACATGTGAAGTCGTTGCATGGGTAGGAGGTGGTGGACTACCCTCTATTTGATCAGAATCTGCACACAATAAGAAACAAAAAAAATATAAGTTATGTATCCATCAAATATATTTTAAATTAAATGTTTGATATACTTACAATATATAGTCGTTGCACGATGAGGAGACGGTGGTGGGGTTCCATATGATTGATCAGAATCTACAAATAATGGTATTTGATATTAATAATCTGATTATCTACATATACATATTTACACATACACACATATTCACATATACACATTTACACATACACACATATTCACATATACACAACTACACATTATTGTGGGATAAATGCATGTATTTTGTATGAATGAGTGTATATGCATGCATGTGTGTGTACCTACATATGTGGATATGTATATGTGTGTTTATGTTATATGTATGTATATGTGTATATGTATACATATATGTATGTGTATATGTTTGCATGTATATGTGTATGTGGGTATGTGTATGTGTATGTGTGTGTATATATGTGTATGTATTCTGTTTTTTTTTTCTGTTTGAGATTAAATTAACAGGAGCTATTGTATGGTGGAAAAAAATAAGAGGTGACCTAACATGCCACCTGAGACGTGGCAATTTTTTTGTAGAAAGCTACGTCTTCAGGAGTCATTTCCTCAGTAGAAGGTACACAAATTAATAGTTTATATTTATTAAGTTTATATATTTTAGTAATTTTTTACATTTAATTTATGTATTTTTTTTCTTAAATAAACAGGCTGCTGCAAAGAAGAGAGTGGAGTCGGGCCACACATCGCACTTAGGCCAAATGGGCCATAATGGTTTTATAGCTACATTTGTAAGTATATGTGTTATTGTGAGTATATTTTTTATTTTAGTTAAAATGCAAGCAACTAATCTTTTTTATTTGTTTCAATGCAGCAAAAGGATTATGGCCGATATCCTACAAAACATGAGATCGAGTATGCTACACATTTTGGATATCGGCGTTTGAGCGAGTATATGCGAGATCATCCTCATGTTAGGATTTTAGTTGATTATGACATTGGATTATATGTATTTACATTGATATATATATATATATACTTTTTATCTATATATTTTTCATTTCAGTTATGTTTTGAATTGTGTGTATGGTATTAAGTAATGAAGAGTTTTGTTCTATTGATTGTTATTATTGTTTATATTAAGCATGTGTTTTAATACTTTAATTATATAATTCATTTACATGTGTGTACCTAAGTGTATATGTATGTGTGTGTATATGTATGTATGTGCATGTGTATGTGTGTGTATATGTATGTGCATGTGCATGTGTAAGTGTATATGTGTGTATGAGTATGTGCATGTGCATGTGTATGTGTGTGTATATGTATGTGCATGTATATGTGTACCTCTATGTGTATATGTGTGTATGTGCATGTATATGTGTATATGTAGGTATGTGCATGTGTGTGTGCATGTATATGTGTTTTAATACTTTAATTATATAATTCATTCATATGTGTGTACCTAAGTGCATATGTATGTGTGTGTATATGTATGTATGTGCATGTGTATGTGTGTGTATATGTATATATGTGCATGTGCATGTGTAAGTGTATATGTGTGTATGAGTATGTGCATGTGCATGTGTATGTGTGTGTATATGTATGTGCATGTATATGTGTAACTCTATGTGTATATGTGTGTATGTGCATGTATATGTGTATATGTAAGTATGTGCATGTGTGTGTGCATGTGTATATGTGTTTTAATACTTTAATTATATAATTCATTCATATGTATGTACCTAAGTGTATATGTATGTGTGTGTATATGTATGTATGTGCATGTGTATGTGTGTGTATATGTATGTATGTGCATGTGTATGTGTGTGTATATGTATGTATGTGCATGTGCATGTGTAAGTGCATATGTGTGTATGAGTATGTGCATGTGCATGTGTATATGTGTGTATATGTATGTGCATGTATGTGTAACTCTATGTGTATATGTGTGTATGTGCATGTATATGTGTATATGTAGGTATGTGCATGTGTGTGTGCATGTGTATATGTGTGTGTACGTATGTGCATATATATATGTGTATATATGTGTATAATGTATATATAATGTATGTATATGCATGTGTATATGTATTCCACATGCATGTGTATGTGGATGCATTTCCATTTGCATCCATGTGCATGCATGTGAATGTGCATGCATGTGGATGTGCATATACATGTATTTGCGTATATGTTAATGTGTGTATGTGTATGTATATATATATATATATATATATATATATATATATGCAATAATGCATGCATGTAAGTCTTTTTATGTGGCTGTAGAAATGTTTGTGCATATGCATGTGTATATGTGTGTATGTCTAAGTGTATGTGCACATGTATCTGTGTGTATATATGTGTGTGTATGTGCATGTGTATATGTGTATATGTGTGAAAGTGCATCTTCATCATGTATAAGTGCATATCAATAAGTGTGAGTATGCTATCTAATGAAAATAACACAATTCAAATGATATACAAAGAATAGAAATCGTACTTACAATAGGTAGCCATACTTTTTGCTTGGATAGCTTCTTGAATAACCTGCAATAAAGAGAGAATGAAGAGAGAGAGAGAGAGAGAGAGAGAGAGAGAGAGAGAATTCAAAGAGAGAAGGATGTAGAAAGAGAGAAACAAAGATAGAGGGAGACAATAAGAGAGAGCTTAGGCAAAACAATAATTCTGCATATAATTGCTTTAGCTCGTAAGCGCAACGCAATTGCGAACGTTGGAGAGCTTTTCGATCAGATGCGTGAAAATGCCGATCGAAGAGCCTCCAACGTTTTATTTTTTTTCCGTCAATAGACCGTCATGTAAGCGATGCTATGCGTCGAGTTGGCATCGTATAAGTGACATGTTTGAGCATCGCTTATGCGACGCCAAAAAGCATCGCTTATGCAACGTAACAAAGTGTTGCTTATGCGATGCTATTTAAAACTGTCGTGTTAGCGACGCTCTATGCGAGAGTCGTAGACCTCGTCACGCCACAATTCACAAAAAACATCGTTTGGTTCGTCGTTTAATCGACGGTGCGTGCGCGACGCTCATTACAACACATTTTGCAATTTTATAGCGACAAAATTTTGTCGCCTTAATCGCTGCTTTACGCCCATATTCGTTGTAGTGTTTAAAGCTTTTCATTGAAAGCCTATGCAACTATATAAATCTCTTATTATTGAAGAACAATCCTTTCATTCTTAAATATAACACTTTTTGTAATAGAAGAATTGATTGGTTTTTTTCCTTTTTTGTAATAGAAGAATTGTTTTTAAGGAGTTAATTTCTTAAATATAACACTTTCTGTAATAGAAGAACTGATTAGTTTCTGGGGAGGATTTCTACAGTAGGTTGTTTTTAAGGAGTTAATTTCTTAAATATAACACTTTTTCTAATAGAAGAATTGATTAGTTATTTTTTTTCTTTATTAGGACTTAAGTCGTCCATCGATACATCTATATTGTACTCAATATGCATGAAGTCTCTCGCATTGTCTTTTCTTTAAGTTTGCCTTTTTTTCCTGCGTGATAACGAGCGACATATTTAGTGTCTACATGCACTTATATGCAAATCGTTGGGTTTTTTTTTGTAAAATTCTTTTTAAGGTGTTGTAAAAGTTTCATTGACGAAGATTTACTTGTTTACGTATAAGAGTGCAGAATACTATATTGCTGCAGTTGAGTATAAACATTGATGTCACATAATGTGATAAGTCCACCGTTTCAAGTGTCTTGATAAAATTGTAAAATTTTTGAGGAACGGTAAACGATGATGGAAAACGCCAATGGTTATATAAAACGGTTGTACAATATAACGTGTAAACATATATCTCGATCACATATTGTATTAATATGAGGTAAAATTTATAACTTCAAGTGCTTTTTAAGATATAGTTAGCTATAATTTGGATAAGAATAGGTTTCACGTGTGGGGATCTTCTGACTTTTTGATTGTCATTGGAAGGCGATTGAAGGTGACTATGAAGATTCTTCCTATATACGAGAAACGAGTCAATTTTCACGTTGATTAGGGCATGCAATGATTGTAATTACAGATCACAAATGGTGATGCATTGGTTATCTAAAGGTGGTGATTAGTCATATACAAGATACATTGACTCTAAGCAAGATTAGAACAATTTGATCATGTTGTACGAAATTAATATCAAAGCAAAGAACTTACAACTAAGGAATGAGTTGCACACACTACAGACATAGAACATGCCAACAAACGACTTTAATTTTTAAATTAGCACTTGTCCATACATCTACTTGTGTTAATGTAGATGATGATTATTTTGATAGAGCAAAGGATTAAATAGAGAATTTGGTATCGGATATGGAAGTAATAGCCATAACCAAGGACGCCAATAGCAAAAGCAACAAGAACAAAAACAATTGTTAACAAACAAATGAAGGAGCCATAGAATTGTTTCTAGGAGGTAAAGGATGTATCAAAACGAGTGTTGTAGCATGCAATAATAGATATCGTAAAAAATAATTAGAGCTTTGATCGATAATTCATGTGCTCACTCTCCAACTGTTTTCGGAGGTAAGCAACACGAGCCTCATTCCTAGCTTGGTACAATGTGGTAAGTGTATCCGAAGCATCCTTAACTATTCTGCAAGAGCAAATGTGAGGAATAATGGCACGTTTGACATACAAAGCTATCAATGCATGTGCCTGAGCATCTCTGCCATCCCAACGAATCTGCTCTACAGTAGGTTCAGTAGAAACTGCAGCACGAACAGGAATATGTAGAATATCATCATCTTCGACACCTTCTACATCAGCTTCGGTACCTGCAGTTGTAACAGTTGCAAGTGTGATAGGACATTCTTCAACACCCTGCACAATGTTCCACAATCCTTTTGCAACCAATACATGTCGCATCATATAAGCCCACAACGAGTAGTTGGTTCCATCCAACTTGTCCTCAACAGCCAACATGGGAAATACATCACTGCTTTCAGCCATGGCCGGTGACTAAAATACGTTGATGCAAAAAATTGGTTGTATCTCAAAAAGTTGAATGGAACTTCCCAGACGAGTTCTGCTAAACCTGTAGCAGACTTCGAGATGCTTATACTGGCAAACCAAAACAGGTATATATCTTTGGCACAAAAAGACAAAATAGCCTACACAAGCATCGTGATAGTGCATTCAGAGGCCGAAATGAGCTCAGATCGTGATCTCAGCACCACACTGAGTATGCTCACCAAAATTCATGCGATTTTGAAACTACAACCGGAGGAGTGTCAATGATGCCCTAGATGAAGCAACGGCCTGCTCTGATACCAATTGTTGGAGTTAGACGTCTACGGAAGCACGGGAACAACACAAGGAAGAAGAAGAATCTTGGAGCACAACACACAATACTGAATGTATTACTAGAGAATGTACAAAGATGAGTAGCCCATTAGGGCAATAGGCATATATACAAGCTGGGGGAAAAAACCTCCTAAAGAGGGAAAAAAGTGCCCCAGTGGTCCTAGAGTGTTCACACACATCACTACCTAAATATATCAACAGAAAGCATTGAAATGGAGCCTGAATTTGATTCAGAAGAGCAATACTTGAAAGAAACTCAAGAAGAAGACCAAGAAGAACCTAGAGTACTAATCATAGGAAGGTATCAAGAGAAATATAAGGAGGAGGAAGTTTGAGTTCAGAAAGATCAACATCTTGACCAATTTGAAGTGCCAAAACATTTTTAGCGATATGAGGTAGATGAAAGAAAAATAGATATTCAAATGCCAAAGAGATAACCTCAGGAAGTAGAAGCATATAACAACAAAGAACAAATTAAGAAGGTTATAGTAACCATGGAAGGAGAGGAAGACAGATGTACATACATAGGAAAGGATGTATCCAAGGAAGAGGAGCAAGAATTAATAGGTTTGATTCGGGAATATAGAGATGTGTTTGCATGGATGTACAAAGACCTTAAAAGAGTGGATCCTTCCATCTGTTCTCATTGAATCCCTATGACCCCTAGATGTGAAGCCCTCTAAACAAAGGCCTTACACCTATATTGATGTCTATTTGGCAAAAATCAAAGAAGAAATCGACAAACTATTAGCAATCGGATTTGTCTACAAGATTGCACATACGGAATGGGTGTCACCATCGGTGATAGTGCCTAATGAAAATGGGAAACGTAAGGTATGTATTATTTGAAGAAGGTAAATGCCTCAACGATTTGGGAGAGTTACCTGTTACCCATAACAAACCACCGTCTGGAAAGAGTAGCAGGCAAGAAAGTCTATAGCTTTCTTGATGGATTCTCTGGGTACAACCAAGTAGCAATTGCTACTGAGGACTAACACAAAACTGCATTTGCTACTAAGTGGGGAGTATATGCCTTTAGAGTGATGCCTTTTGGACTGACAATCGCTCTTTCAACTTTCCCAAGATTGATGTGTCATGTGTTCAAAGACTTTTTGAGGAAAAACATGGAAGTGTATGTAGATGATCTATGCACATACTCCTCTCAACGAGTCGAACATATCCCCGAGTTAAGAAAGATATTCAAGAAACATAGACAATACAGAGTGTGCTTAGATCCTGAAAAATGTTTTTTTATGGTAAGACAATTTGGGACATATTGTATCCAAGAATGGCATCTGGATAGATGAAGACAAAATCAAAATAATTTTGGAATTACCCAGACCAAAGAATGCCAAAGAAGTACAAGCCTTTATGGGACACTGTGGATATTGTCGACGATTCATTCACATGTACGCCATGATTGCAAAACCTTTGTATGGGTTGTTGACACAATTTACATGGACATAAGATTGTGAATGGCATTTAATGAGTTAAAAAAGAGGCAGAGTTCAACACCCATCTTGAAAGTGCCCAGTTGGAATAAGCCATTCCATATCCATGTGGATGCATGCAATTATGCAATTGGATGTACCTTAGCACAAATAGTGGATGAAGGAAAAATAGATCACCCAATAGCCTACGCGAGTAGACAATTGAACCAAGAAAAAAGAAATTATACCACTACTGAAAGGGAAGGCTTAGGAATGGTGTATGCAGTTAAAAAATTCAAACATTACCTCCTAGTCAATAAATTTAAATTCTTTATTGATCACCAAGCATTATTGTATTTGGTCAATAAACCCTGTAATACGGGAAGGCTAGTGAGATGGTTTCTACTACTAATGGAATTTGACTTCAAAGTAGTAGTAAAAAAGGGGAACACTCATATAAGAGTAGATCACTTGTCGAGAATGATGCATGGAGAACCACCCATAGGAGTAGCAGATGATCTACCTGATATCTATTCAATTTGAAAGTATGTCCAAAATTGGCAAGAAAATTGATCCCAATACTTATGCATGGACCACATCATAGGATCATTAAGGACAATAAGAAGGAATTCATGCAATCACAAAACCTGCATATTGTTGCATGAAGTCTGTATTTGAAAGACTCTAATGGAGTGTTGCTAAGGTGTGTAGAAGATGAGGGGCCTAAGAGCTTACTCGAATAAGCCCATGTGAACAAGTGGAGAAGGCACAAGGGTATTCATGGAATAAGAGATTTGAAAAGATTAGGTGTGTATTGGCCAGATATGCAAAAGGACATACATGAACACATCACTGACTACCAAGAATGTAAGGAAGTTCCACCACATGAATATTCATCCTTATGTTACTCCACCATAGGCCCCGAATGGAGCAAAGTGTTAGTTAATTTTTTGAGATCACAAACTTATCCTAAAGGAGCAAGCCTAGCAAGAAAGAGAGCCCTAGAAGAATAGAGCCAGGACTATGACATCATACAAAGATAATTATTCATAAAAGGAAAGGATAATCAATTGTGATTATGTGTACATGAAGGAGAATACTTGCCTATCCTAGAAATGGTTCATGTAGGTGCTGCTAGAGGTCATTTTTTAGCTGACAAGATTGTCAAAATGATTCTCTTTGCTGGCCTATGGTGGCCAACCTTACATATGGATGCTGAAACTTATGTACAAAGTTGTGAAACATGTCAAAGAACAAAGTATCCTATAAGACGAGATGACATGCCTCTGAGACCAATGATTAGTATGAGAGCATTTTCAAAATGGGGTATTGATTTCATAGGAACAATAAATCCCCCAACAAAAGGGTCCCATGCTGAATATATTATTGTAGCCAAGGATTATCTAACAAAATGGGTAGAAGCTAGAGCGACTAGAAAAAATGATGCCCAAACCATAGCCAAATTTTTGTTTGAAAATATATTCATGCATTTTGGAATCCCAATTGAAATCATTAGTGATAGAGGAACACACTTTATAAATGAGGTTATTGAGTCTCCGATGAATGAATTTCTAGTAATTCATAATCAGCTTTGTATCATCCTCAAGCTAGTGGACAAGATGAGAGTTCCAATAAGGTACTATGCACATTGTAACTAAGATAGTTAACAATACTGCCAATTTGACCTACTGCCAATTGACTTCTTAGTGCCCATCTTAGTTAACAATATGAATGGATGGGACATGGATTGTCTAGACAATTGGATCAAATTGAGGAGCTGCATGAGACAAGGTTACAAGTAGTGACAGACATTTATGTTGCAAAGAGGAGACAAAAAGCCTATTATGACACTCATGTTAAAGACAGGGACTGAAAGAAGGAGACCTAGTGTTAGTATGTACATTGAAACAACATGCGAAGAAATTGCAACAACGAGGGTATGGACCCCTATTGATAAATCGAATTCCAACTAGTGGAGCAATTAACTTGGCTACACTAGATGGAGACATGTTACCAAATTTCACAAGTGGCTGTAGAGTCAAGGGATATATGGAATCATTAATTGAAAGGATGTTCCAAGAATCTTAGGAGCACGAAACAAAAAAAAAAAGAAGAGGAAAGAATAAGAGAAGAAGCTCGAGTGGAAGCACTAGAACGCATACGAAAACAGATAGAGTGGATACGACAATGGGATGAAAGATATCTACATGGAGAAGAACCTATCCCCATGGAAAACTATTGAGTAGATAAGATGTACATGCTAGGTAACTTTATCAAACACCCATATTTGAACCTAGGAGTTGGTACAAATGACTACCAACTAGTGGATGCATTGATTGACACAGGGGATGCATTGAATTGCATAAGAACCTCACTAGCAAAGGAACTGAAGGCACAAATTCATCCAAGAAAAGCATACATGATAGGAATTGGAGGAAACACGATTGAGTGTCAAGAAGGGATTTCAATGTCCTTGCATCTTGGAAACACCACCTTGAACCAAAGATTCCTAGTTTGTAATGATATAGATCTCCTAGAAGAAGTAGTCCTAGGCCATGATTGGATCTTTGAATATGAAGTCACTATCCACCTCGCACAATGATATGTATCGACTAAAATAGACCATAAGGGGGTCTCTAGTATTCTAGATGAAAAACCTTCAAAAATAGTGTGAAAGAAGACACCTAGGATCATGAGTCTAGATAAATTAGTGTATGAACTCCCAGCAAAAACCTTGTACATTGATTGTTCAACTTCAAATTCACCTACATCTTCTCCTAAACTACATGATCAAACTCTCCATTCTTCCCAAGAGTGCAATCTTGAGCGATTGTGTGAGGATAGTCTGCTTAGGGGAATTAGCAAGAAAATCAAGTGACCAATGATCTTATCAACCACAAGGACACAACAACGCCCAAGCAGAAGACAAGAATGGATTAGGAAAGATCAACTGGAATAATATGAATGACGAAGGAAGGTACAAACACATCAACGCTCAACGATACAAGAGGATCACAAAGGCCCAAAACTACGAAAAAATGAATCTAGGATTTTACAAGTGTGGATTCCGAGGCATCTAATGGAAGTTCAAAAATCACAACTCATATGAATTCCAAAAAAAGTTCAAGGAACAAGCCAATATAGAAAATAAAGAATTTAGCTGAAGTAACACACAGATAGACCCAAGATTTCAAATTGACATCCAAGGGTGAAGAACAACCACGGTCAACGAAAGGACCGAGGCTCCAACACAAGGTCAAAAGCATATGGAGAATTACATCCAAAAACTTGGTGACATTGATGCAACAAGACAAGACACGAAGAAATTAGACTACAACACTGAAGTGGAGACCAAAGGAGCAACAAGAAGTGTACCAGAGCAACCCAGCAAACCCATCCTGCACTCATGTTGAGTCAATTGTATCCAAAGTATGCATGATAGGGCCACCTAATAAGGCCACTCATTCGGCACATAGCTTTTTCAACAAAGAGAGAGGTGCACATTTCCTATATAGGAATATAACTTAGCTTGTACCATAATAGTCCAAGCAAAACTAATGTACATCGATAATTGCTTTGGCTATAAACTAACATTTATGTTTTTTCAACCATGAAAATAAGAAAATGAAAAAATAGATGGTCAGGTGTCATGCTCTACTCAAACTAGCAAGGGTTAATCATGTTCATGTGAAATTCAGGGTCATTGCATACGAGTAGACAGGAGGCAATTTTTCATATTCGAGACTAATTTTCAATTGCATTGCAAGTGTAGATAGCTTCCGAGGATTCTCAAGCATCTGTGCAAGAGGAAATTATGGAATTCCCATTGAAAAGTGTATCCAAGATATTGTTGGCCTATGGTGGCCAACCTTACATATGGATGCTGAAACTTATGTACAAAGTTATGAAACATGTCAAAGAACAAAGTATCCTATAAGTTGAGATGACATGCCTCTGAGACCAATGATTAGTGTGAGTGCATTTTCAAAATGGGGTATTGATTTCATAGGACCAATAAGTCCCCCAACGAAAGGGTTGCATGCTGAATATATTATTGTAGCCATGGATTATCTAACAAAATGGGTAGAAGCTAGAGCGACTAGAAAAAATGATGCCCAAACCATAGCCAAATTTATGTTTGAAAAAATATATTCATGCATTTTGGAATCCCAATTGAAATCATTAGTGATAGAGGAACACACTTTATAAATGAGGTTATTGAGTCTCTGATGAATGACTTTCTAGTAATTCATAAGAAATCAGTTGTGTATCATCCTCAAGCCAATGGACAAGCTGAGAGTTCCAATAAGGTACTATGCACATTGTAACTAAGATAGTTAACAATACTACCAATTTGACCTATTGCCAATTGACTTCTTAGTGCCCACTTTGCGAGTTCCCCAACAATATGAATGGACTGGACATGGATTGTCTAGACAATTGGATCAAATTGAGGAGTTGCATGAGACAATGTTACAAGTAGTGGCAGGCATTTACATTGCAAAGAGGAGACAAAAAGCCTATTATGACACTCATGTTAAAGACAAGGGACTGAAAGAAGGAGACCTAGTATTAGTATGTACGTTGAACCAATATGCGAAGAAATTGCAACAATGAGGGTATGGACACCTATTGATAAATCGAATTCCAACCAGTGGAGCAATTAACTTGGCTACACTAGATGGAGACGCGTTACCAAATTACACAAGTGGCTGTAGAGTCAAGGGATATATGGAATCATTAATTGAAAGGATGTTACAAGAATCTTAGGAGCACAAAATATAAAAAAAGAAGAGGAAAGAATAAGAGAAGAAGCCTAAGTGGAAGCACTCGAAAGCATACAAAAACAGATAGAGTGGACATGACAACGGGATGAAAGATATCTACATGGAGAAGAACCTATCCCCATGGCAAACTATTGAATAGATAAGATGTACATGCTAGGTAACTTTATCAAACGCCCATATTTGAACCTAGGAGTTAGTACAAATGACTACCAACTAGTGGATGCATTGATTGACACAGGGGATGCATTGAGTTGCATAAGAACCTCACTAGCAAAGGAACTGAAGGCACAAATTCATCCAACAAAAGCATACATGATAGGAATTGGAGGAAACACCATTGAGTTTCAAGGAGGGATTTTAATGTTCCTGCATCTTGGAAATAGCACCATGAACCAAAGATTCCTAGTTTGTAATGATCTAGATCTCCTAGAAGAACTAGTCCTAGGCCATGATTGGATCTTTGAATATGAAGTCACTATCCACCTCGCCCAAGGATATGTATCGACTAAAATATACCATAAGGGGTCTTTAGTATTTCATATGAAAAACCTTTAAAAATAGTGTGATAGAAGACACCTAGGATCATGAGTCTAGATAAATTAGTGCATGAAATCCTAGCAAAAATCTTGTACAATGATTGTTCAACTTCAAATTCACCTACATCTTCTCCTAAACTGCATGATCAAAACTCTCCATTCTTCCCAAGAGTGTGATCTTGAGCGATTGAGTGAGGATAGTCCGCTTAGGGGAATTAGCAAGAAAATCGAGCGAGCAGTGATCTTATCAACCACAAGGACACAATAATGCCCAAGCAGAAGCCAAGAATGGATTAGGAAAGATCAACTGGAGCAATATGAATGACGAACGAAGGTACAAACACATCAATGCTCAATGATATGAGAGGATCACAAAGGCCCAAAACTATGAAAGAATGAATCTAGGATTTTACAAGCGTGTATTCCGAAGCATCTAATGGAAGTTCAAAAATCACAACTCATCTGGATTCCAAAAAAGGTCAAGGAACAAGCCAATATAGAAAATAAAGAATTTAGCTGAAGTAACACATAGATAGACCCAAGATTTCAAATTGACATCCAAGGGTGAAGAACAACCATGGTCAACGAAAGGACTGAGGCTCCAACACAAGGACAAAGGCATATGGAGAATTACATCCAAACACTTGGTGACATTGATGCAACAAGACAAGACACGAAGAAATTAGGCTACAACACTGAAGTGGAGACCAAAGGAGCAACAAGAAGTGTACCAAAGCAACCCAGCAAACCCATCCTGCACTCATGTTGAGTCAATTGCATCCAAAGTATGCATGATAGGGCAACCTAATAAGGCTAGTCATTCGGCACATAGCTTTTTCAACAAATAGAGAGGTGCACATTTCCTATATAGGAATATAACTTAGCTTGTACCATAATAGTCCAAGCAAAACTAATGTACATCAATAATTGCTTTGGCTATAAACTAACATTTATGTTTTTTAAATCATGAAAATAAGAAAATGAAAAAATAGATGATTAGGTATCATGTTCTACTCAAACTAGCAAGGGGGAATCATGTTCATGTGAAATGCAGGGTCACCGCACACGATTAGAGAGGAGGCAATTTTTCATATTTGAAACTAATTCTCAATTGCATTGCAAGTGTAGATGGCTTCCGAGGATTCTAAAGCAACCGTGCAAGAGGAAATTTGGAATTCCCATTGAAAAGTGTATCCAAGGCAAAGGGACATTGTTCCTTTAATATCAACTAGCTAGAGAGCATCTATTTCTAGTTAGCACAAAGATCATGGACAGGGATCATGAGTTCCCTATAATGTCTCATCCGGATACTCCACAAAATTCCATCAATCATGGACTTCTTAACAAAAGTAGGCATCAACAAATATTTTTCTTGACCAATTCATAAGTAGGATTTCGAAAGATGCACTCAAGTAATGAACACCATGCATCTGACATTGGATATGTCCTTAGTGCCAGAAGCAAAAGCACTAGATTTACATGGAGACTAGATCACAATCAAATTTACACATGATACAATTAAAGAAGCATTTGGATGGACTAAAGATATTGTCACAAATCTTAAATAACAAAGCCATGAAGCTAAAAAGAGAACATTTTCAGACATCAATACAGTTGATATTGAGGAAGTGGTTTGTTTAGTGCACCAACATTTTTGTTTCCCAAATATGCATCCGTACACAGTGCTGTAGAAAATTGTAGTTCAACTCTTGTCTCATGCAATCAAACAAGTGGGTAACCAGATAAATCTAACACCATATGTTGAGGAGCACTTATTCGAAGCAAAAAATTAGTGGGGCTGCAAAAATTTCTTAATGGAACTGTGGCATTGATGGTGCTCATCTATCATGCACTGAACATCCGAGAACATTTCTAAGAGATGCCTTCAACAGTTAAAATGGCAAAATATGGAAAATCTGCTATCATCCCTAAAAAGAAGAAGAATGCAGTTATTATAGATACAGTTGAGAAAAGCTCTAAACCTTTAATGCAAGGAGCAAAACGATTGCAAGAAGCACTTAAAGAAGAAGTAAATCCAACTTCAAAGAGGATACATGTACTTCCAAGAACACAATAAAAAATGTCGACACCGATTACTGAGGCTGAATTACAAGAGGCACTATTACAAACTCACGTGTATACAGAAGGACAAGTTAATTTATCAGTACAAGGTCATCATTACCATCAAACCAATGTAGCATATCACAATCAACCCAAAAAAAAGATTAACAAAATTCCATAGATATAGAAAATTAGGACTAATGAATTCAAGTTCATCATCAGAAGCTCAAGAGGAGAATGAGATGAATTTGGATGTGCGCACAAAAACAAACAATGAGGATGGATGGGAAAAACTAAACCAACTAGTAAATCAACAGGAAGTAGCAAGCAACGAGCAAAACAAAGACAGATCTAGTAGACTTGAGTGGGAATCAATGAATAGACAACGAGATGAAACTGTGTACACTATTCAAATAAAGGAAGCAACAAAGCTTGAATTTACAAAAGCTCACATGGAAGATCAAAATATAGTGAAGCATCCCAAGGAAGAGCCATTGGAAGAATAATTTTTGAAAAGGAGATGATTGCACCGATCAGAGTGGTGGCAGAGTCGTCACCCATGGATGTAACATTTCAAGGAAGCACTACGAAGCCAAACACAACAAAATAGGATGAACATGTGGTTCACCTTCATATACACCAACCATTTAATAAAACACTACATATTTAAAGAGGAAAATATGTAAAAATTGGAGAAGAAACCATCATACCACAAACATGTTTGAATGTGGATGTGGCCCAACTCAAACCTATAGTGAAGCAAATGATACAAACGACCATGGACACACAACAACGTTTAATGGAAGTTGATAAGGATAATGACTGCACTAATCGAACAAAACCGCTTCAAAATATTAAGTGAAGAGCTATCTGCACAGGTATTACAAGCTCAATAAGCTCTAGCAAGGAAAGAGGATGACCTTAAAGATGCACATGAGAATTACAATAAGCTCACAGAAGAAAACAGACTATTGCAAGACCAACTAAAAGAGGTCACACAAAAGTATGAAACAAGTGAAGCTGAAAAGGTACGACTAGTAAATAGGAGCAAAACTTGAGCAACTCAAATCAAAATCCATATGGAGGAGGTCGATGCACTACGAAACAAAAATAAAGAATCAATGAATTTCTTTCTACTCAATCAACTCATCACTATGGACAAAACCATCAAAGAGGAAATGAATGACAAAACTACAAGCATAACTAAAAAAGTATGCTGATAAGCTCAAATAAGAGCAAGAATTGTGCCAACAATGGGAATAGAAATATATGCATGATACTAATGAATTAAGGAATAAATGGAAAGCAGCAGAATCAAGGTGCATTAAACACTATCATGAAGACTCAGATCAAATGGCTGCACTTGGTGAATATAAAATGAGCATTGACAAGGAGTTAAGTGAAGCAAGAAAACAATTGGAAGAAAAAGATGCTTTCATCAAAAGTCTCCAAGAAAAGATAAAAAAGCATGGCAATACGAGGACACCAATAGTTCCGAGCTCTCACGCGGCTACTGTGGAGACTGAGGTACACCCTCTTTCTCCCCCCATCAATATCTCACCTATACATATTGAAGAGGAGATACATCATGTTGATTAAGCTATGCAAAACATTGCAAAAGTAAGCCAAAGGGAGCAAACCCTTCTGGTGTCCCAACCCACAAAACAATTCAAAGATACAGTGGTGAAAATAATGAAGAAGGCAAAAATCAAAAGCAAAAACTTAGATCAAATCATCAAACCATTTAATGTACCATATGGAATCCCCAAAGAAGAGACATGCCAATACATCAAATGTACCACAAATAAAGCATCGGACCAACAACTAAATTTCAAAGTGGATACCTTTTCATACACACAAGAAGAATTCAACAAAGCTGATCCCATTTGGAGGTGAAAATTTTTGGAGAAGAACCCTACGTTGCAGGTGCATTGGGAAGATGTGCCATATTTACTCCAAGTAAATCCATCTTTTTGCCCTATGCCACGAAGAAGACCATGGATGCAATTTTGGGAGGCACAACAACATGGCACAATAAATAACCAATGGCTTAACTATCCATTATTGCCAAGCCCACCCCATAATTACTTAACAATCGAAGATTACATGGTGTGAACAATCAAACTTTGGATTTCAAGATATGCTTTGGTCCCAGATTTAGAAATCAAAATGATCAATAAAGTGTTGAGCATGCTTCGCACACTTTTGAAGGTGTTCAAGCATGCATAATACACATTTTTGAACTTCATTGGGATTAACCAAGGGATAGATGCTGTGATTTTTTATTTGTCTGTTACACCTAGTCAACTTACCATAATGGCTATTTATTCTCGACTCATGTTTTTGCCAAGTCAATACATAGAGACATTTGAAGAAGCATTCTTTATAGGATTTTTTGAAATGGACTCTGAAATATTTTTGAAAATGTCTTCAAATTTAAATGCTTGACTTGTTGCATATGAGCTAAGCTTCGTCAATCATAGAAAAGCACCAAATGATGGAATTAAATCGGCTCAATGGAAAGAGCTAATGATACGTGAAGCAAACCTGCTTAACCAAAAAGAGTAAATCATTTTCCAAACATACTCACATCACCTATCAAAGCCTATCGGGGATGAAAAAGTTCAGGAGGAGAATCCAATAAGAAAAAAGAAGAAGAAAATCAAAATGCAAAATAGGTCAATGAAAGACTCACCCTGTACCCAAAGTCCCATAGGGGCACACACCAGGCTGCAACTCAATGCAAGGACCTAGAGAGTGCAGACAAAGAAGTAAAACAAGGTCCTTCCAACAATAGGATGCGACAAACCCTAATGAAAGGTGACTAAATGTACATCACCTTAGCCACTAAGTGCGTGCATGGCTGTTGATATATTTAGGTAGTGACGTGTGTGAACACACTAGGACCATCGGGGCACTTTTTTCCCTCTTTAGGAGGATTTTTTCCCCCGACTTGTATATATGCCTATTGCCCTAATGGGCTACTTATCTTTGATTGTACATTCTCTAGTGATACATTCAGTATTGTTTGTTTGTGCTCCAAGCTTCTTCTTCTTCCTTGTGCTGTTCGCGTGCTTCCGCAGACATCTATCTCCAACAATTGGTATCAGAGCAAGTCGTCGCTTCATCTAGGGCACCGTCGACACTCCTCCGTTTGCAGTCTCAGATTCGCATGAAATTTGGTGAGCATACTCAACGTGTTTCAGAGATCAAAACAACTTTGCTATGTGGTGCCGAAATCACGATCTGAACTCGTTTCGGCCTCCGAACGCATTATCACAACGCTTGTGGAGGCTATTTCGTCTTTTTGTGCCAAAGGTATATACCAGTTTCTGTTCGCTACTATAAGCGTCTCAAAGTCTGCTACAAGTTTAGTAGAATTCGTCGGGGCAGTTCTGTTCAACTTTTTGAGATACAGTCAATTTTTTGCATCAAGGTATTTTAATCACCGGCCATGGCTGAAAGCAGTGATGTATTCAGTATGTTGGTTGTTGAGGATAAGTTGGATGGTACCAACTACCCATTATGGGCCTATATGATGCAACATGTATTGGTTGCAAAAGGATTATGGAACATTGTGCAGGGTGTTGAAAGACATCTTGTTACACCTCTGACTACAGGTACTACAAATACAGGTGCTGGAGCTGATGAAGATGGTGTCAAAGATGATATTCTATAGATTCTTGTTCATGCTGCTGTTTCTGCTCCACCTACTATAAAGCAGATTTGCTAGGATGGCAGAGATCCCCAGGCACATGCATTGATAGCTTTGTCTGTCAAACGTGCCATTATTCCTCACATTCGCTCTTGCAGAACAACTAAGGATGCTTGGGATACACTTACCACATTGTACCAAGCTAGGAATGAGGATCATGTTGCTTACCTTCAAAAACAGTTGGAGAGTGAGCACATGAATGAAGGTGATTCTATGGACAGTTTCCTAACGAAGATAAAAGACTTGAAGGAACAGTTGATTTCTGTTGATGAGGTTATACTAGATAGCTCACTTGTGCAGACCGTTCTCACTTGTGTTGTCATTTGAGGAGTTAGTCTCTGTTCTATTGCAGGAAGATCAGTCGAGGCAGAATAGGTCCATTATGCATGTTGCAGATCAAGCTTTCCTAGCTAGTCAGAAGGGCAAAGGAAAATGGAGTTCTTCTACTAGTAAGCAGAAATTTGCAAATGCTGCACATTCGAAGAACCAAGACAAAGATGAGAAAAAATCAGAAAAGCAGAAATTGTTTTGTAAGTACTGTAAAGGGAATGATCATATCATAAAGAACTATCCAAAACTGGCTGCAAAAGAGGCAAAGAAGAAAGTGACTGGAATGGTTGTTGCAGAAGCCTCTACACCAAAAACGAAGTCTGCTAATCTTGTGCAGGAAGAAGAATGGGCATTCACTACTGTTTGCAGCTTTGACCCATCTTCTCATGAGCAGTGCATGTCTACAGTAGACTCAGATGTTTGGTACTTTGATAGTGGGGCGACCAAACATATTACCTCGCAGCGCAGTTTCTTCTCTTCACTCGAGCCTGCCCCTACAGAGAATACTGTTACATGCGCCAACAACTCCTCTTATCCTGTTATGGGAGTTGGTAAGATCATTTTGACTACTGCTCATGGTAGTTCTTTCACTTTGTCAGATGCTTTATTTGTGCCAGGGATCAAGAAGAATCTGTTATCAGTTTTTGCATTAGTCAAGATTGGCTTGGTTGTGAAATTTGTTGATGACAGATGTACAATTCATGATCTGTCAAATGGCATTGTTATTATTGCTTCTGGCATTTTATGTCATGGGATGTATAAGCTCATAGACTATGAAAGATTTGAAAATGATTTGGCATGTGTAGTAAATGATTCTCAGGCTATGTCAGATGCAAAGCTTTGGCATGCACGCTTTGGTCATCTGAATTTTGCTAGTTTGTTATGCCTGCAAAAATCTGAAATGGTGTACCCAAACTTGAGGCACCTGGAAAACATGTTTGTGAAGGCTGTATTTTGGGAAAAATGCAGCGTTCCTCCTTTCCAAAAGATGGTTCAGTTCGGGCTACACAGAAATTGCAGCTTGTACATAGTGATGTCTATGGTCCTATGCAAACACCCTCTTTTGGAAATTACCTTTACTTCGTGACTTTCATTGATGATTTTTCCAGGCATGCATGGGTATATCCACTCAAAGCAAAGTCCAAAGAGTTCATGTGCTTTAAACAGTTTTTGATTTTGGCTGAAAATCTGTCACCATGTAAAATGGTCACCCTCCATTCTGATCGAGGGGGGGAATATATGTCTTCTGATTTTAATGCATTTATGGATGAACGTGGGATAAAACAACAGTGTACAGTGCCGTATACACCTCAATTGAATGGAGTTGCTGAACGAAAGAACAGGTCACTCATGGAGATGGCGAGGTGCATGGTCAAGAGTCAAGCTTTACGACATAGTTTCTGGCTTGAGGCTGTCATGTGTGTGGCATATGTACTAAACAGGTGTCCCACTAAAGTGCTGCAATCTATCACTCCATATGAGGCTTGGCATGACCACAAGCCATCTGTTGCTCATCTGCATGTTTTTGGTTGTTTGGCATATGCACTAGTGCCTGAACAACATCGCAGAAAATTGGATGATAAGGCAGTAAAATGTAAGGGTATAGTTCTGAAAGTAAAGGCTATCGTCTGTATCATCCACAGACTAAACGCATTCTCGTTAGCCGTGATGTTGTCTTTTTGGAAGATGCTATTCAGCCATTGCTTTCATGTACTAAGGAGACATATGTTAGCTCCAAAGATATGTATGATACTTTGATGCCTCTTTTTACAGGTGGACAGTCTAGTGCTGGTCCTAATGAGGCAACTTCTCAACCTTTGCAGGTTTCATATGATGATGCAGACCATTCCATTTTTGATGCAGATTTACATGATGCACTTGTTAATGAGAGAGCTGATATTGAGCAGGCAAAAACTATGCCAAAATGGCTGGTGCAGACTTTGCATGACAGCAAATTAGATGCATCTTTGTCATATCGTACTCGTTCAGGCTCTCATAGTGCCTCCTTTGCATCAGATTGCTATGCTATGGTTGCGTCTAGTCTCTGTGATGAGAATGAACCTGTTTCTTTTGATGAAGCACATAATTCAGAAAATTGGATGGCTGCTATGCAATCTGAATATTATGCTATAATGAAGAATGGTACATGGTCTTTATGTGACTTGCCTCCTGGCAAGAAGGCCATTGGCACTAAGTGGGGATACAAGTTGAAGCGTAAACCTGATGGTACAATTGACAAGTATAAGGATAGGCTTGTTGCAAAGGGTGATGTGCAGGAAAGAGGCATTGATTTTGATGAGACCTTTGCACCTACATGCCGTATGACTACTGTTCAGAGCATTTGTGCACTTGCATCCCCTCATGGTTGGAATGTACATCAGTTGGACATTAAAAAAACATTTCTGAATGGTGACTTGCATGAAGAAGTGTATGTTTTTCAAACCCGTGGCTTTGTGCAAAAAGGGCATGAAAACCAAGTGTGCAGGTTAAAGAAGGCATTATATGGTTTAAAGCAAGCACCACGTGCTTGGTATGAGAAGATACATGCCTATCTGGTTGCACATGGTTTTGAGAACAGTCCAACTGAAAGCACCTTATATGTTAAGCGTGCTAATGATGTGCTTCTGATCATTGTTGTCTATGTTGACGACATGCTGCTCACTGGTCCTATTGAGAAGCATATTGCTGATTTCAAGGCTGATTTGCATGCCTCATTTGAGATGTCTGATTTGGGGCATTTGCATCACTATTTGGGCATTCAGTTTATGCAAGTTGATGGTGGAATGGCTTTGTGTCAAACGAAATATATTGACACATTATTGCAGCATTTTGGCCTTGAAGATTGTAAGCCTATTGCCACTCCTATGGAGACAAGTTTACGATTGAGTGTTCATGATGTTGGAGATGTATGTGATGCTGTTCTCTATCAACAGGCTGTTGGATGCTTGATTTACTTATGCATTACTCGGCCAGATATTCAGTTTGTTGTCTCACAGATGAGCAGGTTTATGCATTACCCAAGAGTCACGCATTGGAAGGCGGTTAAGCGGATCTTTCGCTACTTGAGTGGTACTCGGCTACTTGGGTTGTTTTCTCCCAAGGAGGGATCACTACTACCAGATTTGCATGCTTTTTTTTACTCAGATTGGGCTGGTTGCTATGACACTCATGTGTCCACTAGTGGTTTTTGCTTCATGCTTGGTAGCTCATGTATATCTTGGTTAAGCAAGAAGCAGCCTACTGTGGCCACTTCCAGTTGTGAGGCTGAGTATAGGGAAGCTTTCACAACGATTGTTGAGTGTGTGTGGCTCAGACGCCTTATGGTTGATTTAGGTGTTGGCCAGTCTTCTGCCACCACCATCTTCTCTGACAGTCAGAGCGCATTGGCAGTTGCGAGGAACCCTATGTTCCTTGCTCGCACTAAGCACATTGAGGTGCATTATCACTATGTCAGGGAGAGGTTCTCTGTTGGGGAGATCAGCTTGGCATATGTGCCCACACAAGAGAACATTGCAGACCTCTTCATGAAGGCTCTGCCTAGGGAGAAGTTTGAAGCTTTTTGCAAAGCTTTGGGCTTACTTCCTTTTGTGGAGTGATTTCCACATAGCTTGGCACTTCCTTATACATGAGTGCCAGCTCCTTGTTCACCGCATCACTCCTAGGGGGGATTTGTTGATATATTTAGGTAGTCATGTGTGTGAACACACTAGGACCACCCGGGCACTTTTTTCCCTCTTTAGGAGGTTTTTTTATCCCGGCTTGTATATACGCCTATTGCCCTAATGGGCTACTTTTCTTTGTACATTCTCTAGTGATACATTTAGAATTGTGTGTTTGTGCTCCACGCTTCTTCTTCTTCCTTGTGTTGTTCACGTGCTTCCGCAGACATCTATCTCCAAGAATGGCAACCCGAATTAACACAACAACCCTGATGTATGGATATAAGGAATGTTGAGAGGCAAATAGAAGCATTGAACTGAAGCTTCGGACAAGGTAACAAATTTTCTAACAGTCCTAAAGAGTTCCTTGACCACTGGTGGCAAGTGATTAAAAAGAAGTATACATTTCCCCTAAACTTTTGAGGCCTCCACAAGTGTTGGCGATGGACAACCACAAATATGCCATCATGATAATCAAGGACCAGATCTACCACATGTTAAATGCTAAAGACAAGAAGTGAAGCATGTCAAGGGATGAGAGAGACTAAGAGGGTGAGAGTATTGCAGAAGAAAGAGGCAAAGAAAAGAAGTCCCCAAAAATTTTCAAATCTACGCATAATTTTTCTTCTTCCAATTTTCAATTTATTTTATCAAGATCCATGTAAATGCTCTAAAGGAGCCGTCTAAATGCATAAATCCCAAACATTGTAACATTACCCTTGTACAATAGTAGGAATTTAGCGACTTCCAATAAAAGTGTCGATCTCTTGTGAGAAAAGACCATTTTTGGGGCACATGTATATAAGTCACTTGATGAATCTTTATAAGGACTTTTTGCCATTTCAAGTAATCACGCTGAAAATTTGAATTTGCTCCTTCTCTATTGAGTATCTTCTTCTCTAAGAGCTTGTATGTGTTTGATGCTTGAACTGTGTGTTTAGGAGTATTTTCTACCCCATCTCCTCTTGTTTTAACCATTGTAATGCATGTGTGAAGCTTGATGAGCTATGGAGCTGAAGTAATGTTTCTCGACATTCACTATTTTGCTCATAACTTGAGCGTATTTATCAAATTAGGGTAAAAAATATGACTACTAGATATGTTGTGTCGAGATCTTTGAAACGAACCTTCTATTGACCATATTTGGATCTATGAGCTGAGAGAAAAGTCCTAATTTGTGCTTACGATTGTTGCAAGTATCATATTGTGCATTTAAGAGGATGGGGCGAGAATCGACGATTGAATTTGATGTTAATTGACTTGAAGAAAGGCGTGGTTTCTATTTTTTGTGATCACAGGTGAAGGCTTCTTTGGCTCCGGTTGTGAACACTTCATCGATTGGGCAGGAATGCTTCTTTGGAGCATAGATACAAAGAGATAGATAGATAGATAGATAGATAGATAGATAGATAGAGAGAGAGAGAGAGAGAGAGAGAGAGAGAGAGAGAGAGAGAGAGAGAGAGAGAGAGAGAGAGAGAGAGAGAGAGAGAGAGAGAGAGAGAGAGAGAGAGAGAGAGAGAGAGAGAGAGAGAGAGAGAGAGAGAGAGAGAGAGAGAGAGAGAGAGAGAGAGAGAGAGAGAGAGAGAGAGAGAGAGAGAGAGAGAGAGAGATGTTTTTCATCAAGCAGGACATTTTGTTTTTGAGGGAATTGACACATAGTTGCCTTTGTGACTATACGGCATAAAGTTTGGAGTGCTAAGCTTTAGGAGTTTAGACTCCTAAGATTTTACAGGTTCAGATGACTTGGTCACATCACTCTAAAATACCATGTATAAATTTGGTTGAGTTAGATCATATCACTCGGAAATGCTATGTAAACTCTTGTTTGAGTTAGTTGAAAAACAAATAAAGTTTATCACTTCATAAATCATATATGCAAACATTGGTTGTTATCTAAGAAACATAAGATCAACTTTTAAAATCGGTTTGGCACAATGTTTCGAATGGAGACCTCGCAAATCTAGTTAATGAATTGGATTGGTTTGCTTTAATGAAACTTCTTCCATCTTTTGCTTGAAATTACAACTGTCTTTTTTCTTGTCAGCCCAAAGAATTTTAATTGGAAAGTTCAATTTGATTGAGTACAAGCCAACCAAGATGATTTCTTTTTCCAAAAGTTCATTGATCAAATGTTTTCTCTTTGATCTAATTTATTCTTGGAGTTTTTTCCATCTCTTGAGCTCGCCTAAAGCACCTCGCATGCATCATGAACATTGGGGGTTGATCTGATCCATCAGTTGAGCCCTTAACTCTCACATTTGAACTCGATGTGAAGTTCCATGTCACTCTGACAACTCAAGTGGTATACATGCATATTTGCTTCAGAAATGCTGTTTTAATATCCAACTAATGTATATTCCAACCATGATGAGATTCAAAGTGCAGAGATGCTACAAATAGTAGTAATTCAACATGTAGCAAGCAAAAGTCTCATCAAAATCAATGCCTCTTTCTTGAGCATAACCTTTTGCAGCAAGCCTAGCCTTATACATGTCAACTGTTCCATCAGGCTTACACTTCAGCTTGTATACCCACTTAGTGTCAATGGCTTTCTTGCGAGGAGGCAAGTCACATAAAGACCAGGTACCATTCTTCATAATAGCATCATATTCTGATTGCATAGTAGCCATCCAATTTTTCAAATTTTGTGCTTCATCAAACTAAACTGGCTCATTCTCATCACAAAGACTACAGGCCACCATAGCATAGCAATCTGATGCAAAAGAAGCACTATGAGAGCTTGAACGAGTATGATATGATATAGGTGCATCTAATTTGCTATCTCGCAAGGACTTCACTAGCCAGTGGGGCATAGTTTTCTCCTCCTCTATATCAAGCCTCTCATCAACAAGTGCATCATGTAAATCTTCATAAAAAATGGAATGATCTACATCATCATGTGGAACTTGCGAAGATTGAGAAATTACCTCATTTGGACCAGCACTAGATTGTCGATGTGTAAAAAAGAGGCAACACATATCTTTGGAGCTAATTGATGTCTCCTTAGTACATGAAAGTAATGGCTGAATTGCATCTTCGACAAAAACAACATCAGAGCTAACCAAAATGCATTTAGTCAATGGATGATATAGACGATAGCCATTGCTTTCACAACTATACCCAACAAAAATACATTTCACTACTTTATCATCCAATTTTTTTGCATTGTTGTTCAGGCACTAATGCATATGCCATACAAACAAATATACACAGATGAGCAACAGATGGCTTGCGACCATGCCAAGCCTCATATGGAGTGGTAGACTACAATGCTTTAGTGGGACACCTGTTAAGTACATATTGTAAGCCGTCGGATTGGCAATTGTAATCTTTACCTTTCATATTCTGCACGAACCGAAAGGTCGTTGCGTAGATGTTGTATCCATTTATAAATCAATGAAAAAGATGCTTCGGTAACAACCAGAAGATTGCCAGACTGTCTGTCTGGGCGATACGTCTGTGGAGTTACGTTGTGTTGTTTTTGGAGAACTCTCAGTCATACTGTGTCTTTTCTGTCTTTGTTTGCTTGTTGCACTTGTGCGGTAAGGACTGTGTTATGATAGTGTTTGCAGTAATTTAAGTATTGAATCACTGTTCCGCTAAGTTAATTATTGGGAGTCTGTATTACGATAGTATTTACCTTGTGCGTCGGTTACTGAGAAGTCTTATTCTGTGTATGAGTCGGAAATCTGTGATAGAACGAATCAGAGTATTGATAGTAACTCGTGTTAGTAGAGGTTTAACATTACGGTACTGTAGTGTGAGTGTTCAATCGGGAAAATCAAGTATAGTGCCTCTGATTATTCAGACCCCTTCCACTCCCAAGAACCCGAAAAGAGCTTAAACGCGTCTTTGACGGCAAACACGTGTTTAACACTAGCGCCGTCTGTGGGAAAGTGGCAATAGATTGTTGCAAAGTGATTGTGGGAAGGTAACCATTGATTGTGAATTGACAGTAAGGTAGAAGTAGTACGCAAGAGTTGAAAAAGATGATATATGCTGGTTACTCGGTCCGACGAGTCGTATCCGAAGTACAGACAGCCTTGGGCAGTACCAAATTTGCGAAGGACACCCCCAGGAGGAAGAAGCACAGATCGGTTAGGTCTGGTCGTCGAAGAAGTGAAGCACATTAGTAGTGATTCTGGTAGCGTTCCGGTGGAACATATTGAAATTCCGGTAAATTTCGGTGAAATCTCGGTGCAATTTGCAAAAGATACAGTAACTTCGGAGTCCACACGGACGCAGTGTGTAGTTGATTCGACACCATCTGGTCAAGATTCAAATCTCTCTACGGATAGAGGTGTGTTATCCAGAGAAGTCATTGAAGGTGAAAGAATACCCTGGATTGGGGAAAGTTCCACTAATTCCGGTGGCAGTTCGGTCCTGGTTGCAAAAAATTTATAATTTTCCGGTGACAACGTTATACTTCTCGGTGAATCTTCATTCCGGACACCACTGTTCGGAACAAGTTTGGCTACGTTTGATACCGTAGAAGAGGATAGGCTATTCGAATTAGAAATTTGTAAGAGATTGAGCGCTATTTTCGAATCAGAAGGAGAGCAGTCTAATCATACAGACTCTGAAGAACCGAAACCACATCCTTAGAACTCAAGAAATAGTAACAGTACCGCCACTAGCACCATGAGTGGGCAACAACAACAACAACAACAACAACAACAACAACAACAACAACAACAACAACAACAACAACAACAACAACAACAACAACAACAACAACAACAACAACAACAACAGCAACAGCAACCGCCACTTCCACTCCGGCCGGTTCCAACAGGAGTAACTTACACCAAATTCGGTGGATTTCCAGGTGATGATCCTGATGCTCATGTACGCACCTTTGAAATAAGTTATGCAGTACTAAACCATCCACCTGATCCGGCATACAAGGCCATAGTATTCCAGTCAACATTAGTTAATGAAGCAGCGAGGTGGCTTACAGAGTATGATATCAACCGTTTCGGCACCTATGAAGCAATAAGGGATGCATTTTTGCAGAGATTTCGGCTGAAGAAGAACCCTGCCGAAATTTTCGATTACCTACAGAACAATAGACAAAGGCTGAATCAAACAGTGCAGGAATATGCCACCCTATTCAGAACTCATTTGAGACAACTACCTCCGACACATGCTAATTTACCGGATGATGTCATCACTCAATGGTTTATTAATGGTATAACTCCGCAGCTTCGATAGATTATGATCATCCGTTGTGTGGGAGCTATGATACTAGATGCGGTTAGTGCAATGGCCTTGCAGCTCGAACATAAGGTTGGAGGCTTTACCGAAGATCTGGAGTGGTTGAAAGCCAGTAAAAATATTGCAGAAGATCCGGTTAGACAGATGTACTGCACTAAGTGCAAGAATCCAGAGCATACCAGTGCCACATGTGCCCTTAATCAGATGTATTGTGCTATCTGCAATACAACCGGGCATTCTACCAAAAACTGTGCTTATAATGCCAAAGTGCAGGGACCAGCAACTGTGAACGCTATCATACAAGAACCGGGGCAGCCGACCACTCATTATATCCCACCTCAGATGAGAAATAATCAGCAACAAGGATACAAAAATTATCGAGGACAGCGAAATACAAATTACAATACAAATCGTTGGCAGACAGGAACATCACAGGAAGGTAATTCTTTGCCACCCCCTTGTTGTCATTTTTGCGGTGAGTTAGGCCACATACGCAGATATTGTAAAGATGCAGCTGAATATGATCAGAGGAAGAAAGAGCGTCAGAACCCTATGACCAATATGGTATATATTTCACCAGTAGAAACTCAGGCCGCAGTGATTCAAACAAGATCTGGTAAGCAGTTACAACCAGTAGCAGAAGTGTTTGAACCTGGCATCCATGAACAACAGAGAATGTATGACAAATCTAGTCAATGGACCACCAAAGAGCCTACAGTGTTTCCAGATCCCTTCGATAACTCAAGTTCCGCTGCTAAAGGAAGGATCACAGGAACAAGATTCTACCTCTGTAACAAGCGCATCATCTTCAAAACCGGTGAAAAGTACAATTCAAGCAGATCAGGCATGGGAAATTTTATCTAAGGAGTCCATTACTCTCCCTCTTGGACAGTTACTTGCATTAGTGCCGGAAATTCGTCAGCAATTTCAGCAACAGCTCAGTCCTGGGTCTTCCTGCATTTCAGCAACAGCAACGGTACAACCGGAAGCTGATTCTACGGTGGATCATTCGATCCCTTTAATTACGGTATGGTACAAAAATCACAAGATTACTCAAGTACTAATTGATGGTGGGTCTGGTGTAAACATAGCCACTGCAACGCTTTGTAAAAAGTTGGGATGGACGCAAATCGAGCCTGTTCAATTTTTCGTTAGAATGGCAGATCAATCTCGAGTTCATCTGGTAGGACTCGTACGGAATGTCCCGATAACCTTGTAGGGTACAACATTTAAGATGACTTT
This sequence comes from Ceratopteris richardii, assembly GCA_020310875.1. Lineage (NCBI taxonomy): Eukaryota > Viridiplantae > Streptophyta > Polypodiopsida > Polypodiales > Pteridaceae > Ceratopteris > Ceratopteris richardii. The sequence goes on along the minus strand of CM035407.1, from coordinate 81,793,064 downwards.
TGTAGTCTTAGAACTACCGGAGTCTAGTTTTGATTATAATCTTCTTTTCGGACGACCCTGGTTAAACAGGCTAAGGTTATACAGGATTGGTCAACACAAGAACTAACATTTAAGGATAATCATCATAAATATGTTGTTAAACTTGATGCCATTCAGCCTTGTGAACTCCATGCCAGGCCATATGTAGCAAAGCCAGTCCACATGTTGGATGGCTTATCTGACGATGAAGAAGAAGCATTTTTAAAGAACAATGAAGATCTGATTTCCTTAGGCACTGTAGATCTGCAATCTATTGTAGATAACTGGAGTCCGACAGCCTGTACGGTGGTGCCTGTGACCGAAGAAGTGAAGACCGAAGATACTGTTGCTATGGAAGAAGCCGCTCTACAACATCTTTTACAGTCAGTTGACGATCCAGGAAAACCTCATCAATTCTATGTTCTCGAAGATCAGTTAATCACCTATAATTTGGGAGATGAAGTAAATCCATGACCTATCAAGATAAAGGAAGGATTATCTGAAGCATTTCAAGTAGATTTGATACAGCTTATTCATGAGTTCTCTGATGTTTTTGCATGGGACTATCGTGATATGAAAGGTCTAGATCCTTGAATCTATCAGCATCGGGTCGTGCTCAAACCAGAAGCCAAGCCGATTAAACAACCCAACTATCGTATGAACCCTAACTATGCAGCACATGTCAAATCAGAACTTGATCGCCTATTAAAGGTAGGATTCATTATACCCATTGAGCATGCTGAATGGATCTCCCCGATTGTAATCGTACCAAAGAAAAACAAGCAGCTCCGAATATGTGTCGATTACTGAAAATTGAATGCAGCCACCGTACCTGATCCATTTCCTCTTCCATTTCTTGATACAATGCTGGATAGAGTGGCTGGGCATGAAATGTATTCATTTCTCGATGGTTATAGTGGCTATAACTAGGTTCGAATGGCTGAGCAAGATATACCAAAAACAACATTTATTACAAATTGGAGTGTTTTTGCTTGTACAGTCATGTGGTTTGGATTGAGGAATGCTCCTAGCACCTTTCAACGATGTATGCAGGAAATCTTCTCACCCTATCTCACTTCGTTTATGCAAGTATATCTAGATGATTTCTCTTTATTCGGTAAGATGGTTGCACACGTGTATCACTTACGGTGTTGCTTTGAAAAATGCCAAGAATACCGACTCTGTTTGAACCCCACCAAATCTGTCTTTGCGGTTTCTTGTGGTAAACTCCTTGGCCACATTGTATCTGCACATGGCATACAAGTTGATCCAGACAAAATTGCAGCCGTGTTAGAAGCTCCTGTGCCTACTACGCCGAAAGAAGTAATGCGATTCATGGGCCAAGTTAGGTGGCATGGTCGACATTTACGGTGGCTTGCCCATTTGGCAATACCCCTAAATCGTCTAATAACTAGTACTCCTCGACAGTTTGATTGGACCCCAGAATGTCAAATTGCATTTGATCGTCTAAAAGTTTTATTAACGTAGGTTCCAATTCTACAACCTCCTGATTGGGAACGCCCATTTCATGTTTTTGTAGACGCATCAGATATAGCCATTGGGAGTGTTTTAACGCAACAAACTGATAAGTGGTTCCAGCCTGTCTATTATGCAAGTCGAAGGCTTGCTCCTGTTGAAAAGAATTATTCAGTAACTGAAAGAGAATGTCTTGGTTTGGTGTATTCTGTAAGGAAATTCCGGCATTATTTGCTAGGCCAAAAATTCATCTTTCATTTAGATCATGCTGCGCTGGTGTATCTGGTTCGGCAACAACATTTAGGTGGTCGTTTGGTACGTTGGGTTTTATTGTTACAAGAATTCGATTATGAGGTAATTCATCGACCTGGCATTGCACATGCATTAACATATTTTCTCTCTCGGTTAGATTTCGGTGAAGCTCCGGTCGGTGTTGATGACACCACACCAGCAATTTATGTTACTGAAACGACTAGTGATGAATCTACACAACCTCCTGTGACACCTACTTACTATGATCAGTTATTAACCTTTTTTATTGATGGATGTCTTTCTCTTCAAAAATTTCCTGCAATGCGCCGGAAAATTGCAGTTTACAGTCGCAGATTCCGATTGATTGCCAGAGAGTTGTATTATATGGACCACACTGGGGTTTTACTTTGTTGTATTCCTCCACATGAAGTAAACTCAGTAATCGCTCTGGCACATTCAATACCCTCCGGTGGACATTTTGCAGTAGATTTAACGCACCGAAAAATTCTGCAAAGTGGGCTCTGGTGGCCTACTATGTACAGAGATGTATCTCAATTTGTGTAGCAATGTGACAATTGTCAGCGATCTGGACAGCCTTTACAACGCCATTTCTTTCCTCTGCAGCCTGTCTTACCTTTAGAACCTTTTCAGAAATGGGGTCTTGACTTTATTGGACCAATCACACCTCCAGCAATCCTTAGCAGCAACAGATATATTCTGACATGCACAAATTATGCTACCAGATGGGCAGAAGCTTGGGCTTTACGGTCCGCCACAGCTGTTTCGGTGGCAAAATGTCTAATGAAGGACGTATTCCCACGTTATGGATTACCTTTGGAACTTGTCACAGATCAAGGGACCCACTTTGTCAACAATTTAATGCGAGTGCTAACACACACTTTTCAGATTCTGCATAAATTCAATTCACCATATTATCCTCGTGCTAATGGCTTAGCTGAGAGTACAAACAAAACATTGTTGACTATGCTTCGAAAATTGATTGTGGAATCACCAGAAATATGGGATCAGTTACTACCTGCAGTATTATGGGCATGCCGGACTACTTACAAAGTTGCCACCGGACTGACTCCTTTCAAGCTTGCTTATGGATTGGAAGCAATCGCTCCAATGGAAGTTGTAGTGCCTAGTTTACGCATCGCCATAACTCAGAAGTTGATACCCGAAGATTCTTTGCCATTTCGGTTGGACACACTCAGAGAATTAGATGAGCATCGTTGGGAAAGTTTTCTGACTCTTCAAGAAGTGCAGTTGCGGCAAGCTCGTACACATGATCGGTATCTTAAAACTCCAGTTTTTACGGTAGGACAACTTGTGTTGTTTTATAATGCAAAATCAAATCGTTCTGCTGGAAAATTCAAGTTACGATGGTTTGGTCCTTACCGGATTACTGAACAAATGGGCCCATCTACTTTTCGGTTGACTACTTTGACCGGAGTTCCTCTTCCTAAAGTGATAAATGGTTCAAAGTTGCGGCCTTATCATCAAGCACCTGATTCACACTGAAGTGGTCTGCGGTTGCCCGCGTATTTTTTTTCTTTTTTTCTCTTTTCTTTCCTTTTCCTTTTTAGTTTTGCGTGTTCGTTGCTTAAAAACCATAAACTCCTCGTTTTGCTATATAATCATAAACTCCTAGTTTGGATACATAACCATGAATAATCATCGCCTTTTGTCCTGCTCATGCATGCACAACGTAGTTATGAAGGTTATCATCTCAACATCGCGCGATGATTAGCATTTTTGATCGCCTCCCGTTACCAAGTACCTACTTAATCTTCTTCTTTCCGCTGTTAATCGCTATTGTGACTGCGTGTTCTGTGTACTTTGTGCTCTCTGTAAACCCTGTGTATTCATGCTACTTTGCCTGCGCATCATGGAAGCCCTCGCAAACTTTGCTACCTTCCGTGACGGACTCCCTGCGGATGTGGGTGAATTCCTGTGTGTCCGTGGGTTGTCTAATTTCGCTGAATTGCCTTGGCATTCAGTGGAATGTCACCCATTTTACGCCCAGATTATTGCCGCCATCGCTGCCACACCTGCTACGGAGCAGAGTTGGCCAATTACTTCCTTACCATCTCGGGTAGTAATCACCCTACAGTCCTTTGTTGATGCTTTCCGACTCTCTGCGGAAGGTCGAGAGAATGGCCCAAATCTGCCAATTGCTACCATGATTCAATTGTTCCCTAGGTACTCTTCAAATGAGTATGCTATACTCTGTCGCCCTGAGCCCGAAAGAACAACCTTACAATTTTTAGTAGCCATCTTAAACCTGCAGAAATGTACATATGGGATATCTCGCCCATTCTATTCGGTAATTGATATGGCTGCTCGAGAGCCTATCAATTTCGCTTCCTATTTTTTCTAGCGCATTCACCGTGAATGCGCTTCGGTCATAAAGCAGGTTAACAAAGGAGAACTTCCATGATCACGTCTTCCACACATTCTCACTTTTTTATTTCTGGCCATTCAAGCAGCGCAACCACCTCCACGAGGTCCATTCTTATATCATGAGGAATCTGCTCAGATAATTGAAGACGACGAAGACGATGACGAAGAACTCTTCCATCTCCTCTGCCGAAAATGCATCAGAATAAGTTCGTCTGACAGTCAAGTGCAGGGATCAGCTGATGGAAATAAAGCAGTCAACAATGAAGAAGAAGGACATGAAGAAGAGACTTTCCACGACACAGCTACATCAATGCAACATGATTCATCAGCTCAATCATCTCCAAACCAGCAACACGATCAAAGTGTTTCTGCTGATTCTAAAGTCACATCTTCTAAGGACAAATCTCAGCAGCAGTCCAAACAAGAGGTGCAAGAAGATACGCAGATAATTATTGCAGAACTTTTTCAGGAATTGATTACGCTAGTAGAATCTGCAATTGCCCAACCCAAAGTGACTACGCAGCAACTTATCGAAGCAGCTAATACTCTGCAACCCATTCCTCCACCCATTGTTCCTGTTCCACCCCTTGCTCCTGAGGAACCTACCGCTTCATCCTCCTCACTCAATTACTCTCCACCGAATTCCACTCATCTTTTGACCTCTTCATCACAGCCACTTCCTCCTTTACATCGTCCAATTCCTATGTTCACAGAATTAGAATCCATGGGACGCATGCTTATTCAGTTTTCCCAGCAGCTTCCGGTGCAACTCAGAATGGTTAAAGAGAATCTTCTTCAAGAATTCCAGCATAAAGTAGATGTTCTTGAAGCAGACATTAATCCACTCCAAGAAGAGGTAGATGCGGTGAAGGCAGAAAATCATAATCTGCACTTCCAGATTCAACAGCTCCATGCCAGACTTGACGAACAGGAAACAGTAATTAGACAACGAGATGCTGCATTGGCTGAAGTCAAAGAAAAAGATGATTTATTATGCGCTGCTAATGCTGAAATTCTTCAATTACGGCAGCTAGTTAAAGATAAAGAGGATGCCCGCATAGCACTAGGAAATTTGTTAGAAGAAACTAGAGCACATTTCGATGAGCAGTGCAGAAAGAACAAGAAATGACAGCTTTACTAAAGCAAACCAATATAGAGCTAGAGTTTGCAAATGCAAACCTATTTGAATCAAATGCTGCTCTTAAAAGCCAGATGATGTTGGTCACTCAGCTACAAAAAGAGATCCCAACAATTCGAAGAGAGCGTGATGCTTACTACCGGACTATTCAATTTCAAAATCAAGAGTTGGATAGAAGAGAAAACCAACTGGGTGCTCAAGCAGAAAGACTATATAGAGTTGATAAACAGATTGCAGACATGAAAGTGAATCGGGATGCAGCTCTATCAAATGATTTTTACCTACAGGAAGCCTTTCTGCAAACACAGGCAGAAAGTTTGATGAGCCAAGTAATTTCTTTAAGCTCTGTACGAACTGATGCTCAATTAGTAGAACCAGAGATCCTGAAGCAGATGTTAGATTCGTTGAAAAAGAAAATTTCCCGGACGTTTAAATTAGCTAGAACAATGTATCTTCAAGGTATAATAGATGAGCCGTAAACTTTTGTATACTTGCGGGTTCAAGTCCACCGTGCGTGCCAGTGTAAGCCACCAGATTGGCAATTGTAATCTTTACCTTTCATATTCTGCACGAACCAAAAGGTCGTTGCGTAGATGTTGTATCCATTTATAAATCAATGAAAAAGATGCTTCGGTAACAACCAGAAGATCGCCAGACTATCTGTCTGGGCGATACGTCTGTGGAGTTATGTTGTGTTGTTTTTGGAGAACTCTGAGTCATACTATGTCTTTTCTATCTTTGTTTGCTTGTTGCACCTGTGCGGTAAGGACTATGTTATGATAGTGTTTGCAGTAATTTAAGTATTGAATCACTGTTCCGCTAAGTTAATTATTGGGAGTCTGTATTACGATAGTATTTACCTTGTGCGTCGGTTACTGAGAAGTCTTATTCTGTGTATGAGTCGGAAATCTGTGATAGAACGAATCAGAGTATTGATAGTAACTCGTGTTAGCAGAGGTTTAACATTATGGTACTGTAGTGTGAGTGTTCAATTGGGAAAATCAAGTGTAGGGCCTCTGATTATTCAAACCCCTTCCACTCCCAAGAACCCGAAAAGAGCTTAAACGCATCTCTGACGGCAAACGCGCGTTTAACAATATGTTGCACACATAACAGCCTCAAGCCAGAGACTATGCAATAAAGCTTGACTCTTGACCATACACTTTGCCATCTCAATGAGTGATATGTTCTTCCTTTCTGCCGATCAGAATGGAGGGTGCCCATTTTACATGCTGACAGATTTTTAGCCAAAACCAAAAATTGTTTAAAGCACATAAACACTTCAGACTTTGCTTTGAATGGATATACCCATGCATGCATGGAAAAATCATCAATAAAAATCACAAAGTAAAGATAGTTCCCAAAGAAGGTGTTTGCATAGGACCCCATACATCACTATGAACAAGCTGCAATTTCTGAGTAGCTTGTATTGAACCATCTTTTGGGAAGGAGGAACATTACATTTTGCCCAAAATACAACCTTCACGAACATGTTTACTAGGTGCATCAAGTTTGGGCATAGAGGATACCATTTCAAATTTTTGTAAGTGTAGCAAACTAACAAAATTTAGAGGACCAAAGCATGCATGCCAAAGCCTTGCATCTAACATAGCCTGAGAATCTTGAACTGCATGTTATCAGGATCAATATTGGGTGCAATCTTCCCCCATGCACTCTGTTTTGATAGTCTACGAAGTGCATGTATTTATAGGAATTTTTTACTATGTTGAAATAGTGGTTACATGAGAGCGGCTTCAAAAAGCATGCGTGAAGGTAAAAGTTGGTAACTTTTGTAGAAAGCCTTTGCTTTCAATGTAAAAAATTTGCGGTCTACAATGACCCTTATTCTAACCACTACTTTTCTAATTGTTTCTAACAATAAAACCCTCTACGCGGGTTTATTTACAAACTATATAAATTATAAACCGGATTATTGATGTCCGCCCTTTCATGTTTTTCACACCCTCATGAACCTTTAGCTGCTATATCAAAAACACCAAAAGACATTAATACATTAATAAATTAACACTCCAACAATGCCTTGTTCAACACATTCAACACATTCCATAATTCATAACATGCCCCTCAATCGAAAAAGCAACTGACCTCAGTTGATTAAATAAAAATAAACATGTATGGCTAGTCACATGTTCCATCACTAAACAAAAATAAGCATGTTCCTTGTAAAAACACATGCATGGAAATATTCATGGAGGAATTACATTAATGTGTTTGTGCATGATATGCAAAAAGTAAAAGGTCATAATGGAGTGTTAATTGTGTTTTATGTATCCATTGACATTCTTCAATAGAGTGATTTTTGTACTTAACTAAATATCGATGATATTGAGTACTTGTGCATGTAGTAGTGACATCATGATCAATTATTTTCTCAGGAACCAAAATTTCATATTGTTCTTGAATTAAAGGAGGGTCATCAAGAAGTGGAGTGAGTGCTCAAGTTCCTTTAAATGGTTTAAGTAAACTAATACGAAAAGAGTTATGTATATTCCAATGAGATGGTATATCTAATCTAAATGAATTATCATTAATTTTTTGTATAATGCAAAACGGTCCATAATAGCATGGTGCAAGTTTAATTTTAGGATGCTGCAAAATATTTTGGGAGACGTCTTTTAATGATACGCAACCATAAAAGATCATTTTCCTTGAATTTCTTGGTTAATCCTTTTGTATTGATATTATGTGTATATCGCTCTTGACTTTTTCCAATGTGCTCGTGAACATCGTGAAGTAAAGAAATGTGATCTTGAGCAATAGAATCAGCCATCAGATGATGTCAGTTTGGGTGAGTGACATGGGAGTGGGAAGCTTTTTGCCATAAACAATTTCAAAAGGTGCACAACCAGTAGTGGTGTGTGTGGTGTTATTGTAAGCAAATTGAAGCAACGACAACTTTTCATCCCAGTAAGTAGGATTATCTAATGAATAACAATGCAATAAATCAAGAATAGTACTATTTGTAGCCTCACTTTGTCCATTACTTTTGAGATGAAATGCAGAGCTAAAATCTATTTTAGAACCAAAATGTTGAAATAAGGCAACCCAAAAATGATTAAAAAATCTAACATCACAACCAGATAACATTACTTTAGGAAATCCATGATGTGGGAAAATGCATTTAATGAATAATTTTGCAGCCTGAGGTGCAGATAAAGTTTTTCTACAAGGAATGAAATATGCATATTTACCAAAGCTATCAATTGTTGTCCAAATCATATCATTATGTGATGAAGTGATAGGAAGACCTCTGATAAAATCCATAGATATTTGTTCCCATGATTCGTTCAAAATGGGCAGTGGCATTAATAATTGAAATGGTTTCCCATGATGACGTTTTACATGCTGACATACAATGCAAGCAGAAATGGTGCTTTGTATGCCTCTATCACCCATGTAAGATGGTTCATGCATTTCTTTGATGACAAAATCTTTAAAAGCTTGGGTTATGCACAATCTATGTTGAAAATAAAGTAAACCATGATGAAATGTATAATGTTCATCAGATAAAGATGCACCATTGTTGAAGTCATGCCATGCACTTGAAAAACACAAATCAGATGCATAAGTGGAAATCATTTCTTGAAAAGTTGAATTTGGATGGTAGAAATATTATGCAAAACAACAGAATGTGAAGGAAAATGGCTAAGAGCATTAGCTACAACATTAGATTTACCAGGTTGGTATTGGATCATGGGTTGGAAATTTTGAATGAATAAAGCCCATTTAAGATGTCGATTAGAGATTAAGGGCTGATTTAATAAATGCATAATAGCCTGTTGATCGGTTTTGATTAAGACCGCAGAGTCCATAAGATAGTGTTTCCAAATTTGCAAAGCATGAACAGCCGCTAACAATTCTTTATCATATGTACTATAATTCTTTTTTGAGGGCTTAAGCTTCCTACTCTCAAATGCAATAGGATGATCATTTTGGATTAAAACAGCACCTATTCCTGAACCACTAGCATCAATGACAAGATGAAAGGGTTGTGAAAAATTAGGTAATTGTAAAACAGGTGCATGTTTGAGTTTTTCAAAGGATTGTTGTTGGGTAAGTCCCCATGCAAATTTTATTTTCTTTTTCAATAATAAAGTAAGAGGTAGTGCTAAATAAAAAAATTTTCGAACAAACTTCCCATAGAAACTAGCCAACCTAAGAAAAGAAGGAACATCATTGACTAATTGTGGTGTAGGCCATTCTACTATAATGTTAATCTTTTTTGGATCCACATGCACACCTTCACTTGAAATAATATATCCTAGATATTCTAGCTTACGTTGAAAGAAGTAACTCTAAGTCTATGCTATGGTTAAAGGATCCTCAAGATGGTGGTAATTTAGAGGGATACTTAGACATAAACCAATCCTTATAAGTAGTCATGAAAGGTTTATATGCATCAGGAAGTGTATGAGTATAGGTAGTCATGAAAGGATGTCACACATAAGAGGATAGGTTCCACTTCATTGACCCTATATCTTTCTAGGATCCTAATGTGTATCTAAAGAAGTCTAAGACTCATAAAATGAACTCTAAATCACTCGCATGCTCCACTCAGGGTGAGAAAAGAAAGAGAAACCATTGGGTTTATGAGCCTTCCTAAATTGGAAGCCTAAATTAAAATTGATTCTAGGAACTATGCTCTTACTAGCCCACCTTGGATCCTCACACACTCAACTGAAAATGATCGTCTCAAGGAAACCATGTGCTAGGAAGGGCCCTTCGGATGCCTAAAAATGATGCTCTATGAGTTTGGAGGGGTTTTTTATTTGTTTTTGAATGAATTTGGGCCCTTGGATCTAAAGAAATCAACTCTCAACCCTAAGAGCAATTGCTTTTGATTAAAACCATTGGATTTATCAAATGGATGGCTAAGATTAGTTATTTATATGATATCTAGGGAAAAGGGGAAAAAATTAGGCACATTCATTCTCCACCATTGGATTTGGGCAAGATCTGGACTATCGAATTAGTGCTGATATCAATTTGGATAAGATAAGATGCTATTTTTGGACGAACTTTGCATTATTGATCTTTGACCATAAAAAAAAGTCTTATCCAATGAAAAAAACTCGTGGATCCTCCTTGGTTCAAGCTTTAGTGCATCTCCACCCTTGAATGTGAGCTCATCCTGACCGTACAACATGGTTCAATCATTGTTCACCATGTGGCAACCCTTCAAGCCTTCAATTTGCTTATTCTAGGAAACTGCGATGACCTTGAAAGCTGGATTTTATGCTTTTTGACCCTCCAAATAACCTTTGATGAAGATGAAAATTTGCAGGGCTATGTTTTGAAAGGTCTCCTTTAGGAATGTGCAGAAAAAACTCCCATCTAAATCTCCCTTATACAAGTTTGACTACATTTGGAAGTTTGCAAGGTGGCATTAAGGTGCCTAGGGAGCTCTGATAGCCTTGAAATCTATACAAATATGTAGGCAATATGATCTTTATACATGCCAAACCATATGGCTAACAAAAATTCCTATAAAGATTTTGTAGGGTCTAAGTGGAAAAATTACATTTTTTTACAAAATGCATATGGCATACTAATGTGCTAGAAAACCCATTTACATGTGAAATTTAGGCTATAGACTGTCTTTGATAGGATTTAGCATATGAATTTTCATGTGATTTGGAGACATTGAAATTTTTACCCTAATTTCTAAAATTTGATGAGCTTTGACTGCTACCCTAGATTTGCTTGATTTCTTCCAAACTTTGCATGTGAATTCCCTTTGACATCCTTGATGCATCTTGGATTTCTCAAGGAATTCCGGATACTTTCACCGAATGTGTTTCTTGTAGGCCTTCATGAATGAGAGAGGAGAGAAAATCTTGACAACAACGTTTGATAGACAAGGCCAATGCATGCACCTGAGCATCTCTGCCATCTCAACAAAGTTGCTCTACAGTAGGTGCAACAAGAACTGCAACACGAACAGGAACCTGAAGAATATCACCATCTTTAATGCCATCTGCATCACCTTCAGTAACTATATCTACAGGTGTAATAGGAAATTTTTCAACACCTTGCACTATATTCCAGAGTTCTTTTGCAACCAATACATGATGCATCATATAAGCCCATAATGCATAATTAGTACCATCCAACTTATCCTCAACAACCAACATACAAAATACATCACTATTTTTAGCCATGGCCATTGACTAAAATACCCTGATGCAAAAAAATGATTGTTGCTCAAAGAGTTGGACATAACTACCCTTTCGAGTTCTGCTAGACCTATAGCAGACTTTGAGGAGCTTATACTAGAAAACTGAAACTTGAATATATCTTTGGTACAAAAAGATTAAATTTCCTGTATAAGCACTATGATAGTGTATTTGGAGGTGAAAACAAGCTCAGATCACGATTTCAACACCACATAGCGAAGCTGTTTTGAACTCCTAATGGCCCTGAGTATGCTGACCAATTTTCATGAGATTTTGAGACTGTGACAAGAGGGGTGCCAACGATGCCCTAGATGAAGCGGTGACCTTCTCTAATACCAATTATCAAAGTTTTAGGTCTTTGAAAGCACATGAAGTACACAAGGAAGAAGAAGAGGCTTGAAGCACAACACACAATACTGAATGTATTACCAAGGGAATGTACAAAGATAAGTGAACAATTAGGGTTATAGGTGATGAAGTATTTCGATGGTGATGCACCACAATGCACTCTCCTTCTTGAGAGCTCCATGATGATATCCTCGAAGTAGAAAACCTAGCTCCAATCATCACACACAATACTCCTCACAGAGGCTACATAATATGTAGAAAAACACAGTACACCAAGAGCACAAACATAGACTTCTTAGGTGTTACAAATGCAGTCGAACTTACAGTATGTGGCTGACTATGCCACTATATGTTTTTTTAAAGAACATATACAAAAGTTCTTTGTGGTCATTTGGCCTTTCACATGGACACTAATGGTAACAATCTCCCACTAAAGGCTAATATGACCAAAGTAACTATGGGCGAAAAATGAAGAATGATAAAGAAAAACTGAGTGTAAGTATACAAACTATACCTCCCACTTGATGGGCATGTTACATAGTATACAAGTGACTGTGTAAGATCATGAATCAAGTAACCTCATCAAGTGACAACAGTGTGGAAAGCTATCCTATGGTAGAGCTTTAGTCAAGGGATCTGCAACATTATTTCGAGTATGAACCTTCTCAAGAATAATGCACTCAGTGGCTAAGCAAACTCTAATGAAGTGATACCTCACTTCAATGTGCTTGGTCTTTGTATGATAGACTGGATTCTTAGCCAAAGCAATGGCACTCTGACTATCACTGAGCAAACGAGGTACATGCTGAGGTAGACCCATATCACCAGCAAGACGAGAAAGCTAGAATGCTTCCTTACATGCCTCACTTGCTGCAACATACTCTCCTTCTGTGGTGGAAACAACTATACATTCTTGAAGATCAGATCTCTAAGAGATAACACCTACAAAAAATGAAAAATGTACATTGATGTAGACTTATGATTGTCTACACACCAACATAGTTAGAATTTGTGTAACCAATAATGTATGCTTTCCCTCTACATAAGCATAGACACTTGTCCTTAGTGCCACTCATATATCTCAAAATCATCTTGACTGCTTCCCAATGTTACTTGCTAGGATTAGACATATATCTGCTCACAACTCCCACTTCAAATGCAATGTCTGGACTTGTAGCTACCATAGCATACATGAGACTACCAATAATAGACTGATAAGGAATTTTGGTTATGAATTCCATTTCCTCATCTAATTTGGGAAGTACATGCATCTTTTACTCCTATCATGAGTAATGCACATGCCAAGAATATATTGGGCATCCCCCAAATCCTTCATATCAAATGTCTAACTCAACTTCTTTATGTCTAACTCAACATATCATTGGCATAAAGTATCAAGCATATCAAGCTACCATATGAGCATCTCTTTGTGTAGAGACAATGATCCTCATTGCTTCGAAAATAGCCTTGAGACTTCATAAAAGCATCAAATTTTTGGTACCATTATCTAGGGGACTATTTAAGTGCATATAAGCTCTTCTTGAGCTTACAAACTAGAATTCCTTTTCCAGGAACTACGTAATCCTCCGGTTGTTCCATATAGATATCATCTATAAGATCTCCATGCAAGAAAACAATTTTCACATCCATTTGGACTAGCTATAAGTACTCCATTGCAATGAATCCAAGCAACATGCACAAGGTAGTCATCTTGATCACTAGAGAGAAGATTTCCTCGAAATCAACACCACGTTGTTGCTTAAAACCCTTTGCAACAAGTCATGCTTTATACTTTGGCGAAGCACTATCTGATGTGAATTTCATATTATATACCCATTTACATGATAAAGATTTCTTGCCCTTTGGCTAAGTACCATTCTTGTGAATAGAATCCAATTCACTCTTCATGGTATGATCCCACTTGACATGATCCGGTTTGCATAGCCACTTTGTAGAAAGAAGGCTCATCAGCATCTCATAAAAGAATCCAAACATGGAACATATCTATCAGGTGGATGTGAGACACGTGTAGAGCATCTCGATGGTTGCTCAACATAAACATTTATAGAAGACTGATCTGATAGGACATTCTCTTGAACATCCCTATGTGCAACATTTTTATGCATGCTAATTGGAGGACTAGTATCCTCAAACACCACTCTTCTCACTTTAGCCTCCTTAATGGGTTGTTTATGCATCTTAGACTCATTGAAAATCTCATCTCTACTTCTGATCATTGATCATGTTTGAGGATCTCATAAGCAATATCCACATTGTCCTTCTTGACCTATCCAAGAAAAATGCATTTCTTTGACTTATGGTCCAACTTTTGTCTAAGATTCTTGGGTATATGAACATATGCTTCACACCCAAAAACTCGAAGATGATCATAATATGGTGGCTTCCCTATCTATAACTCTTGTGCCACTTTCAGACCTCTGGCAGTACTAGGTGAGAGGTTAATCACATGGACTACAATCAATATTACTTCTACCCGAAAGCCTTGTGAAAGGTTTGCATGATGCAACATAAAAACTACACTATCCTAAATAGTTCTATTCATCCTTTTAGCTATAACATTATGTATTAGGGCATACGGAGCTCTCTCTATGAATTCCTCTAGATTGACACGAAAGGTTGAATTCATGTGAGGTATACTCACCCCTATTATCTGAACGTAAAGTCTTAAGCTTAGTTCCTTTTTTAGTCTCATGTGAAGCAAACCATTTTTTGAAAGTAGGGAATACATCATCCTTTGCTTTGATAGGATATAACCAGACTTTTCTAGTAGCATCATCTATGAAAGTGACAAAATAAAGAGAACCACCTAATGACCTTGTGTGCATAGGACCACACGCATATATATGAATGAGATCTAAAGGCTGAAGTGAAGAGTCAATGTGCATCTTGTGCACATTCCTAGTTTGCTTTCCATATTGACAATGCTCACAAAATGAGAAATCAGAGAAAGATAACATGTAAGTAGCCAGAACGAGAAAGATTTTCCATTCCACTACATGATATATGGCCCAAACAACCATGCCAAATACAATCCATAGGCTGTTCAGTAAGAGCTAACATGTGTTCTTTTTGTGATACAAATAAAGGATAAAGTGAGCCAAGTTTGCTTCCTTTTGCAATAACCATATTTCCCTTTGATATACGAAAGGACTAAGCACAGAAGACCACCTTGTAACCAAGGTCATCAAGTTGACCAACTGACATCAAACTACAAGATAACTGAGGTACATGGCATAAATTATGCATAGTAAATTTTGAATCATCGGTAAACTACACAAGCACATCTCCAATCCCCAAAACGTCATACTAGTAAGAGTCACCAAGTCTCACGGTACCAAGAGACTTTGCTGCATAATTAGAGAACCATTCTCTGTGTGGTGTCACATGGAAAGAAGCATGAAAATTTAGCAGCCACTTGTGGGAAAGAGAATAGCCATAAGAGCCTCAATTGGCATAGTGCTATCAAGTGTCAAAACATCAATATCATCATAGATAACATTAATTTCTTCAATCTTCATATTCAAAGTAGATGGTGCAAGTAGTTTTTTAACATGCCCATCAACATTATGTCCTTTATCTTTAGCATTCTTTAATGCATAATAGTCTTTCTTCATGTGTTCTTTCTTATGAAAAAAATGGCATTTGATATCCCTCTTCCTTGATTTACTTCTACTCTTATTCCATTGACCATTCTTTTCCTTGTTCTTGCTCGTGCCATGTTGCTGATTCATTCCTTGGTAAAAATCATGAACATTACATGCATCTCCACTCTCAGTGCCAACCATAGATTTTCTATGAATCTCCTCACTCAAAAGTGCTCCATATATGTCATCCTACACCAATTTACCATAAGGTGCACTATTGCTAATAACTATGCAAAACATATCCCATGATGATGGCAATGTGCATAACAATAAGACTGTTTTCATCTCATTATCCATATCCATTTTTTGAGCCTGTAACTAGGAGAATATAGCATCAAAATCATTTAGATTTGCAAAAACACTATCTATGTTGTCTCTTTTTCATATGTATTGCATAACTTCTTCCAAAGCTCCTTTACACTTTCACAATATAATATTCTAAAGTAAACATTATCTGCTAGGTGCAATCAAATGGTAGACTTGGCCATTTCATCTAAGTCATCCCAATCATCTTCATCCATGTAAGTCGACTTCTTTGAGATTCCATTTACGGCCTTCCTTTGCCTCCTCTGAATCAGCACATCTTTAATCTAATTTTTCCATAGATCAAAGTTTGTGCCATCAAATTTTCGGATCTCAAAATGGTCTTTGCCCTACAAGTTATAGCTCCTTCTCGCGACACTGGCACTAGAATTGGATCCACCAGACATGCCTGTGACCTCTGATGCCATGATGGTAAAAAATTGAATAGAATGATAATGGAGCTAGAAGAGTGTAAACACCACTAAGGATCAAAGAAGGATGACCTAGTGTCAGATTCTCAGAGAGAACCCAAAAAAATGAATTCATGAACAATAATGAACAACTGAAAGGATTATGCGAGAATAAATGTGCCCACACCAATAAGTGTATTAAGGATTAAATCAGCCACTATATAGTTAAAGAAACCAAAAAATCATGAAATTTTTACCAGAGTATTCTCTACAAAATGAGCATATGACTAGTGTCAAAATCTTATAAAAGTGCAAGTACTAACATGTTTGCTTGCATAGTAAATCACTAACTCCACTGCAGAAAATCAGTGACCCAAAAGAAGCAAACTAGGCTTATCGAGAACCTATGAGCAACTATCATACATCTCTTATGGCAAAGTTGGGTAAGTCTTCAACTTGCATCAGTGAAGAGACCCCGACATCTAGGTGTCTCCTAGTTAAGAAAACCTAACCACAATCCTCTTTATCTTATGAAAAGGCTTTATGCAAAAATGTAACTACTATATCAATGACCACATGGGTGTACATAAGCGATATCCACAAAAGCGTACATAGTGCATATGTGCTCAATATATGTAGTAAAATGGCATTAAAAGGCTGAATTCATTGCCCAAACGCTGGCCAACAACACCTGCAAGTGTCTGTCAACTCTATTCTTTAGGCTCAAAAAACCTGCATAGACTTGCGGTGGCTGCTTCCACCACAACTAAAACCTTTCAAGAAACCTGTAGATTAACTAGTGTGGCTGAAAAAACAACCCCAAAAAGTGAACATTCATTGTCAAAAAAGTACAAAGAACACTCTCCTTGATGTTTTTGCTCCTCTGTGAAGAGAACTATGCACAAAAGTACTCCAAAATGGCTCCAAAAATCACCCCAAAAAGGCTTCAAAAATAGGCTTTGAAAGCAAAGAATGAAGCTTTGAGGGCCCAAAACTTGTTGAAGATAATGTGAACCTTAGTCTTTCCCCTTCTTCAAGCACCACAAGAGTGTATATTAGTGGCAGGAGATTGCCACGGTTAAGCAAGCTCTAGGGGGAACAATACTGGGATGGGTGACATCCCAAGAAGTACCAGGAACCTTTGTCTTCCTTAATCATTGAGGTCCTCCGTCGTGCATAGCCGATGGTGCCAATGATGACTCGGATGACAAGCTATGCCAAGGTCTATGCCTTGGTTGCCACCTTAGTCATAAGCTTTTGTGTCGAAATGCTCTGATACCAGTGAAGTATTTTGGTGGTGATGCACCATAGTGTGCTCTCCTTCTTGATAGCTCCATGATGATATTCTTTCAACCCTTAACCTCATTTATAACGAGTGCAAACAAAA
Source organism: Ceratopteris richardii (assembly GCA_020310875.1). Lineage (NCBI taxonomy): Eukaryota > Viridiplantae > Streptophyta > Polypodiopsida > Polypodiales > Pteridaceae > Ceratopteris > Ceratopteris richardii. The sequence goes on along the minus strand of CM035407.1, from coordinate 81,775,464 downwards.
TTTCAAGTGATTGCATTCCTACTAACACTTGTAATTTGATATTATCATGACCCAGTTTTATAGTTTTGAAAAATATGAATGCAACAATGCAATGCATTGAAAAAGCAATATGTACAAACAAAAAAGAATAGATGTCACCCGATCAATTTGGTTCTTCTTCAATCATGTCATCTTGAAATTTGTACTCATCTCTATCCCTTTTATTAAATAATTTCACTCTTGGAATCAAAGTTTTTTGTAGTATTCCTTCTACTTCATGCAAAGCATATGTCCCATTTTCATGTATTTTTATAACAACATAAGGTCCAAACCATTGGTGTTTTAATTTCCTTCATGCATCATATTGGGAATCGAATGTACTATCATAGATCAATACCCAATCATCTTTATGAATGTGTTTTGGCCTTACTCCATGGGATTTATTAAAGTACTTATTATTTTTCATTCTTGACTCGTTTAACTTCATAAGTGATTCCTCCAGTTTCTTGTTCCCTTGCTCAAGTTGTTTTATCCTTAAAGCCAATAGGTCATCAATAGATAGATTATCATTCCAAGGTAGAGTATACCATGTAGGAATTTGTGTGTGAATAAGAAAAATAGGTTTCTAACAATACATTAATTCTACAGGCATGTATCCCGTTGTCCTAGTGCAAGTCATTCTATCTGCCCATAATGCGAAAGATTAGTATTTTGGACATTGTTTCAAGTTCATCATTACAAGATTTAGAGATTTCTTTCATAATCAGTGCATGAGCTTATTCTATTTTCATGTTAACCTTAGCATTGTAACCAGTTGTAAGAGATAAGCAAATTCCATAATGTGCAAAGAAATCTTTAGCGTCTTGAGCATCTAATTCTCCCCTATCAACCACTACTTTTTCAATATACCTAAATCACGAGATCACATCCTCAAGTAAGAATTTACATACATTATATGTTATTTTAGATTGTAGTGCTCGATCCTGTACATGGTTTGTAAGATCTTCCCTTGCAAGTAGAATATAGCACATCTTGTCAATACCTATAGGTATGGTCACAAGGTCAACTACCCACTTATAGTGAATACAAGGAGGATAGATAGGATTCAAAGGATCTCGATGTTTCACAGATGAGTGTATTTGACATGTAGCACAAGTATTTACATAATCCCTTACATTGACATAGATTCCCGACCACCAATAACTCTCTCTAATCTTTTCATATGTAGCCACAAACCCTTTATGTCCACCCCATAATGTATCATGCAAATCTTCATAACTTGCAATTGAAGTTATTTCTTTCCTAGTAACCTTTGTGACATTTTAACTTTCCCCCTAGCATGTCTCCACATAAACCCATCTTTTAAGAAGAAATTGTAAGCTCTTTTTCTAATGCCTTTGAATTTACTTGATGACCAAGTAAGTGACTTTTCTAAAGTACTAAGGTATTTGCCAATGTCTTTCCACTCCCCTTCATAATCTTTATCATTCGATTGTTCACACTCATACATCTGTCGATCATAATTAACTAAATGTATATCTATTTCTATTGCATTTTCAAAATCATCTTCAAAATTAGCTCGATAAAGCATATCAACAACAATATTAGATTTTCTAGCAATATGAACTAAAACCAGATTTATAAATTTAATATATGACATCCAACTAAACATTTCAATATCATGTCATTAACAATTTGCAATCATACCAATAAGTGGCAAACATCTGTCTCAACAATCACATTGGCTCCTATGAAATATTCCTTTTCAATATTTAAAGTTGTGACTAAACCCCAAAGCTCCCATTTGATTTGTGGGTATTTTCATTGAGTTTCATGAAAAATCTTAGCACCAAATCTACTTGCACATATTTTCCCCACTTCATCATCTTGACCAATAACCCATCCTATACCTATAGGAATCGTGTCTATAGTCAAAATAATGGTTTATTATCTGAATAAGTCAGCTCTTTTCAAGATAGGAGCGTTGTGGAGGTGATCACAATCCGGGTGGATCGGGTCCAGTCGCGGCACATAGTGTATAAAGCTAGTGAGTGTTGGAAGGTCTTGGTGATAAAAATGTGAAGGTGAAGATGAAGTTGGGTATGGGGAGGAGAGATATCATGATTTAATTATGAAAGGGGAACATAGGGATGTATGCATGATGAGAACAAAAAGAAAACCACATACATGAATCAACTTTTCAAAGGATGAATGGTCCATGAATGGAGCTTCTTATACACTTTCAAAAATCAATTCATAAGCATGGGTTCTTGTGGATGTATGCATGATGAGAACAAAAAGAACGCCACACACATGAATCAATTTTTGAAAGGAAGAATGGTCCAAGAATGGAGCTTCTTATACACTTTAAAAACCGAATCATATGCATGGGTTTTTGTGGGTGGTATGAATGCATATGGGTCATGATGTAAAAATGAATAGAAACTTTTTCTCTCAACCTCAATGGATCATCTTCACTGGTTCAATGCATGACTGTGGAGCCTTCTGACACATAGAAAAAGATAGAAGACATGTAAAAACATATAAGAGACTAAGAGACAAGAGACATGAATTAGAGGATATTGTTATGAAATACATATACATGAATGTTGTGAAACTTCAAGCTAAGCGTTCTACTGGTCAAAGGTGGTCCGCACAACCCTCTCACCATGACCGTTCAATCGAATGTCACACGTAAGAGGATAGGTTCCACTTCATTGACCCTATGTCTTTCTAGGATCATAATGTGTTTCTAAAGAAGTCTAAGAATCATAAAAACAGCACTAACTCACTCACATGCTCCATTGAGGGTGAGCAAAGAAAGAGAAAATGGGTTTATGAGCCAATCCTAGAGTGGAAATCTAAATTAAAATTGAATCTAGGAACTATGCTCTTACTAGCCCACCTTGGATCCTCACACGCTCAACTGAGGGTGATCATCTCAAGGAAACCATGTGCTAGCAAGGGCCCTATGGATGCCTAAAAATGATGTTTTAGGAGTTTGGAGGGGGGGTTTATATAGTTTTTGAATGAGTTTGGGCCTTTGGATCTAGAGAAATCAACTCTCAACCCTAATAGCAATTGCTTTTCATTACAACCATTGGATTTATCAAATGGGTGGCTAAGATTGGTTCTTTACATGATATCTAGGGAAACAGGAGGAAAATAGGTGCCTTCATTCTCCACCATTGGATCTGGGGCTGATCTCCATCGTCGGATCAGTGCTGACATCAATTTGGATAAGATAAGCTACTATTTTTGGAGAAACTTTGCATTATTGATCTTTGATCATCAAAAAGGCTTATCCGATGAAAAAAACTCGTGGATCCTCCTTGCTTTATGCTTTAGTGCGTCTCCACCCTTGAATGTGAGATCATCCTTGAGATCATCTTGAAAGCACAACATGGTTCAATCATTGTTTTCCATGTGGTAGCCCTTCAAGCCTTCAATTTTCTTATTCTAGGAAACTACCGTGATCTTGAAAACTAGATTTTGTGCTCTTTGACCCTTCATATATCCTTTGATGAAAATGAAAATTTGTAGGGCTATGTTTTGAAAGGTCTACTTTAGGAATACATAGAAAAAACTCCCATCTGAATCCCCCTTATATAATTTTGACTATATTTGGAAGTTTTCAAGGTGGCATTAAGGTGACTAGGAAGCTCTGATAGCCTTGAAAATTTGTACAAATATTTAGCCACATATGATCTTTATACATGTCGAACCATATGGCTAACAAAATTCCTATACAACATTTTGTAGGGTCTAAGTGGAAAAATTACATTTTTTACAAAATGCACATGGCATATCAATGTGCTAGAAAATCTATTTTCATGTGAAATTTGGGCTATAGACTGCCTTTGATAGGCTTTACAAGTATATGAATTTTCATGTGATTTGGAGACATTGAAATTTTTGCCCTAATTTCCAAAGTTTGACCAGCTTTGAGTGCTACCCTAGATTTGCTTGATTTCTTCCAAAGTTTACATTAACTCCCTTTGACATCCTTGATGCATCTTGGAATTCTCAAGGAATTTAGGCTATCTTAACCGAATGTGTTTCCTGTAGGCCTTCATGAATGAGAGAGGAGAGAAAATCTTGACGACATTCGCCCCCACTAAACCTGCAATTCCTCCGGAAGCACCACTCTAGTCTTTCTGAAAAACAAAAAGTTTGAGGCATCAAATTCTTTTATAGGCATCATAAGAAACATGGAAGAAAAAATTGATCATATACATAAATGAGTAGGCACTATGACATGAAGCAAAATTTGCATTATAGAAAGAATTGAAACAAGCAACATGAATATGCATTAACAAATAGGAAACATATATGAAAAGGAACATGAAACATTGACAACATGTAAAAAAAAACAAGCATCAATATGAAGTGGAAGTGAATGTATTGAGTCGTTTTAGGCATCAGTTCCTCTCATCTTGAAGAAAAATTTGTACCTTTTTCATAAAGCAATCTACCTTAAATATGATTATAAACAAAGATTTAGGATTCTCAAGAGACATCTTTCATCTTTATCTTATTTTAGATCAAGTTCTTTCCTACATAAATATGAATATACTCTTTCTCTAATAACATGTAAGGAAATCTAGCTAAACTCCACTAATGCATAAATCTACCTATATAGCCCGTGCTTTAGCTTCCTTTGTCTTGCTCTCTTCTTCTTCTTCTTCTTCTTTCCCTTTTTTTTTGGTTGATGATGATGATTTGACGACTTTATGGTTACGATCACTTTTTCGGGGTGGAAGAAAGTGTAAACTTCCTGATAACATGTAGCAGTTTTTTTTCTTTTTTTTTATGACGGAGAAAAATTAAACCCCTATACAAGGTACAACCATTTTTGATGACAGAGAACAGTCATTTAAACTCTGATACAAGTGCTGTGAGGTGGACTAAGGATGTAGAAACATACAATAGAAGGAGCTAGGACTTCAACAATTATGCTTTCAATACATGATACATATGTATGTTTATATATGAAAGTCATGTCACCAAAATAAACCTCCAAATCTACATGTCCTATCTTTCCATAATCCTAGATTATAACCGATTTCTTAGTAGATAAATTACTACTTAAGACACAATTTAACACAATTAGAGAAATCATCATTTGCCCCTTTTGACTCAAGTGATGTGGATATGCAATGCAATGCAAAGATTGAAAAAGAAACATGCATGAAGTGAAATTGCGAACAAGCAAGAATGAAAAAAAAATTGGAATGAACTTGAAAAAAAACAAAGCAAAATGAACTTGAAAAAGTATATATATATATATATATATATATATATATATATATATATATATATATATATATATATATATATATATATTAATTTTATTTTTTTTATCATGGATACTATTGTTTATGAATCAGCCTCATTGTTGTTATCTTCTTCAATGTCCTCATCCAAAATGTACTCGTCATTATCACGTTTCTTGAATAGCTATATCCTTTTACCTGCAATCAAAGTTTTTAGTGCAACACCATTTAATTCACAAAGCGCATATGTACCATTGTTGTTGACTTTTGATCCAATGTATGGCCCAAACCACCGTTGAGTGAGCTTTATGTATGCATCATATTCAGAGTCAAATGTACTATCCTAAATAAGCACCAAATTTCCTACTTCAATTGTCTTAGGATGCAATCGATGAGTTTTATCAAAATAATGCTTGTTCTTCATTCTAGATTCTCTTAATTTTTCAATAGCATCATCAAGTCTTAATTTACCTTGTTCAAACTATTTAATGCGCAAACTCAAAAAATCATCAGTAGACATGTTTTAAGACCAAGGCAAATTTGACCATGCAAGAATATGAGACTGAATTGGAAACAATGTTTTTTGAGAGTACATGAGTTCAGTAGGCATATACCGAATAATATGTTTGCACATCATTCTATCTGCCCAAAGTGCAAAAGGTAAGAATCTAGGTCATTGTTTGATGTCACCGTTACATGATTTAGATATGGCTTTCACAATAGGTGGATGCCCTCTCTCTATTTTACCATTGCCCTCTAGATTATATGCAGTAGTGAGAGAAAAATGAATACCGTGATGCTCAAAGAACTCTTTAGCTTCTCTCGCATTTAACTCTCCATGATTGGTAGCTACTTTCTCTATGTACCCAAAGTGACTTATGACATCTTCAAGCAAGAACTTGCAAAAATTGTAAGTGGTCTTAGATCATAGTGCACGTCCCTCTACATGATCAATTAAGTCCTCTCTTGCAAGTACAATGCAACACATTTTGTCAATACCTTTAGGCATAGTTACAAGATCTACTACCCACTTGTAGTGAATACAGGGTGGATAAGTAGGATGGAATGGATCTCTATGTTTGATTGACAAATGAAGTTGACAAGTAGAACATGTAGAAACATAGCTACTAATGTCAACATACATCCCAGGCCAATAATAGATACTTCTAATTTTTTCATATGCTCCAAAAAATCCTTTATGACCTGCCCATAATGTCTCATGCATTTCCTTCATTACTTGCAATTGAAAACCTCGCTTTCCTAGGATTCGTTGTGGATTCTTAACCTTACCCTTAGCATGTCTCCAAAGATAACCGTTACGTAGGAAAAAATTGTAAGCTTGTTTCCTAATGTTACTGAATCTATTCATAGTCCAACTAGGTAATGGTTGCAGTGTACTCAAATACTTTCCTATGTCTTTCCATTCATCTTCATACTCAAACTCATGAAATTGCTCATACTTGTATATATGTGGAACATAGTCGATTAAGTTCACATTCTTTATTAGATTAGTTTCAAGATCATCATCAAATCTACCTCTCGATAACATATTGGCAATTGAATTCGACTTACCTGAAATATGAACTAACTCGGGATTTATGAACTTAGTATATGAGATCCATCTAAGCATTGCTATATCAAGAGATGAGAAATTGGCTATCATTCCAATGAGAGGCAAGCAATCAGTCTCAACTTTGACATTTGCTCCAATGAATTATCCTTTGTTTGCTTTTAAAGTTGTTACCATACCCTATAGTTCTCATTTGATATGTGGATATTTTTGTTGTGTTTCATGTAAAATTTTAGCCCCAAACCTAATTGCATATCTATTCACTTCACTATCATCTTGAATTATGACCCAACCTATACCAATAGGACTAGTATCAACAGTCAATATAATAGGCTTGTTAACAGAATAGTCTACATGCTTAAGGATGAGAGCTTCAAGCAATAATTTCTTCAATTTATGCATAGCTTGTGTGTGTTTGTCAGTCCAAATAAATTTTCCTTTCTTCCTCAACAAGTCATAGAGACAATCAACAACATGAGCAATGCATGGGATCCAAATAACATAAAAGATGCAAGCACCAAGAAATCTGCGTACCTCATTCATGTTGTTACATGTTTCAAAAATCTTGCTAATGGCATCAAATTTTTGTGGGTAAGGCTTTCGACCATAATGAACACATAAATGTCCAACAATAAGAACCTCGTTGATAGCAAAAACAGAATTTTCTGTGGAAAATATGAGACCTACCTCTTCTAATCATTGAAATATCCGTTCACAATCAGAGATATGGTCAAGAACAAATTTACGACATCCAGATGAATCTAAAATAATATCCTTTACACGTTCCTCACTCCCTTTAATTGGGATATCATCAATGAATGGCATGGTTATATGAGGGATAAAATCATGTAAGACCATATTCATAGCACTCATCATATGAGCCATAGAATTAGTTGCTCCTTGAGGTAAAGTACACATTCGCACTAAGCCTAAAGGAGTTTTCATTGTGATTATGTCACGACTATCAATTGCTAATTGGAATTGTTCATCTCCCGAATATAAGTCACCCATTGAAGAGATAGAATGTCCTGAAAATGATTCAACAAACTCATCTACAATGGGTCCTGTTCCTACATTCCTTATGGTGATTTTATTGATAGGTTGGAGATCTTGAATAAAACGTAGTTTCCCATTCTTTTTAGGCACAGTGAACCATCTATTTGAGTAAGGTGCAAAAGATGGCTCTAAAATTCTCATGTTTATCTTCTCCTTAAGTAGTTTCATTAGCTCAGGTAAGTGAGCCTTTGGAACTGGTATAGGGCGAACATTCCATAGAATATGTGGAATAGTAAAGATTATCATGGGTGCAACTAGCTTAGGATCTACACAACCAATCTCATGAGGATACATAGTAAAGAATTTTCCATGGCTACATATGACTCTCTCAAATTTATTGTAGCTCAGTGATGAGTAGCACCTCCTTTAATGTCAATCCGGGAAGACGTGAGGATGGTATGAAGACCTCGAGCAAGTCGCGGCACAAGTGCGTGAGTGAGAAGCACACAAGCATGCACACACATACACACACACACGCACACACGGCAAGACAAAGAGGAAGAGTCAATGGAGTTCTTTAGATTACTTTCAAAAGCTCTTACAAGTTTGTTTCAATTACAATCTAACCTCAAAAATGAGCTCTCTAGCTCATTTTATAGTTTTTGACTAGTTTTGGCCCTGTCCAGACCTAGTGTCCGGCCTAGTTAAAAATTAGGTTCCAGGGCTTATTTGAGGGCTCAAACGAAGTCTAAAAATTATGAAAATTGGTACGATGGTACTTCTAATACTCCTCAAGCTCGAGGACTCCTCGGCTTGCAGAAAATGGAGTCTAATCTACCAAAAACGGGATTTACAATGTTTGTGTAGTGATTAAAATCACTTGAGTTGTACATAATCCATGGAAAAAATGATCTGGCCTTGTTGCCGTATTGTGCATGACTCCTCTATTGCTTTGTATGCCAACACTCCCCCCTTCCTAGCGTCTGTCGCCCCTGACAGACCTTTGTTCTCTCGGGTGGTCGATGTAATATTGGATGACATTGGTGGCCAGTTCATGTTCTCCTATCCTTAAGCCTCTTGCTAGATCAGCTTCCAATGCATCCCAATTTATTGCACCAGGGGTCTCTGGTTGCGGGGTGGTGTAGTACTCTGAATACATTGCTTGTTCACAAGCAAACAGTTGGAGCAGATGTGTTGGCTTTGGTGCGAAAATCTCCGAGTGATACTCCCAGAAACCTGATCTGAACATTTCTTCGAAGGTCTGTTTGTAGCAGGCTGGGAGGTATTTGATGCGTGCATGCCAAGCGTAAGCCACACGAATACTGGGGGTGGTGCTCATATCATACACCAAGTCGTAATTTCCATTGCTAAACCCCGGGAGACGTACCTGTGGTGCGGCTGCATTTCTAAAGGTCTTCAGGACTACTTGCATCATATCTAAGATTTTAAGCATCATTTGCGCTGCTACATCTTGCATGGGCTTCAAGCGCGGCATCCAGTGGCGAATGGTCCCCATCATATATGCTACCGATGGTGGTCCCTGTGGTGGCGCAATGTACGGGTAGTTCAACCATTCTTTGCATTGCGCGTTGTTCTGTACCTTGATATTGAATGCCTTCCACGACCTGCGGCGGGGGACTGGACCGTAGCATGGGTTGTACAGGAGGTGCAAAGGCGCGTTGTTCCATGTGCGTAGCATTTCTGGATATGTCTCTAAAAGTTTCTTTCGCCATGTTGGTTGACGAATTTTGCCTTTTTGCACCTCTGGAGGAAGGTCCTCGGGTTGAAATTGGGTCGCAAAAGTAGGAATCTGACCCGTGACTCTTTGTATTTCTGCATTATAATCAGCCAAAATAATATAATACGGCCTGTATTGGAGTTCAGATGAGAGAATCAGGCGTCTCGATGACAGGTTCTTAAAGTAAGCTGATTGTAACACAGTCTCCTCTATGACCCTCATGGCCTGATTTTGCACTACGGTGCGCTCTTCGTGCGAACTCCCGATTTCCTCCACTTGACGTAACCATGGGGGCCGTGGTGCCTCGAATGTGTCCTGCGCTTCTTCTGTTTGTTGGCCTCCTGGGAATGGTTGCGGATCGTATTCTTCGTCAAACGTTTGTTCCACAGGAATTTGCACAACTTCTTCGTCCGTGGGAGCCTAGCCTAAGCTACGAATTGACGAAGAGGAGTTGACAATATTCCGACCTTTCTGGCCGAACCTTGCTCTTTAGTGCTCGAGAAGTTGATTCTCAAGCTTGCGCAACACCCTTGCTTGGATACTCTCAATTGCTTCTCAATAGACCTGCATGAGTCCCAAGATTAGCTCCAAGTAGACCTTTCAATTGACAGACAATTTATTTCAAACACTCTTTTAATGACCCTTATTCCCCCTTTTGTGTTGCTAGAAATTTCCTCTAGAGCTCCCTTGGTGTTCCTACCCCTCAGTGTGTCAACTTCCAAATGTCCTATCTGAAAATCAACACATTATTCTTACGAAAAACAGTTGAGGGCGTGTAGTATATGCCAAGAGCTTTCCGAAAAGCCCTAGAGCTCCAAAAATGGATTTCGTATGTAAAAGTTATGACCGTTCAGGGTTTAGGGGGTTGACTAGACAAACAGAACCTTTCAGGGGTTTTAATGCATTTTCTAAGGTCTTTGTAAGTATATGAGTACATGAAAGTGCAAATATGCCCAAAATTTAGTCTAAATTTCCAAAAATTTACCCCTTAATTTTTTGCCGAAAATGTCTGTCTATCGCGATAGACGGTGTCTGTCGCGATAGACGGTGTCTATCGTGGATTTTTGTCTGTCGCGATAGACGGTGTCTGTCGCGATAGACGGTGTCTATCGTGGATTTCTGTCTGTCGCGATAGACGGTGTCTGTCGCGATAGACGGTGTCTATCGTGGATTTCTGTCTGTCGCGATAGACGATGTCTGTCGCGATAGACAGTGTCTATCGTGGATTTCTGTCTGTCGCGATAGACGGTGTCTGTCGCGATAGACGGTGTCTATCGTGGATTTCTGTCTGTCGCGATAGACGGTGTCTGTCGCGATAGACGGTGTCTATCGTGGATTTCTGTTTGTCGCGATAGACGATGTCTGTCGCGATAGACAGTGTCTATCGTGGATTTCTGTCTGTCGCGATAGACGGTGTCTGTCGCGATAGACGGTGTCTATCGTGGATTTCTGTCTGTCGCGATAGACGGTGTCTGTCGCGATAGACGGTGTCTATCGTGGATTTCTGTCTGTCGCGATAGACGGTGTCTGTCGCGGAATTTCGGTCTGTCGCGATAGACGCTGTCTGTCGTGGATTTCTGTCTGTCGCGATAGACAGTGTCTGTCGCGATAGACAGTGTCTGTCGCGATAGACTGTGTCTGTCGCGATAGACTAAAAAAATGCAAATTTTTGAGAAACTTCTAGTGCTTTAGAGTGCTCTAATGGTGTAGGTTATCGTGCTAAACATGCATTCACAAAATTTTAAGATTTTCTGTCTGTCGCGACAGACAGAGGTTGTCGCCCGGGGACCTGTGCAGAGCCTGTCGTACCTGCGCACACTGCTGGGGATGATGATACAGCAAGAACCTGCAAGAAAACTCAAGAAACAAGCAAAAACAGCACATGCAATTTCGCTCTCTCGCTCTCTCTCACAAGTGAAATGAGGGAAATGAAGTGGAGATGGGGATATAGTCAAAAAACTGAAATTTTCGCGATGATGGAGATGGAGGTGGGAGATGATGATGATAATGATGGAAATGAAGATGGAGAAGAAAGTAAAAGAAAAAAGATGAAGGCGAAGAAAATACCTACAACTCCAACGCGTCAACTCTACGTCTTACCATCACACGCTCGTCCTCAAAGCTCGATCCCCGGCAACGGCGCCAAAATTTGGTGTAGCTCAGTGATGAGTAGCACCTCCTTTAATGTCAATCCGGGAAGACGTGAGGATGGTATGAAGACCTCGAGCAAGTGGCGGCACAAGTGCGTGAGTGAGAAGCACACAAGCATGCACACACATACACACACACGCGCACACACGGCAAGACAAAGAGGAAGAGTCAATGGAGTTCTTTAGATTACTTTCAAAAGCTCTTACAAGTTTGTTTCAATTACAATCTAACCTCAAAAATGAGCTCTCTAGCTCATTTTATAGTTTTTGACTAGTTTTGGCCCTGTCCAGACCTAGTGTCCGGCCTAGTTAAAAATTAGGTTCCAGGGCTTATTTGAGGGCTCAAACGAAGTCTAAAAATTATGAAAATTGGTACGATGGTACTTCTAATACTCCTCAAGCTCGAGGACTCCTCGGCTTGCACAAAATGGAGTCTAATCTACCAAAAACGGGATTTACAATGTTTGTGTAGTGATTAAAATCACTTGAGTTGTACATAATCCATGGAAAAAATGATCTGGCCTTGTTGCCGTATTGTGCATGACTCCTCTGTTGCTTTGTATGCCAACATTTATCTCTCTCTGCTGGCAAAAGAAAGTCATCATCTCTACCAATTTTCACCTGTTTGATTGTCTGATTTGTGAATGTATGTCCTATGTTTTTCTTATCTCGAAGAATTGGATCATTTTTCACATCAATAATTTTTTCATTGTTTCCTTGAGGTAATGGTTGAGCTATGGGTTTGATTTTTTTGTCTACAATTTTATACTTTGTTTCAATTAAGGTATCATGAGTTTGGTTAAATTTTGAGCACTTGTCAACATTGAGAGCATACTCTTGGATTAGAGCATACTCATCAAGGGAAGAAAGAAGAATAATATGTGAATTCGAATTTTGTTGAAGACATAAATCTAACTCCTCAAGAGTAGAGAAACAATGAGATGTCACAATCACATACTCAATGTTCTCATCATGTTCCATGATTTTGATGGTTTTATAAATTTTTTTGGGGTTTTTGGATAAAAGACTTGGATAATTGACTCTTATGAAGAAAATCTAATCTAGAATATGGAAAATAAAGTGACAAATTATTGTACATGTTGGTTGGTTGCGAGATGTCAAACCAATATCCAGTGTTGCCCCACTCGACAATGGATTCTATCCAAAATTTTAATCATATGTAGCTCCAAACATGAATCGAGGTGCATAATCACTACAAGCACGCTCATGACCCTGAGTAACAATAGGTTTCTTTCTAATTGACAATCGATTCCTAGGATGATTCAATCCTACTGTCATGACTTGAAGTGATTGCATTCCATCCTTAGACTTAATTCTAGCATAGGTAGACCCACCATCCATGGCTTTAGTTTCCATACGACTCACGAATAAAGGGCTAACCTAAGAGAACTTCATAGGAGTAGTTATCTTGAATAAAAAAGTGAAATTCTTTTGTGATTCCTCCTATGGATATGTGCACACTAGCACAAGCTCCATATAGGGTACCTACACCATTATCTGCAGTTCTCATATGCCATCCACAATCTTTATTTAAATGCCATCCAAATTTATCATAGACTTCTCTTAAAATCACATTGATATTGGAGCTGGAATCTACTAATGCATTTACAATGATATCATTCTTATCATTTCCTATTTTAACATGCATCTCTGATGTACCTCTAGACCAAAATTTTCTTTTAAACTGGCTTTCAGGATTGTTTTCATGACTTTCATGGTCAGGTTGAATAGGTCCTAAGAAATTTTTATTAACATTTACTTCATCATCATCAAGGTCCTCTTCATCAGATTCATCAAAGTTTAAGGCTTCATTCATAGCTTGATCTTGATCTAGAGAATCTTGCATCTCGGTATCTAGATTAAGCAAAAACCTCTTCCTTTTAATTAGGCCGATAAAGTTATCTTTAAAAATAGGCTTTGCAATAGAGAAAACTTGTTCTAAAGACATAGTCACTTGACTCTTAAGCAAAATGTCATCTAAAATCTCCATAGGATTTATTTTTCTCTCAATTTCTAAAATCAAGATGGCTTTAGGTTTTCTCTTTGGTTTGTTTTATTTTTGCTCAACATCTTGTTTTTGTTCATGTTCTTGTGTTTGGTCTTCAGTTTGTTTTGCTTGTTTTTGTTTATCTAAATGCTTTGATTCCACTTTTCTTTGCTTTGTCTTCTTACATTTCTGTTTCTCCTCTTGCTCTTGTTCATTGGGTTGTGGTTCTTGTTTTTTATCTTTGGGTTGTGATGTTTCCCCTTGCTCTATGATGGTTTCTATTCCCTTTGAGGCTTGTTTTCAAGTCACTCTTATTTCACTAGGCTCAGCTTCATCTCTTTTCCGTTTTTCTTCTACATTGGATATGTGAGAAATAAGACATTGATCTTCTATCGGTGACTCCCAAGCTATTATTCTCCTACTCTCATCTCGTGCTCTTACTAAAGCCTCTACAAAAAAGTCAACTTCCTTTGCGGGTTTACTTGATTCTATTTGTTGTTCATCAAGAGCTTCTAGTTTCACTCCTCTAGTTCTTGCATCCGTTATGGTTATATTTTCATAGTGTTTTTTCATTCCTCCCTTACCATAATTTCCTTGCAAAGGTAGCCTAGATCGATAGTCACATATTTTCTTATCTATGTCTATTACTAGTCGTTGCTCCTTGTTGCAGAGCTAAAGAGCGCACAAAGCAGAGAAAAAAAGACGGGCCCCAAAATTTTTCCGATTTGGACCACATATTTTTGTAACATATTCATTCTTGTAATATATTCCCCTTTGTAAAGGCACTAGAGGAGTCCTCTAGATGCACTCCCACAGAAGAATAGAAGCTTACCCATGTAAAATAGTAGGAAATTAGCTTTTAGTGAATAAAAGTGCCGGTCACTTGTGTGAAAGGACCATTTTTAGGGCACTAGTATATAAGTCAAATGTGACTCTTTGTAAAGAACTTTTTGCCATTGTGAGAAGAGAGAGCACAGAAATTCGAATTTGTGTCTTCTTCCCTCTTCATCTTCTTCTTCGCGAGTTTGTATGCATGTGTAGTGCTTGGAAAGAGTGCTTGTGAGTGTTGTCTATCCTTGAGAGTGTTTCTTTGCGGTAGGAAAGGTGTGTGCGAGGTGTAGGAAGTGCTGAAGCGTAGGAAAGTATTTTCGCGATTCAGTATTTCTGTCATAACTTGAAGTAGGAGCGTTGGAATTGAGTGAAACCACTGCCATTGGATGCGTCTTCTCGAGAGCTTCGAAACGCATATGCTATTCGCTATGTTTGGAGCTCGGAGCTAGGAGAAAAGTCCAAAATACTGACGGCTGCTGCACCAAGTATCGTTTCGTCTTGACCTACAGTTGAAGCTTGTTAGGATAAGCATTTACCTCATTTTCATTCTTGAGTAGTTCATTTGCATTGACCATTACGTGATTGCATGTCTTCATACACTCGGCTAGGTTTGCATACTCTTTGGATTGATAATTAAAAGCGTGTATCCCCACTATATGCACTTGTGAGGGGATTGAGGTATAGTCTCTTTCTCCGCAAGTCCCTAAGTTGAAGCTTAGGTCAACACACTTTTTGGCGCCGTTGCCGGGGAGTGACGAATCAAACCGAGGCATTCGTGTGATGGTAAGTAGCTTTTTGCTTTGAAGAACTTGGAGGAGCGGAAATCTTCTCTTCTTTGGTAAGTCATTTTCAGCCGCACTTGCTACTTCTCATTCTTGGAGTGTGTGTAGTGAGTTGATAGATTAGGGAAGAGAGTAGAAGAAGTAGAGTAGGAGTGAGTGGAGAGTAGAGTAGGCTTTAGTGTTGTTCAAAAATTTTCCTTTTTTGTAAGCTAGGAATTTCCAAGTATAAAAGCCAAAAAAGTTCCATTTTTCAATTCACTTGTTGAACAAGTATCGTGGAGAGAGCAGTCGGGTATCGTGTGAGCGATCGTGGCGAGGAAAACAAGCAATAGGGAAGAGTTCAATGCAAGAGAGTTTGACCAAGAGATCATAAGTGATACCAAGGTAAACTAAACCACCTGTTTGCTCAAAAATTTCCAGCATTTCTACCTAGGAAAGGAAAAAACGATCTGCGCTGAGTGTCGTTTGGGCTTTCAGGGGGTTAAAAGTCGTTTGTTGATTGATACAGTGGGTGAGGGTAAGAGAGAAGAGCTAGGTGAGAAAGGGGGAAACATCAAATCTCAAAAAACATTACAAAAATTTGAAATTGGGTCAAGTATCGTCTTTGCTCCCACGGTTGAAGATCGCGATACTTGTCAAGTATCGTGGACTCCTGTGGTCGAGTATCGCGATATTTCCCAGATATCGGTATCGTCTCGATCAGAGATCGTTTTAGCCCAAAGATCGTGTATCGTTGGCTCAAGTATCGTGTTCCAGAGATCGCGATACTTGCCAAAGATCGTCGATCGTTGAGGTCAAAGATCGGTATCGTTTCGGTGAGATATCGTTTTGGCCAAGTATCGGTATCGTCGGGTCTCCAGCGATCGCGATACCTAACAAGTATCGTGTATCGTTGTGGTCAGCGATCGCCGGCCAAAGATCGTTTCCCCGAGATCGCGATACTTGCCAAAGATCGTCGATCGTTTGGTCGAGTATCGTGTATCAAGTATCGTCTGCGCCAAATATCGTGTATCGTGGCCTGAAGATCGCGATACTTGTGAAGTATCGTATATCGTTTGACCAAGTATCGTAGAGACAGAGATCGTGTATCGTTTTGGTCAAGTATCGTGTATCGCGTCCCAGAGATCGCGATACTTACCAGCAATCGCATATCGTTTTGAACCAAGTATCGTCGATCGTGTATCGTGTTGACCAAAGATCGTAAAGTCCAGAGATTGTTTTGTCAAAGATCGTTTGGGGGAAGTATCGTGTATCGTGTATCGTCCAAATTCAGGTATCGAGTATCGTCTCAAACACAGATATCGTGTATCGTGTCCATCAAGTATCGTCTGGGCGGAGATCGTTTTCCAGCGATCGTCTCGTCCAAGTATCGTGTCAGTCAGCGATCGTTTCGACAGATATCGTGTATCGTGGATTTTAGAGGTCAAGTATCGTGACTTGAAATTTTCTTTCAGTCATTTTCCAGCCTAACTTTTTCCTAGACTTCTCAGTCATAACTTAGAATTCTAGAGGCTAGAAGTGGACAAGGTTTGATCAGAGCTCTTAAGTGAATGAACCTGAGATCCGGAAGAACCCTAGGAAGCCGAAGAAGTGTAATCTCTTCCGTAGGGAGTGCAGCCGAACCAAGTAGCCGTTCACACTACTCTGAGACCTCCAGTGAGTCAGAAGGAGAAATCCCCATGGCTTCCGAGGATATGCAAAACACTGTGCCCATGATTGGCCAGATGTCCATCATTGAGGGCGAATACAGAACTTCCTTAGAGTATGTGAGCACCAACCACAATGAGATACCTATCTATTTGGATGGTCTAAACAGATCAGTGGCCAGACTGAGGAAGGCTTCAGAGGCCTACATAGTGCCAAGACCAGCAGTTAAGTACATAGGAGGACTGTACATGGACAAACAAGACATTCAATACGTGGTCACAGAACACCCTGAAATCATTAATGAGCGTGGTGAGGAAAATAATGCTTCGAGCTTAAACGGATATGGAGCCGAAGAACAAGTAGCTACTCCTAGAGGGAGATCAACAATTACTAAACTTTGGAGAGGAGACTTAGTTCCCCAGGATGATACTCTGATAGATGTGTATTTGATCAACGGAATGGAGCACCTGCTCAGAGCCCATTCCTCTGTATGGGAAGCTGCTCCTAATCCAGTTACCATCTATGAGTTACAAGATCCTGAATTCTCCACCATCATCACATATTTGGACAAAAATCACAGAAGATATTGGCCAATCACAGAATTAGAGAGAGCTGAATTAAAATATCAGAACATCCCAGTGTTCCCCCCAAGGGACCAAGCCACTACATCACGGAATCCACATGGAACTTCTCAAAATGATTCAACTCAACAATCGGGACAAACACAACAAACTCAACAAACCCAGATCCCCATCAGACCACATGTACAATTCGCTATGCCTGCCACTAATCCTAACTACCGGCCACAACCAGCCATTGACCCAAGACAAGGAGTTCATACTCCAGTCAGACCGCAGGTAGTACGAGGACTAGGTATACCAATAGGAAGACCAAATTACCTTGTAATGCCTAGACAACCTGAAGCAGGAAGGAGACTAAGGCCGATCCAAGTTGCCAAGTGCATGAGAAATCATTATGATGGCTCTAGTGAACCCTATAATCACATAGCAGAATTTAAACAAGTAGTTAGAGCCAAGCAGGTCGATGACTTCATGATTCAATATGAGTCTTTTGGCCTTACCTTGTCAGACACAGCTCTGGCCTGGTTTCAACCATTGGATCCAAATACCTTTCAGAACATGGATCAGGTATATCAAGAAATGATTGAAGAATTTACCAAATCTGGAATTAAAAACAATTCTTCTTCATTAATCCACAGCTTCAAACAAGTCCCGACCGAGTCAGTGAGATTGGCAGCAAGGAGATTCAAACAGTATGTGGATAGATGTCCCGTAGAAGAGAGACCAACGCAAAACAAAATGGTATCATTGTTCTTAGAAGGACTGTTGAACGGAACCTTGAGGTCATTAGTGTACGTAAAGAGAGTTCAAACCTTGCAAGAGTGCATGAAGGAATGCATAGACCTAGAAGATAACCTTGCAGAAGACTTGAAAATACCCCAAGGCAGTGTGAAAAGTGAAGAGTCAACAAGCAGCACATCAAACCCTAAAAACAACGTAGAGGAAATTGCCGACTTGTTAGCCAAAAAACTGAATGTTCAAGGACAGAGGAATTATCCCACCAATCCTATGAGAATGCCTATGCTTAGAAGATGTATGCAGTGCGGAGGAGATCATCCTTCTCATTTGTGTACTAGGGGAGCAGTTCCACCACCTGCCTATGCTCCTCATAGACCCTCTGTCCCCAGACCACTACAATATTGCAGTATAGAGCAGAGATACACAAACCATAGCACTGAGAACTGCCCTTACAATAGGCAAACCAGACCCACCCAACCTTATGTGAGACCATATGGATACCCGCAGAACTAGCAGGGAGGAGAAGCCTTTAGATATCCCTCACATCAGCCGCAGGCACCAATACCACGACCATACGCATACCAGGGATATACGCAACCCCAACCAGTGCTAGGACAACAACCGCCCCACCCTCAGAATGTTGTCCCAGTTAAGATAGCGCAACCAGAGGAAAACTTAGAAAGGGCTATAGTGCCAGCCACACCATTGACTAGCAGTGAACCATATGACTCATTTTACGAACCCAGTCAAGGAACATACTCTGGTTATGAGAGCTCAATAATGGAATATGGGCAACAATATGACCCATATGCTTATGGCATGGAGACACCAGAGAGTTCATATAATTACGAGCAGGATTATGTACCTTTAATGTACACAGCTCCTAGAGCAACCATGCCACCTCGACCAATGAATAGACCGCCTGTACCCAGAGGACCATGCTACAGATGTGGAGGTGACCACTATATTAGAGAATGTACATTGCCAAACCCACCACCACCACAACGAATTTGGGAAGGCTACTGTAGCTATTGTGGGAAGGAACATCTTTTCAGAGATTGTCCTAAGAATCCCAACAAAGTCACATCTAACGTACAGATTAACGTGATAGAAGTGATTGAATCATCAGGGAGCGACAAAGAGTACACTATACCTTTAAAAGCCATAACAAGAGCAAGGGCTAGAGAGAACCCTGATAAATCAAACGGAAATAATCAAAGTGACAAGGAGGGAAATACACCCATCCCTCACAGAGTGGAAGATTCTGAAGAACCAGAAAAAAGTATCACCAGTAAAAGATCCCAAAGATGGAAGCAAAGGAGAGACAGGATAAAAGAAAAAAAATTATTACAAAAGAAGGAAAATGAAAAGAGTAAACAAAAGTCAACAGAAGAAGTACAAGTGGAAAAAGAAAATAAAAAAGAGGATAAAAGGGAGGAGGTAGGATCGTATTAGCAGACCCAATGCCTGAAGAATTAGCCATGTGGATTCAGGCATACAAGGCGAGAATAAAAGCAGGACCTACCATAGAACAACATGAGAGAGAATATCCGAGAGGCGACTTGGAGAAAGAAAGATTGGAAATCTGCAAAAAACTGATAGAAGTTGCCCAACAAACATTAGAGAAACCCGCATCACCTTTACCAAACAACCGAATTGGTGAAGAGAAATTTCAAGAGTGCCTAAACACTCAAGAAAAGCCTAACGTAAATAGACCTCTGAATGATGAAATTGGTATTGAGAGAAAGGAAGGATCCATAGTCCCTGAAATAGAAGGAGACTGGACTAAGGATCTATGGGCACGAGTTCAAGAGGACAAGTGGAAAAAAGTAGAAGGAATGGAACCGCCCTTTGAAGAATTAGAGGCAGAAAACGAAATAGAGGGTTCAATACCTGAACTCAATTCAGAAGAAATTTTTCCAATGGATGCAAGTGACAGAGAAGTGGAAGACGATGTAAAGGAACTACGCAACTATACCGGGGAATACGAGCACAACTCAGAATTGTATCGCATTCCATCAATAAAGAGACGAGAAACGAATCCATCAGTTCAAACATCGGAGATCATACAACGTCTTAGAGAGGTGAAAATCCCATGTACCTTAACATTTGAAGAACTGTTAAAGGTAAAACCACATTTAAAAGAGAAATTGATCAATCAATGGGAAGTCAAGGAAGAAAAGAAGGAGGTAGTTGACGAAGTGAAAACGGTGAGAATTCCAGTGGATAAAGTAGGAGACTTTAGCGAAGGAGATGAAGGAAATACTTGCCTTCCAATCACCTATAGGGGTTACACAACCAAAGCCATACTAGATTCAGGAGCTGGTGTTGGCATTGCTACCAAAGAAATTTGGGAGAAATGGGGAAAACCAGCATTGAGACCAACACGCATGAAAATTCAAATGGCAGATGGACATACGGAAAGACCCTTAGGATTGTTGGAACGAGTAGTCTTCACTACATGCGGAGTGGAATTCGAACATACTTTAGCAATTTGTCACTTTGAAAGGCCAAGCAATTATGAAATGATCTTGGGAAGGCCATTCATGAGACAGCTAAAGGTCGTACAAGATTGGGGAAAAGATGCAGTGTACCTACAACATGCAGGAGTCACCACTAGGATCAATCTACATATATACACATATCAAGATGTACCACCTCTGCAATGGAATCAAATCCATAAAGAGGAAGACGATCAATCGATTCATAGTGCAGGTTCTAGTGACCAATCCTAGATGAACGAGGACACTCACCTATGGATATGCCAAGCTGCAAAAAAGGAAGAAGAGAGAAGAAAAAGTTCGCAGCAGAAACAAGGTGTAGTGAGATCGGTACAAGATCCAGCTTATATGCCACAAGTATTTCCAGACGAAGAATTCGAACCTCACGGTTGGATGGAAATCTTAGCCACCCTCGATGTTTGTGTAAACGAAGAAGTGGTAACTATGAACGAATGTATTGACGACGAGGGTTATGACGTTAGTCTGTATATGGTAGTCCTTCAGGAGGCAGAAGAAGGAGAAATGATTGAGAAAGACTGGAAGGAGGACTACGAGAGCATTGAAATGGAACCAGAACCCATGGAGCTAGGGCTTAGTACCACCAACTTAGATATCACTGCCAAAGAAAAAAATAAGGAACTCACACAAAGAGAAGAATTAGAAGTGGAAAGGGAGTTAGAAGATGAAGAAAACAAACCCCAAGACCAATTTGAGGTACCAGCTCATTTCAAAAAATATGAAGTGGAAGAGAGGAAGATTGCTATTCAAATGCCTAAAAGAGAGGCACAACCGGGAATAGCATATGATAATAAAGAACAAACCAAGAAAATAGTTGTAACCATGGAAGGAGGAGAGGAACGATGTACTTTCATAGGACAGGATGTCTCAGCGGAAGAAGAGCGAGAGTTAATTCGACTCATAAGAGAATACCGGGATGTCTTTGCGTGGACCTATAAGGACTTAAAAGGAGTAGATCCATCTATATGTGCGCATAGAATCCCCATGACATCCGAGGCCAAACCTTCTAAACAGAGACCTTATACTTATAATGATGTGTATTCAGCCAAGATAAAGGAAGAGATAGATAAGTTGTTAGATGCTGGATTCATCTACGAAATTGAGCACACGGAATGGGTATCACCCTTGGTGGTTGTACCAAAGAAAAATGGAAAGTTAAGAGTGTGCATCAATTTGAAAAAAGTGAACGCCGCCACCATAAGGGATAGCTATCCCTTACCGATCACTGACCATCTCTTGGAAAGGGTAGCAGGGAAAGAAGTTTATAGTTTTCTGGATGGCTTTTCAGGGTATAATCAGGTAGCCATTGCTCCTGAGGACCAACATAAGACTGCATTTGCAACTGAATGGGGAGTATACGCCTTTAGAGTCATGCCTTTTGGTTTAACGAATGCCCTAGCTACATTCCAAAGACTGATGTGTCATGTATTCAAAGAATTCTTGAGAAAAAGCATGGAGGTATACGTGGATGACCTTTGTACATATTCAGCTATACGATCAGAGCACATCCCTGAACTAGAAAAGATTTTTGCCAAATGTCGACAATATCGAGTATGCCTCAACCCGGAAAAATGTGTCTTCATGGTGCGACAAGGGAAAATCTTAGGACATATTGTTTCTAAGAATGGAATTTCCACGGATGAAGACAAAATTAAAGTCATTTTGGATTTACCAAGACCGAAAACTGCTAAAGAAGTTCAAGCATTTATGGGACATTGTGGTTACTATCGAAGATTCATACATATGTACGCCATAATTGCTAGACCTCTTTATGCATTGATAACTCAATTCAATTGGACCGAAGAATGCGAAAGAGCTTTTAATGAGTTGAAGAATCGATTGAGTTCAGCACCCATTCTTCGAGTCCCTAACTGGAATAAACCGTTTCATATTCATGTTGATGCTTCCAAGTTTGCCATTGGTTGCATCTTAGCTCAACCAGCGGATACAGGTAAATTAGACCACCCGATAGCCTATGCCAGTAGGCAGTTAAATCAAGCAGAACGCAATTATACTACTACGGAGAGAGAAGGCTTAGGGATGGTTTATGCAGTCAAGAAGTTCAGACATTACTTATTGGCAAACAAATTCAAATTCTTCATTGATCACCAAGCTCTATTGTACTTAGTCAACAAGCCTTGCAATACAGGACGACTAGTACGATGGTTCTTATTGTTAATGGAATTTGATTTTGAAGTAATAGTCAAGAAAGGAAACACACACATAAGGGCAGATCATTTATCTCGCATGACCCATGGAGAACCACCTATAGGAGTTCCTGATGATCTGCCAGACACCTATCTCTTTAACCTAGAAGTATGTCCTCAATGGGCCGAAAAATTGATCCCAATACTCACACATGGACCTAAAGATGGGATCACGCCAAACCAAAAGCAAGATCTTTGGAAGACTAAGAACCTTCACATTATTGCTGGAAGTTTGTACCACCAAGATTCAAGCGGACTGCTGATGAGATGCGTGGAAGAAGGGGAACAAAAAATGTGGCTACAGAAAGCACACATAAATCAATGGAACACTCACTTGAACGCAATGAGAACATGGCAAACACTCAAGCGATTCGGCATATATTGGCCAACCATGCAACGAGATGCACATCATTATGTGTCAACCTGTCCAACCTGTCAAGAACAAATCCCAGATGAGAACTTTACATTATGCTATTCTACAATAGCACCAAGGTGGAGTATGCCTCTGGTAAAGTTCTTAAAGACTCGAGAGTATCCTGATGGAGCCACCTTAGCAAGGAAACGTGCTCTTGAAGAACAGAGCAAGGATTACGCCATCATAGGAAAACAACTCTTTAAACGTGGGAAGGATAACTAACTAAGAATGTGCATTCATGAAAATGAATATCTCTCTGTCTTAGAAATGGCACATGCAGGAGCTGCGGGAGGACATTTTTCAGCAGACAGAACGGTCAAGATGATTCTCTTTGCAGGCTTGTGGTGGCCAACTCTACATATGGATGCGGAGGCATATGTGAGAAGTTGCGAAACATGTCAGAGAGCAAAATATCCCATTAGAAGAGATGACATGCCCTTAAGACCGATGGTTTGTGCAAGAGCATTTACCAAATGGGGAATTGACTTCATAGGACCTATCAATCCACCTGCCAAAGGATCTCATGCTGAATACATCATAGTAGCAACCGACTACTTGACCAAGTGGGTAGAAGCAAAAGCCACCAGGAAAAATGATGCTCAAACCACAGCAAAATTTCTTTTTGAGCACATTTTCACACGCTTTGGACTACCGATTGAGATAGTGAGTGATTGAGGAACACATTTCTTAAACGAAGTCATTGAATCACTAATGAATGACTTTCTTGTGATTCATAAAAAATCAGCCCCATACCATCCTCAAGCTAACGGACAAGCTGAAAGTTCCAACAAGGTACTATGTACTGTATTGACAAAGATTGTCAATAATGGAAGGTCAGATTGGGACAAACAATTGCATCACGCAATTTGGGCCTTCCGTGTGGCATATAAAACGGCCATTGGAACTACACCCTTCAACCTAGTGTATGGGCAAAATGCAATTTTGCCAATTGACTTCTTAGTACCTACATTGAAAGTGGCCCAGCAGTATGAGTGGAACGGTCATGAATTATCTCAGCAATTAGATCAAATTGAAAAGCTGCACGAGACAAGATTGCAAGCGGTAGCAGGCATCTATGCCGCCAAACGGAGACAAAAGGCTTATTATGATGCACATATAAAAGATAAGGGACTAAAAGAAGGCGACTTAGTCCTAGTATACACCCTCAAACAACACGCAAAGAAGCTCCAAAAACGCGGATATGGACCCATGATTATAAATCGAATCTCTACTAGTGGTGCAGTCAATCTCGCCACACTAGACGGAGATATTCTTCCCAACTACATTAGTGGATGTAGAGTGAAAAGATTCATGGAGCCTCTGACGGATCAAATGCTAGCACGACTATTAGGAGCTCAAAGTAGGAAAAAGGAAGAAGAACGAATACGAGAAGAAGCGAGACAAGAAGCCCTAGAACGTGTCAGAAAACGGAAAGAGTGGATGAGAGAAAGAGATGAGAGATATCGAGTAGGAGAAGAACTCATCCCAATGGCTAATTTTAGAGCCACTGAGAACTCTGGACAACAAAGAAGACAGCCTTACTTGAATTTGGGAGTAGGACGAAAAGAGTACCACTTAGTCGATGCCCTCATAGACACAGGAGCAGCCATAAGCTGCATTAGATTTTCTTTGTCTCAGAAACTTAAAGAGGAGATACGGCCATCGAAGGCACAACTAATTGGAATAGGAGGAAAAATTACTCAATGCATAGGTGAGATAACCTTACCTTTACATATGGGAAACAACACTATGGAGTAGAGACTCTTAGTGTGTCAGGACCAAGATCTGCTTGAAGATGTGGTGTTAGGACAAGATTGGATCTATGAATATGAGGTAACCATTCAATTGGCTTTAGGATACATCTCTGCCAGAATAGGACCTCGTGAGGTATTTAGTTTGCTAGACGAACGACCACACAAAGCCGCTATTATAGAGCCAGAAGTTCATCCTAAGGAACAAAATCAGGATTGTATGTTCACTAGCAATATAGAAACCCCATCGTCAAGTACTTCATGTGAAAATACCGTGAGTCCTGTGTGCACTCCATCTTTGAGTATAGAGAGTCACAAGAGTGCACAAGAACCTGAAATCCAGCCCAGAGAACCACAAGGCGCAAGAGAGAATATTCCCCTGCAAGAATTGAAGTCGACACCTGCGAAAGTATACCCTATCCCCCATTCTACACTAGCTTGGATAAGGAAGGATCAAAAGAAGGCATACCTTCAGCAACAGAAAAGTCTTCGACATCAGCGTGTTCAATCAAAGAAGAAGACAAAGAATTTCGAACACTTCAGGCAACCACGACTCAATAGCATATGTGATAACTGCACAATCTGATCGAACCAAAATATGGATCCCAAAGTCATGTACTCCAAGGACGACCATCCCAAATAAGGAACATCCTCAGAAGGGCCATCACCATCGTAACGGTCAACAGACACATCAGCCGAGAAAGAGGACATATTGGAGGAAGAAGGAATCTACAGATGCAATGCAAACCAACTTGAGATTCCCAAAACAGAATAAGCAGACATACTACCGAAGAAGAACCACATTCATCAAAAAGGTGGAGCATACAGTACATCCCGCCCAAGTGAAGCAAATTTGGGTGCCGAAAGACAAGACAAATTGCATACGTCAAGAAACTACTTCCAATTGCACACATGAGGAGTTGTTGAGACCCAAAGTATGCATGATAGGGCCACATTACAAGGCCAAGCATTCGGCACGTCTTTCCTCTACTTTCGGATAGTCACGCACATTTTCCCTTTGGAAATAGGAGAGCACTTGTACATACATAAAAATATTACTCCAAAAAAAATTTTCACTAACCGTTTCGGCTATGGACTAACTCTTATGTTTTCTTTTCAGCAAAAAATATAAAAATACATGAAAAAATTCAGGTATTACCTTTCTCACACCCACGGGAAAGGGACGGCACCATGCACTCGGAGCAACATCGAATTATTAATCAACATATGGAGGAGGATTTCTGAAAAAATATATGGATACTAATTCATCTTCCATATTGAGTGCAGATGGCTTCCACTGATTCCGAAGCAACACAGCAAGAAGAGGTGCAACTTCTTCCGATGGAATCAGTAACTAAAGCAAGAGGTCACTGGTTCAGGGACGATCAGCCAGTGTCGGACCTAATTTTCATGGTTACCATCAAGATCATGGACACGCACCATTACTTTCCTATCATGTCCCAAGATTTCAAGACTATAATACAAGGGTTACCTCAGAGGTGTACACAGGTGATGAACACCATGCAGCCTGCAGGAACAAAAATCTCAGTCCCAGAAGCGCAAGTATTGGACAAAGTCGGGAAATGGAAGACCATACAGTTCACACATGAATTGATTAATAAAGCGTTTGGATGGAATCAAGCAGGGATTACTTGTGTGAAGGAAGAATGCCATGACCCGAAGAAGAGATCATTCCTGGAAATCAATCGAATTGACATAGAGGATGCTGTACGACTGGTGCATCAACACTTTTGTTTTCCAAGTATGCACAGGTACACCGCACCTCAAAAGATAGTCGTCCAACTACTGTCACATGCCATGAGACAAATAGGCAATAAAGTGAATCTCACAGGCTATGTACAAGAGCGCTTGTTTGAAGCCCAAAAGAAGTGGGATCAGAAGAAATTTCTGAATGGCAGTTCAGCTTTGACATTGCTCATATATGAAGCTTTGGACATGAAGAATTGTTTAAGGGAAATGCCATCCTCAGAGGGGCTAGCTACATATGTAAAATCCGCCTCAGTTCCCAAAAAGAAAAAAAGTGCTACGGTTGTGGAAGAGGCAGGAACTAGCTCTCAGCCAAGAATGAGAGGCACAAAACGACTAAGAGAAGTCAAGACAGAGGAGGAAGAAACACCTATGAAAAAAAGAGTCCATGTACTTCCAAAAGTGACACTTGCAGGACAGAAGCAAATTACGGAAGAAGAGTTGACCAAAGCACTTGAAGAAACGCACAAATATACTGAAGGACAAGTCAACTTACCAGTGCAAGGTCATCACTATCAGCAGTCACAACAAGAGCCGAAAACAAAAAGAAGACTCACTAAAGTCCACCGATACCGTGAAATCGGATTAGACAACTCCAACTCATCTACCCAAGACAAAGAAGGAAAGGACACATCATTGTTGGATGTGGATATTCAAAGCGAATCAAAAGACGATGGGCAATGGAACGAACTCAATGAAGTGAATTATGATGAAGAACCAGAAGGCCCCAAATCGATTGATCAAGATATAAAAATGAATCAGAAAACCACAAGCGCAAAGATGGATGAGGAGATTGCGGAAAAGGAAAATGAAGATCAGGATATAGAAACGGAAGAACCATTCACACCCATCAGGGTCGTAGCAGAACCTTCCCCATTGGATGTCACGTTTCAGGGGAGTGCTACTAAAAAGAAGAAAACACAAGACGATGAGGAGGAACCCAAGATACAACTACAAGTTAGACAGCCACACAACGAGACACTTCAGGTGGCAGAAGGCAAAGATGTACAAACGGGAGAGACTCCAGCAATAGCAAAGACATGGCTAAATGTAGATATCGCTCAGCTCAAGCCTGTTGTACAAGATATGATTCGAACAGCTCTAGATACACAACAGTTAATGCTTGATGCTGATGAAGATTATGACCAAGCCATGCAAGACAAGAAAGAACTCGAAAGAGCAGGCAAAGAGCTTTCCGAGGAAATAGTCAAGGTGCGCGAACAAGTTCTGAATAAAGAAAAGGAACTCCAAGCAGTCAAAACACAAAACAGTATGCTAGAAACAGAGCAGACAAAATTGCAAGATCAAGTACAAGAATTAACAAAGAAATTAGAGATGAGTGAGACTGAGAAGACACGACTTCAAACACGCAGCAAAATCTTAGAGTCTCAGCTCAAGGCTAGTATGGAAGAAGCTGACAACATGCGACAAAGAAATAAAGAGCTAATGACAGCTCTCATTAGTGATCAGCCACTGGCAATAACTGATGACCCACAAAGAGATGTCAAAGACCTGGAAGATCAGATCACAAAATTACAAGATCAGCTCAGACAGGAGCAGAAAGTCATAACGGATTGGGAAAAGAGGTATATGGAGGACACCGCAGCCCTCAGAATGAAATGGAAAAAAGCAGAAAATAACTACCTGCGACAGTGCAAGGAAGACACGGAGCACATGAACATTGTGGCTCAGGAATTAATGAAACAACAGGCAACTATTGCTAAGGCCGAAGAGGAAAGCAAACAAAAAGATGATTTAATCAAAGAGCTTCAGAAGCAATTAGAGAAGCAAGCACAACAGGGGACACCAGTAGTTCCGCCAAAGACCTCGACTACTGTGGAGGAAGAGGTACGCCCTCTCTCTCCCCCCTTGTATAATTCACCAATAAGGGAGGAAAAGGAGGTTCCATTAGAACCTAACACACACAAACTTGCAGAGCTGAGCAGGACAGAAAGGGCACTACTGGTGTCCCAGCTTACGGCGGAATTTGAAGATCAAGTCATCAATCTAATGAAAGAGGCTAAAATTGACAGCAAGCAACTGGAGCAAATACTAGGGCCATTCAATGTACCATACGGGCTTTTGAAGGAACAAACCAGGCAATACATAAAACATGCTACAAAGAAGGAACCTGATCACAATCTCCAATTCCGGTATGATACTTTTAAATATACTCAGGTAGAGTTTGAGGAGGCAAATCCAATTTGGAGAAGAAAGCTCTTGGAAAAGCACCCTACGCTACGGGTACAGTGGGAAGCATCACCGTATGAGCTTCAAGTAAACCCATCATTTTGCCCACTACCCCGTCGAAGAGCATGGACGCAATTTTGGGAAGGCCAGCGACAAGGTAGCATTAATAACCAATGGCTTAATTACCCGCTATTACCTAGTCCACCACACAACTACCTACCGACAGAAGAATACATGGTCAAAACCATGGAATTTTGGCTTGCAAGATATTCTACTGTTCCCGATCTAGCAGTAAAAATGACAAATAAAACATTTAGCATGCTCCTTACAGTGATTAAAGTGTTCCAACACGCACAATATACTTTTTTGAATTTCATCGGCATTACGCAGGGCTCGGAGGCCTTAATTTTTGATTTATCTACTATTCCCAGCCGGTTAACAATTATGGCATATTTTTCTCGGCTCATGTTTCTACCATCGACATACATGCAGACATTTGAAGAAGCATTCTTCATGGGCTTCTTCGAAATGGATTCAGAGATCTTCATTAAAATGACCTCCAACTTAAATGCACGACTGGTGGCCTACGAGATAAGTTTCTTTGCTGACCATAGACAGGCACCAGAGGACGGAGTCAAGTCTCGCCAATGGAAGGAGTTCATGTTATGTCACGCCAATCTGCTAAATCAAAGAGAGCAACAGGTCATTCAAACCTATACCCGTCGCCACAAAAAGCCTGTCGGGGACGACAGAGTCCAGGAGGGGGGTAGTGTCGAGGGCGAGACAAGTAAAAAGAAGAAAAAAAGAAAACAACGAAAGAAACAGCTTCACTAAAAGGCAAATTTGAAGATAGACAAATTTGAAGATACAACTCTGCAGGAAGCCCCGCAGGGGCGCAACACCCATCTCTGCACAGAGCCCCGCAGGGGCACGCACCAGGCTACAAAGCTAAACCCCGGGGTCCAGAGGAGTGGATTTTTCAAACATCAGAGTAGGACCAAAAGTTAGAAAGGGGTAGAGGCTGAAAAGTTGAAGAGGGTGACTAAGAATAGCACATTCCTAGTCACTGGTGGCGTGCGTGGCAACCCAAGTCAACAGGCAAGACAACTACATCAGGCTCTCGAGTTGTAGAGCTTGAATCAAGAAGGCCATCGAATCTGCATGTCTGTTTAACTGCAGACAATACTGACCACAGGGCGCGTGCGCGAAGCAAAGTCTGTCAAAGGAAGCAAAGTCTGTCAAGGGACGACAGAGGCGAAGAGGGGGAGAGTGTTGCAGAGCTAAAGAGCGCACAAAGCAGAGAAAAAAAGACGGGCCCCAAAATTTTTCCGATTTGGACCACATATTTTTGTAACATATTCATTCTTGTAATATATTCCCCTTTGTAAAGGCACTAGAGGAGTCCTCTAGATGCACTCCCACAGAAGAATAGAAGCTTACCCATGTAAAATAGTAGGAAATTAGCTTTTAGTGAATAAAAGTGCCGGTCACTTGTGTGAAAGGACCATTTTTAGGGCACTAGTATATAAGTCAAATGTGACTCTTTGTAAAGAACTTTTTGCCATTGTGAGAAGAGAGAGCATAGAAATTCGAATTTGTGTCTTCTTCCCTCTTCATCTTCTTCTTCGCGAGTTTGTATGCATGTGTAGTGCTTGGAAAGAGTGCTTGTGAGTGTTGTCTATCCTTGAGAGTGTTTCTTTGCGGTAGGAAAGGTGTGTGCGAGGTGTAGAAAGTGCTGAAGCGTAGGAAAGTATTTTCGCGATTCAGTATTTCTGTCATAACTTGAAGTAGGAGCGTTGGAATTGAGTGAAACCACTGCCATTGGATGCGTCTTCTCGAGAGCTTCGAAAGCATATGCTATTCGCTATGTTTGAAGCTCGGAGCTAGGAGAAAAGTCCAAAATACTGACGGCTGCTGCACCAAGTATCGTTTCGTCTTGACCTACAGTTGAAGCTTGTTAGGATAAGCATTTACCTCATTTTCATTCTTGAGTAGTTCATTTGCATTGACCATTACGTGATTGCATGTCTTCATACACTCGGCTAGGTTTGCATACTCTTTGGATTGATAATTAAAAGCGTGTATCCCCACTATATGCACTTGTGAGGGGATTGAGGTATAGTCTCTTTCTCCGCAAGTCCCTAAGTTGAAGCTTAGGTCAACACTCCTTAGTGGCCTTCAATAGCTCAAAATCCCTCAAAAAGTGCTCTAACAAATCACACCAAGGACACCTACAAGGACCACACACAAAACCATTTTGATTTTGAGGATTTTGATTAAATTGTGGTGGGAAATTTTGAAATTGAGGATTTTGCTGATAAGGAATTGTTTGAACAAGATAATTAGGATTTTGATAAGGAAATTGATGTATTTGAGGAGCTTGGGGAGCAACATGTGGTAATTGAGGTTCAAGAGGAGCTTCCATAGTATATGATTGACAAGGAGAAGATGAGTGAGCATATAAAGGAAGGACATGGAAAGAATGACAGCCTGTTAGAAAGACTATTCAACATGGAAGCACAAGAGGTTCAGAACCAAAATAAGATTATATTTTTAGAAGAGAAATGTGCAAAAAAGACTAAAAATATGTCTAAAATGGAAGAAGAAATAAAGAGAATAGAATCTAAGTATAGAACATTGCAAGAGTCCTATCAAATAATGGTTAGAGCTAATGAAAAAATAAAAAAATTGTTAATGGA
This sequence comes from Ceratopteris richardii, assembly GCA_020310875.1. Classification (NCBI taxonomy): domain Eukaryota; kingdom Viridiplantae; phylum Streptophyta; class Polypodiopsida; order Polypodiales; family Pteridaceae; genus Ceratopteris; species Ceratopteris richardii. The sequence continues at coordinate 81,743,620 of CM035407.1, read as the reverse complement.
TGAGGGGCAAGTAAAGGTGGAAATGATGGGGGAAGTATCTCAACCCCTAAGCAACGACGAAGCATGAATGACCTCCACAGGTATCCTTCTTTGACCTCTGCACACCAAAAGTAATCTTACTCAGAGCTTATGCAGAGAACTCCAGTGAGCTTTTTTAGACCTCTAGTAGACACCAAGAGCTTTCCAACAAACCAAATTTTACTTCAAATGGATGCTTACACAAAGAGAAACAATGTCTACAACATGAGCTAGTTGAATGCTCACAACTGCTAGTCAAGCAGAGACCTCACTTCACTCCAGCAAGCTTTTCTCAGAGATTATACAGAGAACGAATCTCAAACTTGGATTAACTTTAGAGCACTCTAGTAGCTACCCAATGACACCAAAATCATAGCACATGGATAAATAGAGAAGGAGAACCAGCCCTTACAACATAGAGCAAAATATTTCCAATAGAGCCTACACACAGAGGGAGATATCAATCACACAACTTCACTAAAATGAATGTTGCTCCCAGGTTACTCCGAGAATGCTCCAAAGAATTTGTGAGCATAAACTAGACTCTAATAGCTATCAAATGAGACAATAATTACATTAAATGAATACAATATGAGGGACAACCAATGCTAACAACTCAGGGGTAGAGAGTTGCAACACTGCCTGCGCACACACATAGATATGCCTACTAAAAGAAAACAAACAAGCAAGCAAGGGGCTAGCTTAAGCAAGGGGCTTGCTTATCACAACTCCAGCACTTAGTGCTCACTTTACATGAGTTAAAACTCCAAGAAGATGGCCCAAAAGAAGTCGGGATACATGCTCCTTTTATAGTGAGAAGTGTGCCCCTAAAATCTAGGAACTACCTTTCCAAATCAGCCTCCTAACTTGGAGGATTTAGTTGAGATGAATTGGGGAGTGGTTGAGTGACTTTTCTTGATGGAATCTCCTGGCTTTTGGCTTCCTTTGATTGCTCCACATGTCCGTAAAAGATTCCCCACGAATTTGTAGCTTGATGCTTGACTTTTAACACTCCCCCTCAAGTTTCAATTCTTCATCCTCATCCAAGCTCCTTCATGTTGATGCTTTGCTTGAATTTTGAAATCTTCATTCCATCCAAAGCCTTTGTAAACATGTCGGCAACTTGGTCCTTGGTACCAATATGATGTACTGAAACTTCCTTGGATATCACCTTTTCCCTTATGAAGTGATAGTGCACTTCAATATGCTTGGTTCTAGCATGATAGACAGGATTCAATGCTAGATGAATGCTACTCATATTGTCACAAAAAATTGGATATGTGTCAACCTACAAATTAAGCTCCATAAATAACTTCTTAATCCACATTAGCTCACATATGACTTGAGCCAAAGCTCTATACTCAGCCTCGGTGGAAGATAATGCCACCGTGGGTTGCTTCTTTGAAATCCATGAGATGATCTTGCTACCTAGCATGACTAGGTAGCCACTTGTACTTCTTCTATCCTCCTTGGAACCGGCCCAATCTGCATCAGAATAAGCTTTGACCTGCATATCATCATCAAATGAATAGAACAATCCTTCATTTATAGTGGCCTTGAGATATCGTAACATTCTTCTTGCAGCTTGCAAGTGTGTAGTCCTTGGACTATGCATAAATTGTGATAACACTCCAACTCCATATGCTATGTCATGCCTAGTTATTGTGGCATAATTGAAAGAGCCTACAATAGAGCGATAAAAAGTTACATCCTCTAATGGCTCTCCATCAATGGAGCTTAGCTTTACATTAACTTCCATGGGATTTGAAATAGGCTTGCAATGTAGCATCCCAAACCTCTCAAGTAGGTCTAGAATATACTTCCTTTGTATGGGCATAATACCTTCTTCTTTGTAGACAACTTCAATGCCAAGAAAATACCTAAGATCTCCAAGATCAGATATCCTAAACTCCTTTCCAAGCTTTGCCTTGATCTCCTCAATGCCCTTTGTATCATTACCTGTAATGATAAGATCATCTACATACACACACATGTGGACTACAAGTTCTCCTCTTTGTTTGATGAAGAGAGATGGATCCGCCTTGCATTGATTGTAACCACATTTGATCAAATAGTCCACCAATCTTTGGTTCCAAGCCCTTGGAGCTTGCTTTAGGCCATAAAGTGCCTTCTTCAACCTACAAACATGATGTGGAAACTCTTTATGAACAAAACCCAGTGGTTGCTCCATGTATACCTCTTCTTCCAAGTCTCCATTGAGAAAGGCATTCTTGATATCCAATTGGAAAAGCTTCCATCCTTTGCTAGCAGCCATTGCAATGAGTGTCCTAATGGTGCTCATCTTTGCCACATGGCTGAATGTCTCTTCAAAGTCCACTCCATAGGTTTGTGCAAAACCCTTGGCCACCAATCTTGCTTTGAACCTAGAAATAGATCCATTTGAATTCCTCTTTACTTTATACACCCACTTATTACCTATTACCTTCATGTTCTCCTTCTTGGGCACTAGAGTCCATGTTTGATTTTCCTCAAGCACGTCGATCTCTTCTTGCATTGCCTCTTTCCATTCGGCTCCAATGTGTGTAAAATGAAAATGAGGCTCTGAGGTTACCTCAATCCAAAGTTTTCCTTAGATGGACACCTTGTGCTCTTGCAAATTTGAGTAGAATAGCTCCCCCTTGATATGAGCTACCTCCAAGAAGCTTTTGTTGATGCAAATCTTCAACCACCAACTCCAAGAGGTCTTCTTGCTTCTACGTGATACATTAAATGAATACAATATGAGGGACAACCAATGCTAATAACTCAGGGGTAGAGAATTGCAACACTGCCTGCACACACACATAGATATGCCTACTAAAAGAAAACAAACAAGCAAGCAAGGGGCTAGCTTAAGCAAGGGGCTTGCTTATCACAACTCCATCACTTAGTGCTCACTTTACATGAGTTAAAACTCCAAGAAGATGGCCCAAAAGAAGTCGGGATACATGCTCCTTTTATAGTGAGAAGTGTGCCCCTAAAATCTAGGAACTACCTTTCCAAATCAGCCTCCTAACTTGGAGGATTTAGTTGAGATGAATTGGGGAGTGGTTGAGTGACTTTTCTTGATGGAATCTCGTGGCTTTTGGCTTCCTTTGATTGCTCCACATGTCCATAAAAGATTCCCCACGAATTTGTAGCTTGATGCTTGACTTTTAACAGGAAAGACAAGCAATTAATAAGAATTAAGAAGAGTTGGAAGGATTGGAAAAAGATGTCCAAAGATTATGGGACGAATTGAAAGCGACCAAGGAAATGGAGAAACAGGCTAGTACACATGCTACTACTGCAATGAGAGGGTATAATACATTATAACAAAATACAATCAAAGAAAGGGAAGAATGGAGGAATGAAAAAGAAGTGCTGAACTGAAGGATTATTGAACTAATGGGAGAAGTAGCAGAATTAAAGAAGCAATTGGAAAGCCAAGCAGGAATGGAGAAGGAATAGATAATGAAGTTATAGGAACCAGCAGAAGAAGATCAGAGGAAGGAAACTAGAATGTCACCACCACGAGAGGATAATTACATAGAAACACACAATAGTCAGGAGGAAGATCACTCTGAAGAATTTGTACACAAATTTTCAACTAGCAGAGAGTCAAGAATGGATTTCATTAGATAAATATGAAGAATGTTGGGATAAATGGATGGACACTCCAAGTGATGAGTAGGTACTACCAAATCCTGCTTAGTACCAGCCATTTTTGACTTCAGAGTTGATATGTGGGCCCTCTTAGCTTTCCAATGACACCATAAAAGTGCTTATGTACTTTGGAAATGATGTATGAAAAGATTGAATCAAAACAGACTACTTCCAAATAGAAGACTTAATGAAAACCTTCTATTTTTTATCATACACCTACTGCTTGTAATGCTCAGTGCTACCAGTATAGTAGGAATTGGAAAAATTCCTTTTAGAGGTATCTAATTAGCTTAGTAAGCTAATGATTCCAAGTGAAATCACTTGAAATGATCCACTATACACAGAGCAATCAATTTAGCAAATAAATCCTTACCCCCGATTTTTTAGGACCTCTGCAGAGTTTGACCAGTGAGTGCTTCGACGCGCTCTTCTCCAAATTGGCTAAATGGATTTGCTTCAAAATTTGTCAGCATGTAGATAGCTTAAGCTGATTCCAACAAGCTGTAGATGATTTAAATTGGTTGAGAAATGACTGAGATATAAGAAACACAAGTTGACAGTTAAGAATGACTATAACACAAAGATCATAGATGAACAATGTAGATGTATTGTATTAATGAGCAATGTTGTACAAGATCATAGGCTTAATAATCATAGCCTTATGATGGAGAGTAGTGTAGGCTACAATGTAGGCCTTACACACACACAAAATGGCAATGAAGAGCTCAGATAATGAAGCTACAACCCGCGACCTTTTCTAGTGACTATATATAAGTGTTGTATCAAATTTGAATTTGAATTCAACTTTTGGCTCTCTCTAAAGTGATCCTTCATTCTACGAGATATTCCCTCAATGTAGTGGTTACTTTTCTAACTAACAAGTCCACAACTTTGGGTAGGTGATTACAAATATTCTCAAGTCAAAAGAAATGACTTTTACAAAGGTAAAGGGATACCTTTTCACTAGCAATGATTTCCATGGAACTTCATATCTTTATGATCCTCAAGCCAAATGTGTGGGCTTGGACTTTCACCAACAACTCCCCCTCAAGCCAAACATTTTGGCTTAGTATTCATCTTTAATCTTTGTGAATATCTTGCAATCCAATCATTGATTTAAACCTGCAAAGTTTTGTACCATCTAAAGCTTTAGTACATGATAAACAGGATTAGCTGCAAGGTGTAATGAACTTGTATTGTCTCCAAGGATCATTCGAGATGTAGTGCGCAAACCTAAATCTGTATACGATAATTTGATCCATATAACCTAAATCATTGGCCAATCCTCTATACTCTACCTATGTAGAAGATAAAGCAATAGTAGGTTGCTTCTTTGAAGACCATGATATTGGCTTATCACCTGCAAATGAAAGATATCCTGAGGTACTCCTCCTATCATCTTTGCATCCTTCCCAATCTGCATCTGAATAAATCTTAATGTCCAAGTCTGTTATATAAGGGAAATACAAACCATGAAGTTGAGTACCCTTAAGGTACTTCAAGATCCTTTTGGCAGCCTCCAAGTGGGGTGCCCTAGGCTTATGCATAAACTGACTTAGTACACTTACTCCATAAGAAATGTCTATCCTTGTCAAGGTAGCATAGTTTAAGCTTCCCACTATGCTTTGATATCCTGCAATGTCTTCAAGTACATCACCTTCATGAGCACTTAGTTTTAGGTTTACCTCCATTGGAGTACTTGCAAGTTTGGCATCCTGCAAATGAAACTTCTTTAACATATCCTGTATATACTTCCTGTGAGTAATGTAAATTCCAGAGTTAGTATAGACTAACTCAAGTCCAAGAAAATATTTTAGTGATCCAAGGTCACTAATTTTGAACTCCTTCATCATCTGGTTCTTGATCTGTTTGATGCCATTAGCATCATTAGCTGTAAGTATGCTATCATCAACATATACACATAGGTATATTACCTATGAATTACTTCTCTTGATGAATAAAGAAGTATCTGCTTTACTTATGACAAAACCTTGGTCCTGAAGGTATGTAGTCAACCTATGGTTCCATGCCCTAGGTGCTTGCTTCAATCCATAAAGAACTTTGTTCAATTTACATACATATGTTACCTTGTTTGGATCCTCATAGCCAGAAGGTTGTGAGATGTACACCTCCTCTGAAATCCAGCCATTTAGAAATGCATTTTTTACATCCAATTGATACATGTTCCAATTCTTTGATGCAGCCATACTTACCAATATTCTGATGGTTGGCATTTTGGCCATAGGTGAGAATGTTTGTTCATAATCAATGCCTTGGGTTTGTGCAAAACCCTTAGCCACAAGCCTAGCTTTCTACCTACTTATTGACCCATCAAAATTCCTTTTGATCTTATAGATCCATCTAGAACCAATTAACTTCATAGACTCCTTCGTTGGTACTAGTTTCCAAGTATCATTCTCCTTGAGTGCTTCAATCTCCTCATCCATAGCTTCCTTCAATTCTGCTTTGTTCTTTGCCTCCTCATATGATGCTGGTTCTTCAATTGACAAATAGTTTGCAAGATAAACAGAGTGCTTAGTAACAAGAGAAGTGTCATACCCATATCTGATTGGCTTCTTGCTCTCCCTTTGTGATCTCCTAATTGCTTGGTTGGAAGATTCAGGTATATCTTCCAATTTTTTCATCTTGAGTTTGCCTTTGGAATTCCATGCTTTGAACTCTTCAAGGTTGATGATGTCCTCATCATCTGAATTGGTGTCTTCATTCTGAGTAGGCTTCTCCTTAGTGAGGCTTGGAAACTCCTCTCCCAAGTCATAAGGTAGTTTTATCTTCTTGCATTCACTATCAAACCAAGAGTCATTTTCATCAATGACAACATCTCTAATGACCATGAATCCCTTGTTTGAAGGATTGTAGAACTTGTAACCTTTCTGATTTAGATCATATCCAATGAAGATGCACTTCTTTGCCTTAGGGTCTAGATTACCTCTTATCTGAGAAGGGATATGCACATATGCTACACATCCAAAGATTATGCAATGATCAAGTGAAGGTCTTCTACCATGCCATGCTTCATATGGAGTCATCCCATCAAGAGATTTGGATGGAAATCTGTTTACAAGATAAGTGGCAATAGATACACTCTCTGCCTACAAGTAGTTGGGTAATTTTTTCTGATTTAGCATTGACCTAGCTGTCTCAACAATCAATCTATTTCTTCTTTCTGCTACCCCATTCTGCTCAAGAGTATACCTTGTGGTAATTTCTCTCTTGATTCCTCTGTCCTGCAAGAATGCATAAAAATCATTTGAGAAGTACTCACCTCCTCCATCTGACCTTAGCGTTTTTAGATTTCTCCATGTTTGATTCTCAACAAGTGCAAGGTACCTTTTAAAGCAACTAAATACTTCATCTTTGTGTGTCATAAAGTACAATACAGTCCACCTATTGTAATCATCAATGAAAGATACATAATACCTTGATCCAGAGATTGAGGGATCCTTGCTTGGTCCCCATACATTTGTATGAACAAGTTCTAGGTAGTCCTCATGCATGTAGCCTTTCCTTGAGAAGGGTAACTTGTGAGACTTTCCAAACTGACAAGCACCACATTTATAAATCATGTGTTGCTTGGATACATTAGGTATTCCAAGCACACATTGATCTTTGCATATTTGTTTCAAGGTTCTTTCACCTACATGCCCTAATATTTTATGCCAAATTTCAAGCTCTGATAATGTTTGATCTTTATAACTATAAAGTGCAATGTTCCTTGTATCCTCAAGTTCAAAAGTGAATAGTCTACCTATCTTTTCTCCTTTGGCAATTCTCTTGAACCCATGCTTGGGATCCTCCACAAATGCTCCATATTGGGTTAATCAAACCTGCAAACCTTTTTCCACAATCTGTCCAACACTCATCAAATTCTTGGTAATAGTTGGTACATATAGAACCCTACTCAACATATTCTTGTTTCCATTAGAGGTCTTAAGATTTCCAACTTTAATGACTGAGTGCTTGGTGTCATCACCTGTTTGTACTTGATGCTTTCCCTTTGGTTCCTCAAGGTCAGAGAGAAGAGCTACATTGCCTTCCACATGGTTTGAGCATCCTGAGTCAATGTAGAAGAGATGGTCATCATTTATAACTGGTTTTGAAGTCATGTCCATAATCAGAAGAGAATCTTCTTGCTCCTCTGTGTAGTTGTTGTAATCCTTTCTGGATTTGTATCCTCCTTGGTAGTTGCTATTGTAGTTGTTGTATCCTTGGTGGTGATTGAATCTTCCTCTTGATTGTGTATATCCACCTCTTTGATATCCTCTTCCTCTCTGATTCTTGAAGTTCCTGAAACACTCATCTGTAGTATGATTTGATAATCCACAAATATTACATGGTGGGGAGTTATAAGGTCTCCCCCTACCTTGCTTACCTCCTCTGCCCCTTCCTCTTGATGATCTACCTTTCCCTGCATAGTTGGCTTGGGAGGTAGTTCCTTCATCTTCTACCTTCTTGTTCTTGCCTTTCTCTTTAGACTTATTCTTATTAGTGTATAGGACAGAAGAACTATTACCTCTTGATGAATCTCCATTCTTGTTGAGCTTGGCTTCATGGGTGAATAGTTGCCCCATGAGTGTGGTAAGGTCTGGAATCTGCATGTCCATGTACAAGTCCATGGCAGTTCTAAAGCTCTCCCATTTGTCATCAGCTTTAATGCCATTGATTACTTGCCTTACAATCTGCTCCTCTTCAATTTCTTCTCCTATGCTTGCCAACTAATCTTCTACATCTTTAACTTTGGTCACATACTGTGAGATAGCTTGCTTAGGTTGCTTTCTTTGAGTTGTGAATTCAATCCACAATTGACTCTTCTTGGCCCTTGTGTTGGAAGAGAAATAAGAAGACAATGTTTCCCAAGTCTCTTGGGATGTCTTACAGTTCCTAATATGTGGAAGAAGAAAATAAGAGATTGAGTTAAGTAAGTAAGACCTTGCTAATGCATCCTTGGCACACCATGTGTTGAGTCTTTCATGCTCCTCTCTTGTAGGTTTTCCTTTGCTTTTGAATATGGACATCTCCTCATCTCCTGAGATGTATCCATAGAGGCTCCTTCCTTGCTATTGAAGAAACACTCACGAATTTGACGTACATACAAAGAAAGAAAAGAGAAGCAGAATCAAAGAAAATCAAAAGCCTTAGTGGAGGGACAAATCCATGACTGTTATGTACAGTACAAAATCTCCCAGGATTAGAGTTCGTTACACCGAATCAAACTGTACATAGAGAGAACATGCATAGAAATAATAGAAGGGAAGTGCGAACAAGAACGTGCCTAAGAAGAGCGCGCAGTATAAATAAGAGCACAAATAGAAGAAGAAAAGAGAAAAAAGGAGAGAGAGGGAGACGCCAGAGATTGCGTATGTAGAAGAAGATGCCAGAGATCGCGTATGTAAAGATGAATAACAAAAACCTGAAATGTCGGGTATTCATCTGAGAGAGATGGTAGGAAGGAACTACTCACTGTAGGAGAGTTTCTGTAGCTTGAGCAAGAAGAAGCCAAGCCTTTTTGTACACATGTTCATGTGGAAATTCGCGTGCACTGTTCGTATGTGAAGAAACCGATGTATTGTCATACTACTGTTAAAATAGTTAATAGTTAAAGTTTTCACAGTAAACATATTTCTAGTCAGTTACAGTTTCTCAGTAAACGAGTAATTTCTGGTAGAAGAATGAAGTAGATCTCGCAGAGTAATGCGAAGTTTTGTATGAGAGATAGCTCATTCTGTAGCTAGACATCTCTACTTTCAGTTGATTAAGGTTTTCGGTGGAAAAGATATCTACACACAGTACAAAGCCTGACCGGAAAGAGGTTGTTTGAACTAGTGGAGTTTTTCCTTAAACTTCAGGAAGAGTTCAGTAAGTTAAGGAAGTTTGCGCATCACTCCCTTACTTCATAGACATTCACTTGAAGTTATTATAAACAGAATTGAAGTTCATTCCGGTACAATTCCGGTACGATTACAGTGTCAGTCCAGTGACAGTCTGCTGAAGTTTCGGTGAAACTTTTCAATGAATTTAGAAGCGCAGTCTTATACGTTGAGCGTCAGAAACCTTGCTAAGCTATTGATTGATTACAGAGGTGTTCTAAATCACTCTAGCTTAGTTCTTCTTGGGCGTGGCGATTTCCACAGGCTTAGTAAGGTTCAGCCTTCGTTGCGTCGACAAGAAGTGGTATCAGAGCAAAAGAAGGATACCACACATCCGCAACAGTGGTATCAGAGCCAGAATATCCACCCTCAAATGGTGTCAGAGCCAAGGATAGACCCAAGAGCCGAAAGATTCTGAAAAGTAGGAAGGTTTGCAAAGAACAACCGGAAGTGAAGATACAAGAGAAGTAAAAAACTTTCATAAGGAAAGGAGAACGCTGAAAAGATCAACAGCAAACGGTATCAAGAAGTATTCTGGAGTCATCCTCAAGAGTAAAGGTTTGTGAAAGGTAAAACCCTTAACATCATACTCACTGGAAAAATTATGGCAGACCATATTACTATTGACAAACTGGACAGAGATAATTATCCTGCATGGGTAATGCGCATGGAAGCCTTACTTATGAGTAAGGACTTAATGATGTATGTGACCGGAGAAGAAAAGAAGCCGACTTTCGAAGATGATAGTCAACCGGAAAAAGAAGAATTAGAAGCCTTGAAGCTGTGGCAGAAGAAAGATGCAACGGCAAGAGCCTACATCTACAATACTGTAATAGACCGTCTACTACTGCACATTAGAGGTCTGGAGAAAGCAGAGGACATATGGAGTGCATTGGAAGATCATTTCCAAAATACTACGAAAGCTAGGAAGGCTAGCTTATGGTCCGAATTTACGACATTCAAAAAGAAGTCGAGTCAAAGCATTAGTGACTATGTTACTAAGATGAAGGATCTAGCAGATAGTCTTGGATCCATAAATGAAGATGTCAAAGATCACAGATTGATAGCGCAACTGCTAACAGGTTTGAGAGGAGATGAAAGGTGGAAACCTTTCGTACTTTCAACTGAACTTTCTTTAAATCATTTTGTTGCCAGATTTAAATCAGTTGCTTAGTTTGATGCTCACATATGAGCAAGACCTGAAAGGAGATGGAGACAAAGGACAAAGTTCAGCGATGTACATGAAGAACAAGAAGAAAGACAAAGGTAAACCAAAAGACGAAGAAGAGTCGAGCTCTCACGCCTATTACGCAAGAGGTAAAGGCACTGGCAGAGGAAGAGCAAGAGGTTTTGGAAGAGGAAGAAGTAGTCAGAATACCAACAAGAAGGCTTGTTGGATTTGTGGATTAAGTAACAATCTGGCTCATGACTGTTGGCACAATCAACAAGGATCAAATCAAAATCAAAACGGTAATAGCAGAGGCAGAAGCGGAAGATATCAGAGTAATTTTCAAAGAGGAAGACAAAATCAAAGAGGCGGTTATGGTAGAGGTGGAGCGAGAAGTTGGGGACAGAATCAATCCTACAACACCACCTACAACAACTACGCAAATGACACGCAGAATGAAAGTCATACATCGTTGATGATGAACTCTATCAGCACATCAGAAAATGAAGACCTAAAGGTATTTTACATTGATTTTGGATGCTCTAATCATTTGTCAGGAAATATAGAACTCATGTCAAAACTAGAAAAAGGTAGTTCTAGTCACACTGTTCAAACAGGTGACAATACGAGACATAGCATACATTCAATTGGAAAAGTGAAATGCAAGAGTGGAGCAGATTTGCTAACCAATGTTTTGTATGTTCCAACAATACCAAAAAATTTGATCAGCGTAGGACAAATAGTTGAGAAAGGTTTTCAGGTCAGATTTACAAACAAAGGAGTATTTGTAGAAGATCCCGAGAATGGATATAATCAGATCGTTTCTGGAAAGAAAGAAGGAAGACTCTTTACCTTAAGAGTACAAGGGAACATCGGCCAAGCGTTGCTCACACATGGTGAGAAGGTGATTACAGAACTTGATCTATGGCATAAGAGATTAGGTCATTTCAATGAAAAAGGAATTAAAACTATGATAGCGAACCAGTCAATACTGGGATTACCGAATGTACAGAACCAACATATGATTCATAAGTGCAAAGCATGTCAGATGGGAAAAGCCCACAGGTTACCTTTCCAGAAGAAAGGATTCAAACATGATGGATTACTCGAGCTTATTCATACAGATGTATGGGGGCCAACGAAAGAAGAATCAGCGGATCGAGGTACTATGTCTTATTCATTGATGATGCAACAAGGTGGATAACTCTTTATGTTTTGAAAGAGAAATCAGAAGTGTTTGGAGCTTTCAGGCATTTTCATGCATATGCTGAAAGACTTATCGGACGAAAACTTAAAAGACTGAGGTCTGATGGAGGGGGAGAGTACTTCTCCCGAGAATTCAATGACTATCTTTGGAACGCAGGTATTAAGAGAGAAATAACCTGCATATATACACCTCAACAAAATGGAGTAGCAGAAAGAAGGAACCGAGTTCTAGTTGAATTTGCATGAGCTATGCTAAACGAAAAGGATTGTCCAAACTATCTTTGGGCTGAAGCTGTAAACACAGCTACATACTTGGTAAACAGATTACCATGTACAACATTAGAAGGAATGACCCCTTATGAAGCTTGGTGGGGAAAGAAGCCAACACTTGATCATTGCAAAGTGTTTGGATCAGTAGCGTATGCTTATGTACCATCACAACTGAGACATAAGCTTGAACCGAAAGCAGAGAAATATGTGTTCGTCGGATATGATGAAAAACAGATGGGTTATAGGTTATGGAGTCCTCTAACGAAACAGTTTATTGTTTCCAGAGATGTTACTTTTGATGAACAGAAAAGCTGGTATGCAGATCAAAGTCATACGACTGAAGAAATTGAAGAAGAGGTAAGAAGGAAAGAAAAAGGAAAATCAATTGTGCAGGTGAACAGAGATGAAGATCATATGCAGGCAAGTACGTCCAGGATCGGATCAGGTATGAGAAATGAAGATGAAGAAGTGTATTCAGACATTTATGAAGAACCAAGAAGGTCAAGCAGGACTAGAAGACAACCAAAAAGGTATTCATATGATACCTCATACATAACTCAGAAAGATTATGCATATATAATCAAAGATGATGAAGAACCATAGAGCTATGATGAAGCTAAAGGCAAGAAGCAATGGGAAGAAGTAATGAAAGAAGAAATCAGCGCACTGGAGGAGAACAAGACATGGGAACTTGTTCCGAAACCAAATGGTAAGAAAGTAATTGGAAATAAATGGGTTTTCAAAGTAAAGAAATTTGCAGATGGAAGGATAGCCAGATACAAAGCGAGGCTGGTGGTCAAAGGCTATGCTCAGACGCATGGCATAGATTACGATGAGACCTTTAGTCCGGTGGCAAGAATGTCAACCATAAGGACAGTAATTGCTGTAGCTGCATCGAAAGGATTATGGAAGCTAAGTCAGCTAGATATAAAGAACGCATTTCTGAATGGATACATTTCTGATGAAGTGTACATGGAACAACCTAAAGGGTTCGAAAGTTCCAGATACCCAAACTTTGTCTGCAGATTAAGAAAAGCACTTTATGGACTGAAGCAAGCTCCAAGAGCTTGGAATTACAGACTTGTGAAATATCTAAATGAACTTGGATATCAAAGTTCGAAGGCAGACACAAGTCTACTCATAAAGAGAACAGAAGAAGGTATGATCTACATTTGTATTTATGTAGATGACTTAATAATCACAGGAACCTCAGATGAAGGGATTACAGAAGTAAAGAAACTACTCGAAAGAGAGTTCAAGATCAGTGACCTAGGAAAGTTGTCATACTTTCTAGGAATGGAAATCACATACACAGATCATGGTGTATATGTTTCACAAGAAAGGTATCTCCTAAACTTACTAAAGAAGTTTAATATGGAGAATTGCAGAGAAGCTTCAACACCGCTTGAAGTAAATCATAAACTCAGCAGATACAGTGGTGCAGAGTTTAAAGATATGAAGAGATATAAGTCATTAGTAGGAAGTTTAATTTATGCTACGCTAACGAGACCAGATCTTAGTTATGTAGTGGGAGTTCTCTCACAATTCATGCATTGTCCGACAGATCAACATTGGGTTGCAGGACAAAGAGTTCTTAGATACATCAAAAGAACTATAAAAGAAGGATTATATTATCCTTTTATGTCAGATATAAAGCTGAAAGCATACAGTGACTCAGACTGGGCTGGAAGTCAAGATGACAGAAGATCAACGCACGGGTATATGATATACCTAGGAGATAAGCTGGTAAGCTTGTGTTCAAAGAAGCAACAAACAATAACGTTATCGTCAACAGAAGCCGAATACAAAGGACTCGTAGAAGCAACTAAAGAAATAATATGGATGCAGACCTTGTTCAAAAGCATGGGTATTGATCAAGGTATACCTATCATACATGGAGATAACATGAGCTCGTTGTATCTTGCAGCAAATCCAGTATTTCATGCAAGAACAAAGCACATAGAGATTCAGTATCATTTCTTGAGAGAAAAGGTAATGGAAAAAGATATAGAAATAGTATACACTCCGACAAAAGATCAGATTGCAGACATTTTAAAAAAGAGCTTGGATGGAACGAAGACAAACAGATTCAAAGAGATGGCAGGTATAAAAGAAAGAAAGATATATGAAAGATCGGAAGATGTCAAATTAGTGATTGAGGGGGAGCTGTTGAAGAAACACTCACGAATTTGACGTACAGACAAAGAAAGAAAAGAGAAGCAGAATCAAAGAAAATCAAAAGCCTTAGTGGAGGGACAAATCCACGACCGTTATGTACAGTACAGAATCTCCCAGGATCAGAGTTCGTTACACCGAATCAAACTGTACATAGAGAGAACGTGCATAGAAATAATAGAAGGGAAGTGCGAACAAGAACGTGCATGAGAAGAGCGCGCAGTATAAATAAGAGCACAAATAGAAGAAGAAAAGAGAAAAAAGGAGAGAGAGGGAGATGCCAGAGATCGCGTATGTAGAAGAAGACGCCAGAGATCGCGTATGTAAAGATGAATAACAGAAACCTGAAATGTCGGGTATTCATCTGAGAGAGATGGTAGGAAGGAACTACTCACTGTAGGAGAGTTTCTGTAGCTTGAGCAAGAAGAGGCCAAGCCTGTTTGTACACATCTTCTCTAATAGAAAACACATGTTCATGTGGAAATTCGCATGCACTGTTCGTATGTGAAGAAACCGATGTATTGTCATACTACGGTTAAAATAGTTAATAGTTAAAGTTTTCATAGTAAACATATTTCTAGTCAGTTACAGTTTCTCAGTAAACGAGTAATTTCCGGTAGAAGAATGAAGTAGATCTCGTAGAGTAATGCGAAGTTTTGTATGAGAGATAGCTCATTCTGTAGCTAGACATCTCTACTTTCAGTTGATTAAGGTTTCCGGTGGAAAAGATATCTACACACAGCACAAAGCCTGACCGGAAAGAGGTTGTCTGAACTAGTGGAGTTTTTCCTTAAACTTCAGGAAGAGTTCAGTAAGTTAAGGAAGTTCGCGCATCACTCCCTTACTTCA
The DNA here is from genome assembly GCA_020310875.1 of Ceratopteris richardii. Classification (NCBI taxonomy): domain Eukaryota; kingdom Viridiplantae; phylum Streptophyta; class Polypodiopsida; order Polypodiales; family Pteridaceae; genus Ceratopteris; species Ceratopteris richardii. The sequence goes on along the minus strand of CM035407.1, from coordinate 81,728,404 downwards.
TAGACATTCACTTGAAGTTATTATAAAAAGAATTGAAGTTCATTCCGGTACGATTCCGGTACGATTACGGTGTCAGTCCAGTGACAGTCTGCTGAAGTTTCGGTGAAACTTTTCAGTGAATTTAGAAGCGCAGTCTTATACGTTGAGCATCAGAAACCTTGCTAAGCTATTGACTGATTACAGAGGTGTTCTAAATCACTCTAGCTTAGTTCTTCTTGGGCATGGCGATTTCTACAGGCTTAATAAGGTTCAGCCTTTGTCGCGTCGACAAGAAGTGGTATCAGAGCAAAAGAAGGATACCACACATCCGCAACACTTGCAAATATGTTTTCATCCTCAAAGACCATGCCTGATAGTTGTTCCTGTCCAATTTATCCATGAAAGAATGAAAACCATCTCCCATTTTACCTTAGCTTTGCTCTGATACCACTGTTGGGATAGATGGATGGAGACTCCAAGTGATGAGTAGGTACTACCAAATCCTGCTTAGTACCAGCCCTTTGTGACTTCAGAGTTGATATGTGGGCCCTCTTAGCTTTCCAATGACACCATAAAAGTTCCTATGTACTTTGGAAACGATGTATGAAAATATTGAATCAAAATAGACTACTTCCAAATAGAAGACTCAATGAAAACCTTCTATTTTTTATCATACACCTGTTGCTTGTAATGCTCAGTGCTACTAGTACAGTAGGAATTGGAAAAATTCCTTTTAGAGGTATCTAACTAGCTTAGTAAGCTAGTAATTTCAAGTGAAATCACTTGAAATGATCCACTATACACAGAGCAATCAATTTAGCAAATAAACCATTACCCTTGATTTTTTAGGACCTCTGCAGAGTTTGACCAGTGAGTGCTTTGACGTGCTTTTCTCCAAATTGGCTGAATGGATTTGCTTCAAAATTTTTCAGCATGTATATAGATTCAAGCTGATTTCAATAAGCTATAGATCATTGAAATTGGTTGAGAAATGACTGAGATATAAGAAGCACAAGTTGACAGTTAAGAATGACTATAATAGAGAGATCATAGATGAACAATGTAGATGTATTGTATTAATGAACAATGTTGTACAAGATCATAGGCTTGGTAATCATAGCCTTATGATGGAGAGTACTGTAGGCTACAATGTAGGCCTTACACACATACAAAATGGCAATGAAGAGCTTGAATAATGAAGCTACAACCTGGGAACTTTTCTAGTGACTATATATAAGTGTTGTATTCAATTTTGAATTTGAATTCAACCTTTGGCTCTCTCTAAAAGTGATCCTTCATTCTAGGAGATATTCCCTCAATGTAGTGGTTACTTTCCTAACTAACAAGTCCACGACTTTGGGTAGGTGATTACAAATATTCTCAAGTCAAAAGAAATGACTTTTACAAAGGTAAAGGGATAAGTTTTCACTAGCAATGATTTCCATGGAACTTCATATCTTTATGATCCTCAAGCCAAATGTGTGGGCTTGGACTTTGCACCAACAAAGAACAAATAGTAAAATTTGCATTGGAAAATGGTGTCAGTCCACATCAACATCATTGGGCAATTGGTGGACTTGGAATCCCATTTTGCATGATTTTGGAAAGTATAAAGAACTATCAGACTGCAAGAATTGGAATAGCACCTAACAAGTACTTGGAATATGAAGAAGATATATCAGTTACAAAGGAACTCTTTGAGAAAGCTAATCTGAAGTGGAGAAACATGTGGTTAGATGCCAATAAGGATTGTAGAAAAAATTTGAAAGAGGCTCCTTTAAGAGAATGGTTAGACTATTTGAGCAGGAGAAATGAAGGCTTGATCCCAGCAAGATGTTTGAATTTTCCTAAAATAGCAGGACCCAAGAGAGGATCATGGCCAACTAAGAAATACATGGTAGATACAACAAAGTCTGTTATATCAACATACAAAGATGTCAATGATCCAACTTGTATATAAATTGTACGAATCATGAGGTTAATCCTCACTTGTACAGAGACTTTCACCGATACAGATGTGAGAATACTCAACTATATAGGATTTACCTCACCAATAGATGCATTACTTTTTGATATGAGTGAGACACCTGATAGAATATGTCTCATGGCATACTATAGCAGAATTGTATTTTTGGGAAGCCATTACTTACAAATTTTTGAGGACGCCTTTGACTATGGATTTTTTGAAAGAGAATAATTTTTTTTTGGGAATTTATCAATAGTTACTAAATCAAGATTGACTGCTTATGAAGATGCGTATATAGAATATTTACAGAAGGATGTGATAGACAAACTAGAGGCAATAGTACAGTGGAGGAAAGCTCTAAATTTGATAGAAAGGAAAAGCCATGATTTACTTGCACAAGTATATCTGAGGAAAAAGAAGTGAAGGAATGTTGAAGAAGAGATTTTTTGTCAATCCACAACCAAAAAGTCTAGGAGGGAAAGAAAATGTTAGAATATGATTTTTTGTAAGAAAAACCCATTATCTTGCAAAATATTTATCAGAATGTTGTAAAAATGAGGAAGACTCTTCCTCATAGATAGAAGAAGCCATATATATTTTTTGAGAATTTTTAGAGGCTCTTCAAGCACATATTTTTAGATTAGAAATTGAGAGGACCAAATTTCAAGTGTGAAAAAGGACACTTGAAAAAGTATAAAGGACAAAATCTTGTATTTTGAAGGGGTTATATCATTAGTACTCATGTGACATGTGAATGAAGAGCTTCAGTTAGAAAAACGTGTTTCTCTTTTCTTGAAGTGTTTATGATTGATTCATGAGTCTTTCTTATGTGTTATCCATGGAATTTTCTTGTCTTAACTTGTGTATTACTGAGTGGAGTTTGTAAGGAGAGGTGATTATCAGTATATTGAGTGTTTAGAAGCACAAGATCATTGCTGGAAATGGAAATTCTCAATTTTATCAAAATCGCTATTGTCTCATCTGGGTGATACAACTACTCAAAATTATTTTTGAGTTGATATTTCTATTCTACAAGAAAAATTTCACACTTTAGGCACAAGAATGAGTGAAAAAGCTATTGAATAGCTCTAGATACATGAAACCCTAGTTTTCCTACTCCTTCAAATTTTTCTTAGGAATCAGAATTGCTTTTACATTTTGTTGGATTCCATTTACTAGAAGGGGATGTGGTCTTAGTATATTTCTCAAATTGAAAAATTTAAGATGTGAAGTTAATCTTTTATGCTATGATGATTGGAGAGGACAACTCCAAAGAATAACAAACAAAGGGCTTCCACTTCTCTTCACTCGTCAAGCCATTGAGGGCTGTTTGGATGATGTCTTCCTCTTCTATCTTGCATCCAACTGATGCTAGCTAATCTTGAAGCTCCTTGATCTTCAATGTATACTCACTAATGCTTTGGTTTGAGCTTTTCTTCATGTTGTTGAGCTCATTCTTGATTTGCATCTTCCGAGACCTTGTTGAGGTAGCATGCACCTTCTCCAATGCTTCCCAAACTTCCTTTGATGTCTCTAGGCTTTTCACATGACCAATCATAGTGTTAGAAATAACTTGTGAAATGAGGAACATCACCCTTCAATTCCTCTCTTCCCAATTTGCAAATTGTCTCCTTTGTGTTGGAGTGATGTTGGGATCTTGAAGGTCCACTAGTTGTGGGTCATCTCTAGTAACTAAACTCCATAAACCTTTACCTTTAAGGTAATTTGTCATTCTATACCTCCAAGACTGAAAATTATCTTTATCTAACTTCTAAACTTGCTGTCCTAGATCAGCCATTGAAAACTTCCAAGTTTGAAGTTTACCTCAATATGTTGTGGTGCTCTATCTTAACTTCATGAAGCTCCCCCTTGATTTGTAGCACCTCTTTTGCTTTACTTCAGTTCCAATGCTTTGCCTCTTCAAGATCCAATGATCTATTGTTGAGATTTGATACCAACTGTTGGAGAATTCCTCTCTTATATGCAATGGAAAGTGTAGAAGACCTTCTTAGGATCAAGACTTTTACCTATATCTGAACCTTAGAATCAAAACTGGTATCAATTGAAGAAGAAAATGAATTTCAGGCTTTGGTCCTCAAACTAGACACTAATATCTTTCAAATGAGCTATCAAAAACTCAATTTGGAGTAGTTTTGGTTCCGCAACTCTTTGCCTAAAAATAGGCTGCCTATCCACTTAGTTAGGCTGAAAATGGGGCTTCACTAAAAACTTAATAACTCACAGAAAATGATGAATTTGACAAAACTATTTTAGATAGAGGAAGTACATAAGATAATATTTCCAATGAGTATTTAAATTCTAAAATTAAATACATGAATTGAGAGATATGACTCTCACAATTAGGCTACCTAGAAATTGGTATGCAACTATGTATAGTCCATGAGACTGTAAAAAACAAAAAGGCTAAAAACAAATGAACTACCCTTGCCTCTTTTGTAGCCAAGTGACCACTAGCTCTCACGATGACTTCATGAGCTCTTCTCCATAACTCCTCCACAACTTTGAGCAGCCACTCTTCATGTTTGTTTCAGTTTTTGGATTGATTCTCTATTGGCCTCCACTACTTGCTGAAGTAAATGCTTCCATTTTTCATGTTTGTATTTTCCTTCTATTTGACAAAAATCCTTTTTGCAAAATATATACGACCTTTCTTCTTTATTTTTTAAGAGGGGTGGCATGGCATTGTACATTCTCTAATAAAATGATCTCTTCTACATCTATAGCATGGTCCCTAGGTGCAGGTGGTCTTGCTACAGATCTTCCAGGAGCTTGAGCTCTAGGAGCTATATACATGAGGTTGGCATATTCTAATCTATAAGCATTTCCATAGCTATCATGTTCATAATATTATTGTTCATAAGAAGATTCATAATCTATGAGATTTTGATCATAGGGGTAGTAATCTCCATAGCTATGTTCATAACCTTGTTTTATATTTTTCCTACTAATCAATGGTGGCATAGGTACTATAGCTCTCTCAAGGTTTTCTTTCTATTGTTGTACTTGACAAGTACTACATTTTGAGGATGTGGGGACTATTTCCCTTGCATGAGTTGAGGTTGGTTGTATCCTTAATGCTCATATGGTCTTGGAGCCATGGTTGGTCCTTAATATGGAGCATATCTTGGAGCCTCCTTGCCTTGTTCTCCCAATGAGTATCCAAATGGTCTGTATTGAGGTGGTGGGATTGGTCTAGATTGCCTCTTATAGGGGAATTTTCAGCGGTATGGTTGGTAAATCTCTTCTCAATATGATAATATAAACTAGGTCCTTGTGTTGGCTGCCTATTATATTGATATGACTATGGGGGAACATGTTCTCCTCTTGCACACACATGAGATGGATGGTGACCTCCATCGTGCACGCATCTCCTTAGCATGGACTTCTCTTAGGGGTTGTTTTGGATAATTGTTTTGGCTTTTTTGATTTTGGACACCTAGGCTTTTAGCTACTAACTTTGCCAATTCCTCTATGTTGTTAGATTAGGAAGATACATTGCTTGATGTGCCATCACTTTTTGGATGAGGTTTATGGAATTTTTAAGTCATTTGCTAAGTTTTCTTCCAAATCTATACACTCTCTTAGACATTCATTCAATGTCTGTAATCATTTTTATACTAAGGTTCTTAAATTTCCATTGCTTAGGCCATCTAGGAACAAGGATGTCATTTTTTGCTAGGTAGGCCACTCAATTATGGGGCATCTGTCCACATATTGATTAAATTGCATGGCAGCTAGTCTCATAGATTCATTAGGAGCTTTCTTAAAACTATGGATAAGGGAAGAGGAGTTATGTTTGATATCCCTCTTAGTGAATTCACCAATAAATTCTTCAAAGAATTGTTCTATGTTAATGAATCGATTGGGATTCAAGGTTTGGAACCAAGTCAAAGCAGTTCTAGTGAGAGAGAAACCAAAAGACTCATATTGGATAAAAAATTCATCTACATGTTCAACACGCAACACTTGTTTAAATTATGCAATGTGATTGTAAGTGTCTCCAAAATCATCATAGTGATTCCTTATGCCTGAATAGGTCTTAGCCTTTTGCCCATGTCAAGGGTTCTAGGGATGATTTGAATCATAAGATGCACACCTTGTCTTCTACCTTGTGGGAGTCTTAAAGGAATGGGAGGTTTGTTCATTGTCTCATTCCCCAAGTGGGTATTTGGTATGGTGTTGGTACTTGGTATGTAGTAAAGTGAATGTGTTGTCTAATAGGGACACGCAGTTGACTAGTTTGACCTATGAATGGGTTCTCCTGACTTTGTTTCTACCCTTGAGGGTGTTACGAGCTGGTTGTCTGATCCTTGGGTGGGAATATTGGCAAGCCCAAGTATTTTAGTCTAGATCTCTCTAGATCATTGACTTCCCAATACCTTCTCTTATTTTGGTCTAGATAAGTGACTTGGAAGATTCTTCAAGATCATGTAGCTCATAAATGGTGGTAGGATTGGTGCTTTCTCCCCATAAGGGTGAAGTGGCTTGCAACAATTTGTTAGTTCCAACTATGAAATAGAAGTCCATCAAGTAATCATCTTGAGGGATTTTATCCCCTCTCCAAACATTCACTACTACAGATCTTCCTCTCGGGGTTGTCACTACTTCTCTATTATCATTTCCAATGGGGTTACTAGGTTCCTCAATTTCTCCTCTTTCATTGATTCTCTCAAAATGTTCAGTCACTAAATATAGCTATCCTTGCTTGTCCATGTAAAATCCTCCCTCAAATTTCACAGCTAGTCTGGGTAAAACTTTTGATTCCATGGTATTTCTAAGCCTTTCTATCAACCTATTGAGTCCATCCAAATAAATAGGAACTCCGTGCAAGTTTGTAGAGACATACTGCATGGAAGTTCCATACTCTCCTTTTATTGTTGACATGAGTTCCACAGAATGGATACAACTATGCATATCTTCAAAGGCCATGATTGATTCTTCTTTTGAGTCAATAGATAGGTTGGAGTAGATGGAGTGAATACTCTTTTGAATTACACTCCTTGTTGAAGATATTATGCTTATTTGAATCCGTAGGATATGTCAATATCAAAGTTCATTCACAATAGGCCTAGGTTGGTTTTTATATTTTTTTATTTCCTTCACTTTGTTCTTCTATTATCCTTTCAGGTCTTGGAAATGGTTGGACTACTACTTCGGTGTTAGAATTTCTTTACAAATTTTAGTTCCACCCTACTTAGGGTTCAATTTCCAATTTTCTCGATACATGATACTTGAAGTTTAGATAATACATGATGCTTGGAAAACATACGATACACAATACTAGATATGTTGCTATGATACTTGTGTTTTAGGTGATACACGATAGGACAACACTCATGATACACCATCTTAAGATGATACACGATACTCATTATGAGCGATACCCAATACCGAGATGCATGATACAAGATACTTCCTTGGGGTGATACTAGATACTCAAAAATACACGATACATGATACTTGAACTCCATGATACATGATACTCAAGAGTATCAATGATACACGATACCCAAAAATGGCGATACACAATACTTGGATAGTATCGACAAAATGCAATACTTAAGGTCACGATACTCGGCTAGGCAACACATGATACTTGTGTATCATGACACACCTGTTAGACGGCCGCCGAATAAGGACAATTGTACTTAGACAGAGGTTTTTAATGTAGAAAGAACCCTTCTGGAAGTACGCGGTAAAGAAAGATTCGCGCAAGCCTTGTAACAAAATTCTATTTAAAGCAATGAAAAGGGACGAGAGAGAGAGAGTCCCGTTTTGGGGAAGTTGCTAGTGTATTGTGAGAGTCCCGTTTTGGGGAAGTTGCGAGTGTATTGTGAGAGCCCTGATTTGGGATTAACTCTTCTACTGTGTGCAAACGAGTAGAGTATCTTGGTTCTGTCCTGTTTTGTGCGCCTTATCTGTGTAATCATTTGACTGCGTAGGCGTGATACACTGTGGCGTTACGAGTTGGTACTGCGATTGTGAGATTCTGTTCGGTAACGAGTTAAAGAGTCCCCTGTGTTTTGGGAATTGCACGTATAGTGTTGTATGTGTAGAACAAGAGTAACTCTGTTCTGTTTCGTCGGCTCCATTCCCTCTCCTGTGTATATGCTTGTGTGCGTATGTGCGTTATACGCAGTGTTACGAATTGATACTGTGTTGCAGAGATTTCACCCGGTAATGATTGAAGTATTTCCTAAGCGTTAGTCGACAGGAATGCGTTTGTCTGATCGTTCTTCTGTGAAGCACAGAAGCATAGAGAACTAACATGGTTCGGTTGTGAGCTATGAATCTCTGTGAATGACTGGGTAGGTAGTATATCTGTGTTCAGATTAGTACCAATAGTGTTCTGAATACGAGTAGAAGGATGATAAAGTGCGTGACAAGTTATGGTCAGTAGGTCTTGCGATTTGAATGTGGTACTCGGTAAAGTCGTAAATTGTGCAGAAGGATTTCGTGGTGTGGTCGTGTTAAGTTACCAGCAGTGCGCTTTGTGTATTAATTCTCAGTCCGGACTACTGCTCAACTGTTATAGCAGGTAGATCTTGGAGTACGGGATTATAAGACGTTGATAGCCTTGGTTGATCAGAAACAACTACTGAGCTAAGACGCGCTGACCGAGTGACGAGCGAGTGAGAAGTTGGGAAAATAGTATAGGGCCTCTGTCTAACAGACCCCTACCACTCCCAAGGACCCACTTGGCTAGAATCAGTTTATTCTTACGGTGAAATTGAATACAGAGAAGGAGAGACTCGGAAATATCTGGTACGCAGGTGTGGAATCAGATTCTGGAGTCTCTGAAGGATTGTTGTTTAAAACTAGTAATTAATAGCTGCGGTAGGCAGTTAACAGTTAAGTAATAGTAAACGAAGATTACCTTTAACATTTGGCGCCGTCTGTGGGAAAGTGGCATCCACTTGCCGGCTCTCTGGCCCAGGTGCCTACGAGAAAGTGGCAACTGATTACCAGTCTCTGCGGTAAAGTAGCATTTGATTACGAGTCACTTGTAAGACAGTGGCATTAGAGCGCTAACGGTTTGTAAGAAGCAAACATCCAGCAACATTTGCTTCACTGACAGTAGCAACAAATCCAGATTGTTGCAAACTGCTCAGATAGTATCACTGGGCAATGATACATGCCGGTCACTCGATCGGGCGAAACATATCCTAAGAATCGTCAGATTGAAGCACGAAAATCACAAAAGATAGCCTCGGGAGAAGTAGGTATAACTAGATCTGACGAAGGGGTCAAGAAAAGTGGAAACGTTACAACTGATTCCGGTCATATTCCGGTAGAACGGTCAACGCCTTCGATACATTCTGATGCTACTTCGACTCAGCCTATCGAAGATATAGCAAGTCCAGACTCTATCAAAACGCCGTTGGAACCTAGTTTAACAATATCAGATAAAGATTTAGAGTTATCCACGGTCAGAAATACGTTAGAAAAATTCGGTAAAAGTAGTAAAACAGGGCATTCTGACCCAATTTCGGTTCATTCCGGTGAGATTCCGGTGATAGACTCACCGATCGCTGGCAAAGGTTTAGCCTTTTTTGCGGAATCATCAGCTCAACCTTCGTGTTTGGAAGAAAGATTTCGAATATTAGACATCCAGAAGGAAGGAAAGCTGTTCGAAACAGAGATCCGAAGCATCTTAAGTCGACACAGCACACCGGAAAACGCACCATCCGGCGATACAAGTCCCGATAGTTCACCCAATCAATCCCGAGATATAGAAGGAAACCCTGAACCCTTCACAATGAGCGGGCAACACCAACAACAACAACATCAACAACAACAGCTAGGACCGCCAAGACCGCCTCCAACAGGGGTAACCTACACGAAATTCGGTGGATTCCCAGGAGACGACCCAGACGCCCACGTACGAACTTTCGAGATAAGTTATGCAGTTCTTAACCATCCACCAGATCAGGCGTATAAGGCCATTGTTTTTCAATCGACACTGATCAATGAAGCGGCGAGATGGCTCACGGAATATGATATCAATCATTTCGGTACTTACGATGCAGTACGAGACGCCTTTTTACAGCGATTCAGACTAAAGAAGAATCCCGCTGAAATCTTTGAGTATCTACAGAACAACAGACAGAAGGTAAATCAGACCGTCCAGGAGTACGCTACCCTCTTTAGAACACATTTACGGCAGATACCACAGGCTCACGCTAATCTACCTGATGATGTCATCTCTCAATGGTTTATCAATGGATTAACCCCACAACTGAAGCAGATCATGATCATAAGGTGTGTCGGAGCTATGACCTTGGATGCCGTCATTGCAATGGCTCTACAGCTAGAATCCAAGGTTGGTGGATTTTCAGAAGACTTGGAATGGTTAAAAACAAACAAAAATATGGCTGAAGATATCACCAGGCAAGTATACTGCACCACATGCAAAAATTCGGGGCATACAAGTGCCAACTGTGCACTGAACCAAGTGTTTTGCGCTATCTGCAACACTACCGGACACACCACCGAAAACTGTGTCTACAACGCTAGAATACAAGGGACAGCAACCGTCAATGCAGTCATCCAAGAAGATGGCCAACCAGTAAATCACTATGTGCCTCCGCAACAGAGAAACAATCAACAACAAGGATATCGGAACTACCGAGGACAGAGAAACAACACTTATAATGCCAACCGATGGCAGAATGGACCACCACCGGAAAACCCTGAGTTACCACCTCCACGCTGTCATTTTTGTGGCGAATTCGGCCACATTAGAAGGTTTTGTAAAGACGCAATGGAGTATGATCAAAGAAAGAAGGAACGCCAGAATCCAATGGCCAACATGGTAAAAATTACACCGATCGAGACACAGACTGCTACAGTCCAGACCCGTTCCGGTAAACAACTTTAGTCGGCAGCAGAAATCTTTGAACCAGGGATACAAGAACAACGAAGGATGTATAACAAAGCTAGTCACTGGACCACAACAGAACCACCAGTGTTCCCCGAACCTATTCCGGTGACTCAGGCTTCTTCATCAAAGGACGAAACAACACAAAAGGATGCATCAGTAGGGCCATCATCATCAGTAGAGACAACAGCAGACACTTCTGCGTCAGTAGAGCCTTCAAGTTCAAAAGAACAAGACAGTCAAGCTCAACAGGCCTGGGAAATTTTGTCCAAGGCATCCATCACTCTGCCTCTGGGCCAGCTACTGGCCTTAGTGCCCGGGATCCGACAACAGTTTCAGCAACAATTCAGTCCAGTACCTTCTTGCATTCCTACGACAGCCGCTGTTCAACCGGAACCTGATGCTGCGATTGACCATGCATTGCCTTGATCACAGTATGGTATAAGAATCAGAAGATCACGCAAGTATTGATTGATGGAGGCTCAGGCGTAAACATTGCGATCACAGCATTATGCAAAAAGCTAGGCTGGACCGAAATCGAACCAGTGCAATTCTTTGTTCGAATGGCGGATCAATCGAGAGTCCATCCTGTAGGACTTGTGCGGAATGTACCCATCACTCTACAAGGAACAACTTTCAAGATGACTTTTGTCATACTAGATCTACACAAATCCACTTTGGATTACAATCTTCTTTTCGGCCGACCTTGGCTGAAGCATGCGAAGGTAATACAGGACTGGTCTGCACAAGAGCTTACATTCAAGGATGCCCATCGTAAATATGTGGTGAAACTAGATGCTATGCAATCTTGCGAACCTCACGCCAGACCATACTTTGCTGAACCAGTTCATATGTTAGATGGACTGTCAGATGATGAAGAAGAGCAATTTCTGAAGAGTAATGCCGATTTAATGTCTCTAGGAACTGTTGACCTACAATCCGCCATAGATAACTGGAAAACGTCAGTATGTACAGTAGTAGCTATCACCGAAAAGTCGATCCAGGAAGATGCTTCCTCAACCCATGACGACGAATTACAACCACTGTTCAAGCCAACAGATGATACAGAGAAATCTCAACAATTTTATGTTCCAGAAGACCAGCTGATCACGTACAATCTAGGAGATAGAGACCATCCACGACCTGTGAAGATGAGGCAGAACTTACCGGAAACATTTAAGGAGGATTTGATTAAACTTCTTCGCGAATTCGCAGACGTCTTTGCATGGGATTACAAAGACATGAAAGGATTAGATCCGCGCATCTATCAACACAGGGTCATGTTGAAACCGGAAGTGAAACCAAAAAGACAACCCAGCTACAGAATGAACCCCCATTATGCATCACAGGTAAAAGCCGAACTTGATAGACTATTAAAAGTCGGATTCATTGTACCAGTAGAACACGCTGAATGGATCTCGCCCATCGTGATCGTGCCAAAGAAAAACAAGCAGTTACGAATCTGTGTGGATTACCGGAAATTAAATGCAGCAACAGTACCAGATCCTTTCCCGATCCCCTTTTTGGATACCATGCTCGATAGAGTCGCAGGTCATGAAATGTATTCATTTTTAGATGGATACAGCGGGTACAACCAGGTTAGAATGGCTGAAGAGGATATACCAAAAACTGCCTTCATTACCAATTGGGGTGTTTTTGCCTGCACAGTAATGTGGTTCGGATTGAGAAATGCACCAAGCACATTTCAAAGATGTATGCAGGAGATATTTTCTCCTTATCTCACTTCATTCATGCAAGTCTACCTCGACGACTTCTCAATCTTTGGGAAGATGATAGCCCATTTGTTTCACCTACGATGCTGTTTTCAGAAGTGTAGAGAATATAGACTCTGCCTTAATCCCAACAAATCCGTGTTTGCAGTTTCATGTGGCAAACTACTTGGGCATATTGTATCTGCCCAAGGTATCCGAGTGGACCCAGATAAGATTTCCGCGATTTTAGAAGCCCCAATACCCACGACTCCGAAAGAAGTAATGCGCTTTATGGGACAAATACGGTGGCATGGCAGACACTTGCGGTGGCTTGCTCACCTAGCAGTACCACTGAACAGGCTAATCGCAAAGACTCCCAGACAGTTTGAATGGACTGAAGAATGTCAAACTACATTTGATCGACTCAAGTATATCCTGACGCACGCTCCAATTTTACAACCACCGGACTGGGACAATCCGTTCCATGTTTTTGTCGACGCTTCAGATATTGCAATCGGCAGTATTCTGATGCAGCAAACAGATAAGTGGTTTCGCCCTGTTTATTACGCCAGTAGACGACTGGCACCAGCAGAAAAGAACTATTCCACCACTGAAAGAGAATGCCTAGGATTGATCTACTCAATCAAAAAGTTCAGACATTACCTACTAGGCCGGAAATTTACCTTTCACGTGGATCATGCTGCCCTTGTTTATCTAGTAAGACAGCAGCACTTAGGAGGACGATTAGCACGATGGGTGCTACTTTTACAAGAATTCGACTATGATGTCATTCACCGACCCAGAAATGCACATGCCTTAGCAGATTTCTTCTCACGCCTAGATTCCGGTGAAGCTCCGGTAGGAATAGATGACACGACTCCTGCGATTTATAATGCTGAACCACTACCTGATGAGACGCCCAACTTACAAACACCACCTACATACTATGATCAGATTCTAACTTTCCTCACCGAAGGACGCTTTCCAGCTGAGACTGCCAAGGCGGTTCGAAGAAAAATCGCAGTTTTTAGCCGCCGATTTCGGTTAGTTGCTGGAGAACTGTATTATACAGATCATACCGGAATCCTACTTTGCTGTATTCCACCACATGAAGTTAACTCAGTTATCACTTTGGCTCACTCAATTCCTTCCGGTGGCCATTTTGCAGCAGACTTAACTCACCGAAAAATTCTGCAAGGAGGACTCTGGTGGCCAACTATGTACAGAGACATCTCACAGTTTGTTAGACAATGCGATGCTTGCCAAAGAACTGGTCAGCCTTTACAATGGCATCTTTTTCCCCTACAACCCATCTTACCATTAGAACCTTTTCAGAAATGGGGTTTAGATTTTATCGGGCCAATTACACCTCCAGCAGTATCCAGTAACAATCGATACATACTGACTTGCACAGATTACGCAACTAGATGGGCAGAAGCTTGGGCTTTGCGATCTGCTACAGCAGTTACGGTAGCAAAATGTCTACTCACGGATGTCTTTCCACGATTTGGTTTACCACTGGAAATTGTCTCAGATCAAGGCACTCATTTTGTAAACAATTTAATGAAGGCTCTCACACAGTCCTTCCAAGTCACACGTAAATTTAGCTCTCCTTATTATCCACGTGCCAATGGATTGGCTGAAAGTACAAACAAAGCGCTGATAAACATCCTCCGGAAGTTGATCATGGAAACACCGGAAAGATGGGATCAACTACTACCTGCAGTATTATGGGCATACCGAACTACATATAAAGTAACAACAGGCTTGACACCTTTCAAGCTAGCTTATGGCTTAGAAGCAATCGCTCCCATGGAAGTAGTCATCCCAAGTTTGCGGGTAGCACTCACTCAGAAGATGCTACCGGAATCTTCACTGACAGCACGAATGGACGCACTCAGAGAACTTGATGAGCACCGATGGCTCAGTTTTTTAACTATGCGCGAAGTTCAACTAAGGCAAGCTAAGACACACGATCGATATTTGAAGACGCCAATCTTTTCGGTAGGACAGCTTGTACTCTTCTATAACGCAAAATCGGACAGAGCAGCAGGAAAATTCAAACTACGATGGTTCGGCCCTTTCAAGATCTCAGCACAAGTAGGTCCGGCAACTTTTCGGTTGACTACGTTGACCGAAATTCCACTTCCAAAAGTAATTAATGGATCGAAGTTGCGGCCGTATTATCCCACTACCAGTACGCCTTAATTATTCGGCGACGAGCCACGTTTTGTATAAATTTTTATGTTTTGCTTTTAGCCGTCTTTTGTACAGATCTTGATGATACCAGCCGCCTCTCCCTACCGGTCATTCAGTACGCACGCTAGCATGCAAACCGTATCATTCCCGCACCACACAATGATACTCACCCCCACACCGTGTTCTCCATATTTAAACCCCTGAAGTTGCGCCAAAAACCGCTATTGTGTTTTCGTGATTGTGTGTGTTATCCCAGTATTCTGTGTTTTCTGTAAGTGTGCACTGTGAACACCATGGAAGCGCTAGCCAACTACGCTTCTTTCCGCGACGGTATCCCTACAGACGTAGGCGAATACCTGAGATGCAGAGGGTTGGCCAACTTCGCTGAGTTGCCTTGGCACTCAGTGGAAGCCCATCCCTTCTCCGCACAGATCATCCAAGCCATTGCCCAAATCTCCGCCACCGAGCGACAGTGGGTCTTCCTTTCCCTCCCAGAAAGAACCGTCATCACCTTCCAAGCCTTTGCCGACGCCTACCGCCTCACCCCGCAAGGCCGCGAAAATGGCCCTACCATCACTGTAGCCCGTATGACCGAACTCTTTCCCCGTTCCTCATCAAACGAATACGCCATCCTATGCCGCCCAGAACCCGAACGATCCGCCCTCCAGTTCCTTGTAGCCATCCTTAACTTGCAGAAACGAACATATGGCATCTCTCGCCCCTTCTACTCCGCCTTAGACTTAGCTGCCCGCGAACCTGTAAATTTTGCCTCTTACTTTTTCCTTAGAATCCATAAAGAATGTGTAGCTATCGTAAAACAGCTCCAAAAGGGTTCTACCCCCCACTCTCGCCTTCCACACATCATCTCCTTCCTCTTCCCAACCATCCTCGCCGCACAACCCCCACCCGCAGGCCCCGCACTTCGACACGAAGAGTCCGCACAACCCATCGAGGACACTGAAGAAGAAGACGAAGAAATTAATCAGCTCTTCCGTACCAAGCGAATTCGGATCAGTTCCTCGGAAAGTGAAGTCCAAGGATCCGCCGGAAAAGATCAGGAGACCAAGCCAGACGACCAAGAGGAAACATACCACGACACCACCACACACATCGAAACATCGACGGAGCAACCAGATCAGCAGGATCAAGCAGAGACAGAATTAGTATCCACAGAAAAAGAATCTGAGCAGCACCAGGACGAACAGGAATCGGCCACCAAAGCACTGGATCAACTCATCGACGCCATCAACCAGACAGAAACCATACAACAAACACTCGCCAAGGTAAACCCCTCAGATACCGTCCTCCCTACACCACCTCCTGCCAAACCCCTACCCCCACCGGAACCACCCCTCCCACCCACCAATGAACCCGCAACATCTTCCTCTTCCTCCCCTAACTACTCTCCGCCAAACTCCCAGCAACTACTCACCAACACATCCTCTCAACCTCTTCGTCCTCCACCACCACCGCCACATAACGCATTCTCGGAACTTGCCGCCATGGGGCAGTTCCTCATCCAGTTATCACACCAGCTGCCCGCCCAATTTACGGCAGCCACGGACCACCTGAAACTCGAATACCAGCACAAGGTAGACACCCTGGAAGCCGACATCGCCCCCCTCCAGGAAGAATTTGATGCCGTAAAGACCGAGAATCATCAACTCCGGACACAACTAGCAGAACTCGAAGCACGAGTTTCGACAGAGCAGACGCTAGTACAACAACGAGATGCAGCCCTGGACCAGCTCGCTGCCAAAGACCAACTCATCCACGACGCACATGAGGAAATTCGAACACTGAAGGCCGCCCTTCAAGAACAAGAAGGTATCAATGTATCTCTCGAAGAATTGATCGCAGACACGAAGCGTCAATTACAAGAAACCACCCAGAAGATGCAGGAGCAACAGAAAGAAGCTGACCAAGTTCAAGAGCAATTACGGCGAGCCGAAGAATGTGCTGATACGGTCAACCATATTCTCAAACACCAACTACTAAAGGAAGGTCAATACCAAAAAGATATTGAAAGGACGCGCAAAGAACGAGATTCGCTAAAGAGAACTCTGGATTTCCAAACCCAACAGTTTGAACGCAACGACAACCAAATACGCAACCAGAAGGAGTGCATCAGAGAAATGCAGACCAAACTGACGGAAATAACGACAGCCCGAGATGCGGCATTAGCCAACGACTTTTATCTCCAGGAGGCTTTTCTTCAAACCCAAGCCCAAATTTTGTTAAATCAAGCCATAGCCCTCAGTGCAGTCAGAACCGACGCCCAATTATTAGAACCTACCACCTTAGTGCAAATGTTAGAAACCCTCAAAAAGAAAATTACCCGGACATTTAGGCTCGCCCGAAGTATGTACTTAGAAGGTATAGTATCCGAACCATAGGTACTTGCGGGTTCGAGTCCACCGTGCGTGCCAGTGTTAGACGGCCGCCGAATAAGGACAATTGTACTTAGACAGAGGTTTTTAATGTAGAAAGAACCCTTCTGGAAGTACGCGGTAAAGAAAGATTCGCGCAAGCCTTGTAACAAAATTCTATTTAAAGCAATGAAAAGGGACGAGAGAGAGAGAGTCCCGTTTTGGGGAAGTTGCTAGTGTATTGTGAGAGTCCCGTTTTGGGGAAGTTGCGAGTGTATTGTGAGAGCCCTGATTTGGGATTAACTCTTCTACTGTGTGCAAACGAGTAGAGTATCTTGGTTCTGTCCTGTTCTGTGCGCCTTATCTGTGTAATCATTTGATTGCGTAGGCGTGATACACTGTGGCGTTACGAGTCGGTACTGCGATTGTGAGATTCTGTTCGGTAACGAGTTAAAGAGTCCCCTGTGTTTTGGGAATTGCACGTATAGTGTTGTATGTGTAGAACAAGAGTAACTCTGTTCTGTTTCGTCGGCTCCATTCCCTCTCCTGTGTATATGCTTGTGTGCGTATGTGCGTTATACGCAGTGTTACGAATTGATACTGTGTTGCAGAGATTTCACCCGGTAATGATTGAAGTATTTCCTAAGCGTTAGTCGACAGGAATGCGTTTGTCTGATCGTTCTTCTGTGAAGCACAGAAGCATAGAGAACTAACATGGTTCGGTTGTGAGCTATGAATCTCTGTGAATGATTGGGTAGGTAGTATATCTGTGTTCAGATTAGTACCAGTAGTGTTCTGAATACGAGTAGAAGGATGATAAAGTGCGTGACAAGTTATGGTCAGTAGGTCTTGCGATTTGAATGTGGTACTCGGTAAAGTCGTAAATTGTGCAGAAGGATTTCGTGGTGTGGTCGTGTTAAGTTACCAGCAGTGCGCTTTGTGTATTAATTCTCAGTCCGGACTACTGCTCAACTGTTATAGCAGGTAGATCTTGGAGTACGGGATTATAAGACATTGATAGCCTTGGTTGATAAGAAACAACTACTGAGCTAAGACGCGCTGACCGAGTGACGAGCGAGTGAGAAGTTGGGAAAATAGTATAGGGCCTCTGTCTAACAGACCCCTACCACTCCCAAGGACCCACTTGGCTAGAATCAGTTTATTCTTACGGTGAAATTGAATACAGAGAAGGAGAGACTCGGAAATATCTGGTATGCAGGTGTGGAACCAGATTCTGGAGTCTCTGAAGGATTGTTGTTTAAAACTAGTAATTAATAGCTGCGGTAGGCAGTTAACAGTTAAGTAATAGTAAACGAAGATTACCTTTAACACACCTAGGAGTAAGGTATCAGCGATATAGGATACCTACCAAGCACATGACACACGAGAATTTGGTATCGTGATACCAAACTCAACCGGCCATGATATTGGGAATTTTTTTCCAAATGAGAGTTTTTTTATGCCTACGTTCTCTTTGTGCTCTATTTGTCACTCTCATGTGTTTGTAGCTAGGAAATTCTTTCAATTTGCACCTCACGTATACTTGACATGTGTCATGTTACCTTGTGTTATTGATCAATCACAAATTTCATTTGCTTATGGTGTAGTGCTTACCTCAAAGGAAGTCCCCTCAATTTTTGGTACTAGAATCTTGCTAAACTTTGTGTTATTGATGATATGTGATCTACAAAGTCGGTTGTCTTGAGCACTCTACAATACTTGCAAAAAACAAGTGAACTGGAATGTGGTGAAATTTTGGTTTTTAGTCTCTAGCTGGGCCTAAGACTCAAGAAAAAAACGAATATGGTTTCCAAGCTACTAAAATTTGCCTCCTAATGCTCACTACCTTCACAATAATGCTCTAGCCATCATGTATGCACCTTGATGAAAGCCGAATCCCTGACAACAGTGCCAAAAATGTGTGTACCTAAGTTCACAATGTCTTAGGGACTTGCAATGAATGAATGAAACTAAATCTCTATCATCAAACAAATGCATATAGTGGTGGCATTGATACACTCATTTAATTATCAATCCGTGAGTCTAACCCAATCAAGGGTATGAAGACATGTGCACACATGGTAGTTAATGTATGAATAGGACAAGTAATACATACAAATTAGGAGAATCTACCTCACATGACACTTCTTACATAGTGATGAGTATTGCGATACTTGGTGTAGTGACAAATACAAATCAAGCAATGTCTCTAAGCTCCAATACTCGAATATAGTTGATAGCCAGCTCATTTTGAATCTCTCAACAAGATGCATCCAATGGTGGTATTTCCAACTTGATAGGACCTCTATGTTTCACACTATAACAAAAAATCAGAGTGGTGTGACACACCTACTCTCACTTGTAGGCTTTCAGAACTTCACACACACACACACACCAAAATAGTGAAAAGAGCTAGGGATCGGTTAGAAAACACCTCTATGCATAAATTAAATACCTCAAACACACACAAAATGTCATGAAGAAGAAGGTACACAGTCAAGAAGAAGAAAATTCAAAGTTTTTGCAATTTAGATCTTCAAAACGGCAAAAGACTATACAAAAGAGTCACAAGTGACTTATATACATGTGCCATAATTTTGGCCCTTTCACACAGAGACAATAACTTTCTTTATAAGTCACTAAGATCCTACTATTATACAAGGGTAATGTTACATTCTTTAGAGATCATGCATCTAGAGGATTCCTCTAGAGCAATTACAAAGGTTCTCACAACTTTACAATGGATTTTGGGAAAAGAAAATTATCCATTTCTTGAAAATTTTGGGGTTATGCTTTTATTCTTTTCTTTCTTCTACTTTATGTCTTCAATCTTCTTAGTCCTCAATAACAATCTGGTCCTTTGATCATAAATCAAATCTCATTTGGTGGAGGCATCAATCTAGCTACATTAGATGGGGACATACTACCAAAGTTATAAGTGGTTGCAAAGTCAAAAAATATATGGAACCCTTGATGGAGCAAATGTTGACGAGACTCTTAGGAGTGCAAAATAGAAGAAAAGAGGAGGAGAGAAAATAAGAGATGAAGCGAGTCTTGAGCCCTAGAAAGAATTAGGAAATGTAAGAAATGGATAAGAGAATGTGATGAGAGATACTTACAAGGTGAGGAACCCATCCCCATGGAAATTTATCATGCCACATATGTTAAAACCTAGGAAGCCAAGTACGACAACCTTTTTCAAACTTAGGCATTGGAGAAAAAGAATACCAATTGGTAGACTCTTTAATTGATATGAGAGAAACCCTAAGTAGTGTATCCGTTTCTCTAGTGGAAAAGTTAAAAATGTCACTCACTTCTACAAAGGCTTACATGATTGGAATTCGAGATTGAATGCCTAGGAGAAGTAACTATATCCTTGCATTTATGAAGTAACATGATGCAACAAAGACTCTTAGTTTGTAAAGACTTCAGATCTACTAGAAGAACTAGTTCTATGACAAGATTGGACTTATGAACCTGTGTTTACAATACATTTGGCACAAGGATACATATTAGCCAAGGTAGGACATAGATAAGTCTTTAATCTCCTAGATGGGAAACTACTAAAGTCTGTGGACTAAAAAAAATTGAATGTACAAAATCTACTTATGCATGACTTAGAATCCCAACCCAACTCTTTGTCTACGGATTCTATTCTACAAACTACCTTACATGTCAATGAAACTTGTTGTTCTACTATGTATGATTAGCCAAACCCTCCTTCTCAAGAAATTATATGCGAGAGCCTTAGTGAGATCATTCATTCTAGAGAGGAATATGAACACAAGGAAGAGATAAACAATAACCAAACAAGAAAATCAAGTAGATAAGGATTCGCAAGGACCAATTTCAAGAGTATAAATGCAAACAACACCAAGCACAACCAACAAACCCTAGATGAAGAAGTCATTCAAGAAAGAAAGAACAAAGTAAATCAACTAAAGGACAATTCCGTTATTGCTATCAAAAAGCTCATTGAAGCTCAAAGAAAACTCAAGCAAATTTGGATCCCAAAGCAAACAATGGAAAAAGCCTAGAAAGATATCAGAGCATTGGCTAAGAAGATCAATCTCCAAAAGCAAACTCCTACAAAATCTCAAGCAAATCAAAGACTACAACATCAAAGAAAACAAAGAAGCCAAACCCAAGGTATTGATTATGAAGAGACATTCTCACATGTGGCAAAAATGCCCATAATTAGAGTACTCATGAGTGTAACATCTTCCAAGAATTGGAATATCTATCAAATGGATGTTAAAAATGATTTTCTAAATGGTTGGATTTCAGAGGAGGTGTACATGGCTCAACCTCCTAGCTTTGAAGATCAATCATATCTGGAATATGTATGCAAATTAAGAAAAGCCTAGTATGGCTTGACGCAAGATCCTAGAGCTTGGAATCATAGACTTGTCACTTACTTGCAGGATAAAGGCTTTATGGTAAGCAAGGCATATCCTTCCCTCTTTATCAAGAGGAACCACTTAGAGTTCATATACCTCTATGTATATGTGGATGATATAATCATTACAGGAAGTGATGCAAATGGAATCAGAAGGATCAAGGGTCAAATGAAAGAAGAGTTCAAGATTAGTGATCTTGGCCTACTCACATACTTCCTAGGTTTGGAAGTGGTATATATAGAGAGAGGTATGTTCCTAACTCAGAGAAAGTAGATTGGAGATATGCTTACCAAGGTAAAGATGGAAAATACAAAGGTTGCAGGTACTCCCATGGAGGTAAATCTGAAGCTAAGTGCTCGTGAAGGTGATTTAATTGAAGATGTTACTAGCTATCAAAGCTTAGTTGGAAGCTTGAATTATGCTACTGTAACTAGAGTAGATATATGCTATGGAGTTAGTGTGCTAAGTCAATTCATGCACACCCCAAGAAAGCCTCACATGGAAGAAGCCAAGAGAATCCTAAAGTATTTGAAGGGTATAATTAATAGGGATTATACTATCCATACACATTTGATTTAGATGTTAAGCTCTTCTCTGATGTAGATTGGGCAAGCTTTAAAGATGATAGGAGAAGCACATCATGTTACCTTACTTTTTCAAGTACCAAATTAATCTCATGGTCTTCCAAGAAGAAATCTACAGTTGCTCTTTCATCAACAAAAGTTGGATACGAAGGACTTGCAAATGCTACTCAAGAAGCTATGTGGATTAGAACCCTATATTCAGATTTAGGGTCGAATACTTCAACTCCACATATATTTGGAGACAACATTAGTTCATTACATCTTGCTCCTAACCCTATCTATCATGCTAGGGCTAAACATATAGAGTTTCACTACCATTATGTTACAAAAAATATCATGAGTAAGGAGATACAACTCTCATATGTATCCACACATCGGCAATGTGCAAATATGATGACAAAGGCATTGTATGGAAGCAAATTAAACATGTTCAAATCAATGATATAGGAAATAATGAAGGACTTAAGAATCAAGAATCTTAGGCTTGAGGGGGAGTTATTGGTACATTTACAAAGCCTAAATGCATTGCTAAAGTCATGGGACTACACATCCATTTTATCTCTTCACAAGAAGGAACTATATGTGAACCTATGCTAGTCATTCTTGGCATAGTTCCTTGGATAATTGTAAATGTCAAAAGAAGATGGAATATCATGAATTTAGGAGAGTCACACCATGAATTGTTTGGTGAAGGAATCAAATCAATTATGCTTCTAAAGTGTAGGATCACTTTTAGGTGAGGGAAAATTCAAATTCAAACTTGGGACATATGTATAAATACACATACTTTTAGTTGCAAGATAACATGAGCCATTCTGAGAGATTTTGAGCTACATCAGTTGATCATAAATTAAGCTCACTTTATGTATGAGTAGTCCACTACACTTTTCTTGTATCATATGTTCATTAGCATATACATTTTGATACATTTCTTCAAGTATATCTCTATCTACTATTCTCTGCTACATCTTCATCATCATAGTGATCTTGTGAAATCCATTTGTCTTTTCATGCTCACTCATTTTCAATAATTTAACTTGGATTAGTTAAGTTGGAGTCTCTACTAGTGGCATATCAATTTTTATTACATTTGGTTTAGGGGAACTTGAGATATGAATCTTAGAAGGTGATTATGTCTACACATCTTCTAGATCCTGAAATGTCGAGATGACCCCCTTGACTTGTTAGATTCATTTCTCAGTGTATGGTGTGGCTACATTGATGAGATAACTTGCATTTGTTAGCTACACACTTGACTTAGATGTGTGCAAAATCTCTCTGGCCAATTCATATCAGCTTGTGAGCTCTAAGTAAATTACTGAGCACTTCTATTCCCAAAATAGAAGAATTCTTCACATTTTTAGTACTTGCAAGTTATCTATTTTGATGCAAACTTTTGGGAATGATGTTACAAAGAACTTGTTGGTTCCAAATGCATTAATGTGAAGCTAAAGGAGTCTATTAAGCATCCTTGGAGTTAACTTGGTAGGTTTCAAGCAAGGTTTGTGCAACACTAGCTCATCTTTGGAGCATACTCATCCATCTCCTCACACACACACACACACACACTACAAGGCCTCACATTCAACACTTTGCTTTTTTAGACTATTTAGTGGTGCACATTTCCTTCAATGGAAATAGATTTCACTTGTACTACAGTAGTATAAGGTTTCTAGTAACTACATCTAACTTTTTTCTTTGGCTATGACTAACCATTTTATGTTTATGTTTAGCAAAAAAAATCTTCAGGTGTCATGATTCTCTCAATTATTTTGAGAGGGGACTCACTTAATGGATGGATGTTGGATGAATGAGCACAATGAACAATAATAGTTTTTCATAATATCCCATTTTAATCAAATATTGGGTTTAAGTGTAGATGGCTTCTGAAGAAACTTAACCAATGGAAGTCAATAAAATTCCTTTGGAATGTGCTGTTAACGTAAGAGGTCACTGGTTCTGGGATGATCAACCAACCGATGAACACCTCTTCCTATCACCATCAGAATCATGGATCATGACCACCATTTTCTAGTGATGAGTTGAGATTTCCGCATCCTACATGAATTACCAAGAATGATGGACACTTAGGAATAAAGCTAAAATAGAAGCTTACTTGAAGCTTCCAATCTATAAGCCTTACTTTAAAAGATGCATGCAAGTGATGAATGCATTGCATCGAACAGCCTATAAACCATCCGTACTAGAAGCTAAAGTTATTGACTTACAAGGTGATTGGAAAACCATCCACTTCACTCATGAATTAATCAAAGAAGCATTTGGATGGATCAAAGATGGAATGACATATCTTAAAGATGAAATGCATGAAGCAAGAAGCGTACCTTTGTGGATACTAATTGCACGGATATTGAAGAAGAAGTGCAATTAGTGCACCAACATTTCTGCTTCCCAAACATGCATATATATATATATATATATATATATATATATATATATATATATATATATATATATATATATATATATATATATATATATATATATATATATATATAGTGCCACAAAGGATTGTAGTCAAGCTACTCTCTCACACAATAAACTAGATTGGAAACCAAATCAATCTTACTCCATATGCCCAAGAAAGGTTGTTCAAAGCTAAGAAGCAATGGGGCATTAGAAATCTCTTAAATGTTAGCACGGCCTTGACAATTCGGATCTATCATGCATTGAATATCTGAGAATACTTAAGAGAAATGCCATCTACTCTAGAAATGGCAAAGTATGTCAAATTTGCCATGGTCCAAAAGAAGAAACGTGGCATAGTGATCATTGAAGAGGCAATTACAAGCACTCAAACTGGAACGAGAGGTTCCAAAAGAATGAGGGACTTTGAGGACATAACTACCACTCCTTCTGCCAAAAGGATCCATACAATACCAAAATCAACTCTAGCTCAACCACCTGTGATCATAGAAGCCGAGTTGGAAGAAGCCCTCCAAGCTACACACACTTATACTGAAGGGCAAGTAAAACTCATTGTCCAAGGACTCCATTACAGATAGATGAGTGATCCTAAGGGAAATAATCAAACAATAAAAAGGCTATCTAAAATGAGTTGCTATAAGGAATTGGGCCTGGAAAATTCAAGTTCATGCTTAGAGTCTAATGATAAGGATGATCAATCAACGGTCAATGCTCATATGAACATTGAGATTAGTGATGATGGTCACTAGGATGAGTTGGATTAGTTGGTGGATCAGTAAAAAATGGCTAGTAAGCCACATGAAGATGGAGAAAATGTGGCTAAGGAAGAAGTCCTAAGGACTCCTAAATCGGACAACACATTTATAGCTCAACTCAATGATACATGAAAGTTACAATTTAAAGAAATCACTTCACAAGGAGACAAAATTTTTATCCACCCCAAGGAAGAAACACAATAGGGAATTGAAACAAAGATCAAAGAGCCTATCATTCCAATATGGGTTGGGATAGAGTTGTCTCCATTAGGTGTGCATCATGAAGGTAGCATTTCTAAGATGGTCCTTGAGAAAGTGACTGAGTAGAAGATCCAATTACAAATTGGCAACCATTCAATGAAACACTCCATGCAAGTAAACACAAAGATGTGCTAACTAGAGAACCTCCAAGTATACCTTAAATGTGGCTAGACGTGGATGTGGCGCAACTAAAGCCAGTGGTCATTCATATGATTCTAAGTGCTATGGACACTCAACATCACTTAGTGGAGACTCACAAGGAACATGAGCAAGCACGTATGGAAAAGAATCAATTTAAAGCACTTAGTGAAAATATATCCAACCAAGTACTAAAGGCCCACACACAACTTGAAAAGGTAAAAGAAGAATCAACAGTACCAACTTGCAAAATCAACACATTAAACAGTGAAAATGCTACTTTGAAGACTCAAATCCATGAGCTAAAGCAAGACTATGACAAAGTGTAGAAAAAAAATATGTTGGAGTTAGACGTCTGCGGAAGCACGCGAATAGCACACGGAAGAAGAAGAAGCTTGGAGCACAACACACAAGACTGAATATATTACTAGAGAATGTACAAAGATAAGTAGCCCATTAGGGCAATAGGCGTATATACAAGCTGGGGGAAAAAAACCTCCTAAAGAGGGAAAAAAGTGCCCCTGGCGGTCCTAGAGTGTTCACACACATCACTACCTAAATATATCAACAAATCCCCCCTGGGAGTGATGCGGTGAACAAGGAGCTGGCACTCATGTATAAGGAAGTGCCGAGCTATGTGGAAATCACTCCACAAAAGGAAGTAAGCCCAAAGCTTTGCGGAAAGCTTCAAACTTCTCCCTACGCAGAGCCTTCGTGAAAAGGTCTGCAATGTTCTCCTGCGTGGGCACATATGCCAAGCTGATCTCCCCAGCAGAGAACCTCTCCCTGACATAGTGATAATGCACCTCAATGTGCTTAGTGCGAGCATGGAACACAGGGTTCCTCGCAACTGCCAATGCGCTCTGACTGTCAGTGAAGATGGTGGTGGCAGAAGACTGGCCAACACCCAAATCAGCCATAAGGCGTCTGAGCCACACACACTCAACAGTCGCTGTGAAAGCTGCCCTATACTCAGCCTCACAACTGGAAGTGGCCACAGTAGGCTGCTTCTTGCTCAACCAAGATATACATGAGCTACCAAGCATGAAGCAAAAACCACTAGTGGACACACGAGTGTCATAGCAACCAGCCCAATCTGAGTCAGAAAAAGCATGCAAATCTGGCGGTAGTGATCCCCCCTTGGGATAAAACAACCCAAGTAGCCGAGTACCACTCAAGTAGCGAAAGATGCGCTTAACCGCTTTCCAATGCGTGACTCCTGGGCAATGCATAAACCTGCTCATCTGTGAGACAGCAAACTGAATATCTGGCCGAGTAAGCATAAGTAAATCAAGCATCCAACAGCCTGCTGATAGAGAACAGCATCAAATGCATCTCCAACATCATGAAGACTCAATCGTAAACCTGTCTCCATAGGAGTGGCAATAGGCTTACAGTCTTCAAGGCCAAAACACTGCAATAATGTGTCAATATATTTCATTTGACACAAAGCCATTCCACCATCAACTTGCATAAACTGAATGCCCAAATAGCGATGCAAATGCCCCAAATCAGACATCTCAAATGAGGCATGCAAATCAGCCTTGAAATCAGCAATATGCTTCTCAAGAGGACCAGTGAGCAGCATGTCGTCTACATAGACAACAATGATCAAAAGCACATCATTAGCACGCTTAACATATAAGGTGCTTTCAGTTGGACTGTTCTCAAAACCATGTGCAATCAGATAGGCATGTATTTTCTCATACCAAGCACGTGGTGCTTGCTTTAAACCATATAACGCCTTCTTTAACCTGCACACCTGGTTTTCATGCCCTTTCTGCACAAAGCCACGGGGCTGAAAAACATACACTTCTTCATGCAAGTCACCATTCAGAAATGCTGTTTTAATGTCCAACTGATGTACATTCCAACCATGACGGGCTGCAAGTGCACAAATGCTCCGAACAGTAGTCATACGGCATGTAGGTGCAAAGGTCTCATCAAAATCAATGCCTCTTTCCTGCGCATAACCCTTTGCAACAAGCCTAGCCTTATACCTATCAACTGTACCATCAGGTTTACGCTTCAGCTTGTATACCCACTTAGTGCCAATGGCCTTCTTGCCAGGAGGCAAGTCACATAAAGACCATGTACCATTCTTCATTATAGCATCATATTCAGATTGCATAGCAGCCATCCAATTTTCTGAATTTTGTGCTTCATCAAAAGAAACAGGCTCATTCTCATCACAGAGACTAGATGCAGCCATAGCATAGCAATCTGATGCAAAGGAGGTACTATGAGAGCCTGAACGAGTACGATATGACAAAGGTGCATCTAATTTGTTGTCACGCAAAGTCTACACCAGCCATTTTGGCATAGTTTTTGCCTGTTCAATATCAGCTCTCTCATCAACAAGTGCATCATGTAAATCTGCATCAGAAATGGAATGATCTGCATCATCATATGAAACCTGCAAAGGCTGAGAAGTTGCCTCATTAGGACCAGCGCTAGCCTGTCCACCTGTAAAAAGAGGCATCAAAGTATCATACATGTCTTTGGAGCTAACAGATGTCTCCTTAGTACATGAAAGCAATGGCTGAATAGCATCTTCCACAAAGACAACATCACGGCTAACCAGAATGCGTCTAGTCTGTGGATGATACAGACGATATCCTTTACTTTCAGAACTGTACCCAACAAAAATACATTTTACTGCCTTATCATCCGATTTTCTACGATGTTGTTCAGGCACTAATGCATATGCCAAACAACCAAAAACACGCAGATGAGCAACAGATGGCTTGCGGTCATGCCAAGCCTCATATGGAGTGATAGACTGCAACGCTTTGGTGGGACACCTGTTCAGTACATATGCTGCATGACAGCCTCAAGCCAGAAACTATGTGGTAAAGCCTGACTTTTGACCATGCACCTCGCCATCTCCATGAGTGACATGTTCTTTCGTTCAGCAACTCCATTCTGTTGAGGTGTATACGGCACTATACACTGGTGTTTTATCCCACGTTCAGCGAGAAATGCATTAAAATCTGAAGACATATATTCCCCCCCTCGATCAGAACGGAGGGTGCCCATTTTACATGCTGACAGATTTTCAGCCAAAACCAAAAACTGTTTGAAGCACATGAACACTTTGGACTTTGCTTTGAGTGGATATACCCATGCATGCCTGGAAAAATCATCAATGAAAGTCACGAAGTAAAGGTAATTTCTAAAAGAGGCTGTCTGCATAGGACCACAGACATCACTATGTACAAGCTGCAATTTCTGCATAGCCCGAACTGAACCATCTTTTGGAAAGGAAGAACGCTGCATTTTGCCCAAAATACAGCCTTCATAAACATAATTTCCAGGTGCCTCAAGTTTGGGCAAAGAGGACACCATTTCAGATTTCTGCAGGCGTAACAAACTAGCAAAATTCAGATGACCAAAGCGTGCATGCCAAAGCTTTGCATCTGACATAGCCTGAGAATCATGAACTGCACATGCCGAATCATTCACAGATCTTTCATAGTCTATGAGCTTATACAGCCCACGAGATAAAATGCCAGAAGCAATAATCACATCGCCATTTGAGAGATCATGGACCGTACACCTGTCATCAACGAATTTCACAACCAAGCCAATCTTGGCTAATGCAGAAACTGATAACAGGTTCTTTTTTATCCCTGGCACAAATAAAGCATCTGACAAAGTGAAAGAACTACCATCAGCAGTAGTCAGAATGATCTTACCAACTCCCATAACAGGATAAGAGGAGTTATTGGCGCATGTGACAGTATTCCCTGTAGGGGCAGGCTCGAGTGAAGAGAAGAAACTGCGCTGCGAGGTAATATGTTTGGTCGCCCCACTGTCAAAGTACCAAACATCTGAGTCTACTGCAGACATGCACTGATCATGAGAAGATGGGTCAAAACTGCAGACAGTAGTAAACGCCCATTCTTCTTCCTGCACAAGATTTGCAGACTCTGTTTTTGGTGTAGAGGTCTCTGCAACAACCATTCCAGCCTCTTTCTTCTTTGCCTCTTTAGCAGCCAGTTTTGGACAGTTCTTTATAATATGATCATTTCCTTTACAGTACTTGCAGAACAATTTTTGCTTTTCTGATTTCTTCTCATCTTTATCCTGGTTCTTCGATTGTGCAGCATTTGCAGATTTCTGCTTACTAGTAGAAGAGCTCCATTTTCCTTTGCCCTTCTGACTAGCCAGGAAAGCTTGATCTGCAACATGCATAATGGACCTGTTCTGCCTGGACTGATCTTCCTGCAACAGAACAGAGACTAATTCCTCAAATGACAAGGCATTCGGATTGCCTTTCATCATCAATCGAAGAGTAGAGGCAAAACTCTGATATGAATCAGGAAGGCCATTCAGAACGGTCTGCACAAGTGAGCTATCTGGTATAACCTCATCAGCAGAAATCAATTGTTCCTTCAGGTCTTTGATCTTTGTAAGAAAACTGTCCATCGAATCACCTTCATTCATGTGCTCACTCTCCAACTGTTTTCGGAGGTAAGCAACACGAGCCTCATTCCTAGCCTGGTACAAAGTGGTAAGTGTATCCCAAGCATCCTTTGCTATTCTGCAAGAGCGAATGTGAGGAATAATGGCACGTTTGACAGACAAAGCTATCAATGCATGTGCGTGGGCATCTCTGCCATCCCAACGAATCTGCTCTGCAGTAGGTGCAACAAAAACAACAGCACGAATAGGAATCTGCGGAATATCATCTTCGACACCATCTTCATCAGCTCCAACACCTGTATTTGCAGTACCTGTCGTTACAGGTGTAACAAGACGTCTTTCAACACCCTGCACAATGTTCCACAATCCTTTTGCAACCAGTACATGTCGCATCATATAAGCCCATAATGGGTAGTTGGTACCATCCAACTTATCCTCAACAGCCAACATACGGAATACATCACTGCTTTCAGCCATGGCCGGTGACTAAAATACCTTGATGTAGAAAATTGACTGTATCTCAAAAAGTTGAACAGAACTGCCCAGACGAGTTCTGCTAGACCTGTAGCAGACTTCGAGACGCTTAAACTGGCGAACAGAAACTGGTATATACCTTTGACACAAAAGGACGAAATAGCCTGCACAAGCACTACGATAGTGCGTTCGGAGGCCGAAACGAGCTCAGATCGCGATTTCGGCACCACAGAGCGAAGTTATTTTGATCTCGGAAACACCCTGAGTATGCTCACCAAATTTTGTGCGAATCTGAGACTGCAAACGGAGGACTGTCGACGGCTCCCTAGAAGAAGCAACGACCTGCTCTGATACCAATTGTTGGAGTTAGACGTCTGCGGAAGCACGCGAACAGCACACGGAAGAAGAAGAAGCTTGGAGCACAACACACAAGACTGAATATATTACTAGAGAATGTACAAAGATAAGTAGCCCATTAGGGCAATAGGCGTATATACAAGCCGGGGGAAAAAAACCTCCTAAAGAGGGAAAAAAGTGCCCCGGCGGTCCTAGAGTGTTCACACACATCACTACCTAAATATATCAACAAAATATAGATCTCCAAAAGAAATATGACCAAGGTGAAGCAGAAAAGGCACGTCTCTCGCCTAGAGGAAAAATTTTGGAGATGTGGATCAAAGGGTACATGGATGAAGCAGAATCGTTGAGAAGTAGAAATAAAGAGTCAATGAAATCTCTGGTATTGAATCAACCAATCAAGACATCAACTTCACTCAAAGAGGAAATCCAAGGCCTCCAAGTGCAAATAGCAAGATATCTTGATTAGTAAATAATA
Organism: Ceratopteris richardii; assembly: GCA_020310875.1. NCBI lineage: Eukaryota > Viridiplantae > Streptophyta > Polypodiopsida > Polypodiales > Pteridaceae > Ceratopteris > Ceratopteris richardii. The sequence goes on along the minus strand of CM035407.1, from coordinate 81,696,957 downwards.
GAATAGACACTGCATACACAATGGGAATCAATATATACACAAGATATGGTGAAGCTAAGAGGAAAGTGGAAATAAGCAATTAATCAATACATGGAGCAATGCAAGTAGGATGTCAACCAACGTAATGACTTATGTGGAAGTAAAATCAAAATAGAAGCAGATCTCAAGGAAGTACAAAGATAGAGCAATGAAAAACATCAAATCATCATTAATATCCAAGATCAACTAATGAAAATTCAGAGTGACCAAGAAACTCAATCAAACAGATAGTGTCTAAATTTCTTAACTGCATAGACCATTCCTAATCCTTCTCGCTCGGTTGTTGTATAATTCCTTTCAGCTTGATTCAGTTGTCTACTTGCATAGGCAATTGGATGATCTAGCTTTCCTTCATCAGCCGGTTGGGCTAAGATACAATCGATTGCATAATTAGAAGCATCAACATGAATATGAAAAGGCTTGTTCCAATTGGGCGTTCTCAGAATTGGGGCCGTGCTAAGCCTATTTTTTAATTCATTGAATGCTTTCTCACACTCTTCCGTCCAAGTGAATTGGGTTAAGAGACCATACAGGGGTTTGGCTATTATGGCATACATGTGAATAAACCGACGGTAATATCCACAATGTCCCATAAAGGCTTGTACCTCTTTCGCATTCTTTGGTCTAGGAAGCTCATAATGACCTTGGTCTTGTCCTCATCCGTGGATATTCCATTTCTGGAGACTATGTGTCCTAGGATCTTTCCTTGTCTCACCATGAAGACACATTTTTCTGGGTTTAGGTAGACTCGATACTGGCGGTATTTATTAAATATTTTTCTCAACTCGAGAATATGATCACGTCTTTGATTCGAGTATGTACATAGGTCATCTACATACACTTCCATGCTCTTTTTCAGGAATTCCTTGAAAACATGACACATCAATTGTTGGAATGTAGCAGGTGCATTGGTGAGTCCAAAAGGCATCAGACTCCCCATTCAGTCACGAAGGCGGTCTTATGTTGATCCTCAGTAGCAATAGCCACTTGGTTGTATCCGGAGAATCCATCTAAGAAGCTATAGACTTCCTTTCCTGCTACCCTTTCCAATAGATGGTCCGTGATGGGTAATGGGTAGCTATCACGTATGGTGGCTACATTGACTTTTTTCAAGTTAATGCACACCCTCAATTTTCCATTTTGCTTAGGCATAACTACTAAAGGCGATACTCACTTGGTGTGTTCTATCTCATATATGAATCCTGCAGCTAGTAGCTTGTCAATTTCTTCCTTAATTTTTGCTGTATACACCTCATTATACGTATAAGGGCGTTGTTTCGATGGTTTTGCATCTGCAGTCATTGGTATTCGATGAGAACAAATATTAGGTTCTACACCCTTAAGATCCTTATATGTCCATGCAAACACGTCTCGATATTCTTGGATCAGTTGTATGAGTTCTTCTTCCTCCTCCTCTGATACATCTTTGCCTATGTAGGTGCATCGCTCTTCTCCGTCTTCCACTGTTACTACAATTTTTTTTTTTTGTTCTTTGTTGTCGTATGCTTCTCCATCTCTAGCCTCTCGTTTAGGCATTTGAATGGCTACCTTTCTCTCTTCTACTTCATATCTTTTAAAATGTTCAGGAACTTCAAACAAATCTGGATCAGGTCCTATTTTAATCATGTCTTCTACTTGCTTTTGTACCATGGGAGTAGCTTTGATTGCTAAGATCTTGGTAGGTTCCTGTTTCTCTCTGTTTCGAATGGTGTCCAGGTAGCTTTCTTCGGAATCGAATTCTGGTTCCATTTCTATACTCTCATATTCCTCTTTCCATTCTTTCTCCATGATTTCCCCTTCATCTACTTCTTGAAGGACAACCATATAAAGGTTTACATCATAACCTTCCTCATCTATGCACTCGTTCATTGTCAAAACTTCCTCATTCACACACACATCTAAGGTTGCTAGAATTTCCATCCATCCATGCGGTTCAAATGTCTCATCTGGAAAGATTTGAGGCATGTACCCTGGGTCCTCTACTGGTCGGTAGTTAGGATGTCCTATCGGCCACATTTTCCTTTTACTCTCCTCTTTCTTGGCTTCTTTGCACATCCATAATTGGGCATCCTCGTGCATCCAAGATTGATCGCTCGATCCAACACTATGCATGGATAGGTCATCTTCCTCCTTGTGTATGGGATTCCACTGCAGTGGAGGGACATCTCGATAAGCAAACGTATGCAAGTTTATCTTGGTTGTATTTCCTTGATGTTGTAGGTACAATGAATCTCTTCCCTAGTCTTGCACTACCCGCATTTGTGTCATAAAGGGTCGCCCTAATATCATTTCGTAGTTGTTGGCTTTTTCGAACTTACAAATGGCTAATGTGTGTTCAAATTCTACTCCACATGTGGTTAAGTTGATTCTTTCCAATATTCCTAAGGGTTTCTCCACATGACCGTCTGCTAATTGGAGCTTCATGCGTGTGGGTCGTAAGGTAGGTTTTCCCCATTTCTCCCAAATCTCCTTGGTGGTGATTCCTACCCCGGCTCCCGTGTCTAGTATAGCCTTGGTCATGTACCCATTGTAAGTGACAGGTAGACATGTATTGCCTTCGTCTCCTTCACTAAACTCTCCCACTTTATCAACTGGGATTTGTATTTTAGATGTGTTCTCTTTTCCCTTTCCTTCCTTTTCTTCCTTCTCTTGCCCTAATTCTAATTGGCTCACTAATTGTCTCCATAATTGTGGCTTAAGTTGAAGTAACTCTTCCACAATCAATTTGCATTGTACTTTTGTTTTCTTGAGTTCCGTTAGATGGTGTGAAATTTTTTCTGAGTTTCCTTTTCCATGTACTGTAGGGGCTCGTATTATTATAGACTCCTTTTCGTATTCTCCCATGTAATTAGGTAAGGTTGAAACACTCAAGGTTTCCTCTCTATTTCTATTGAGTCTTGATACTTCCTCATAGACTTCCTCCAGGTTGGTATTTGGTTGATAAACTTCCACATCTATTTCCTCAAAAGGAGGCTTTGATACTCCATTTTTCTTCCATTGTTCTTCTCGGAGTCTACTCCATAAGTCCTTTGGCCATTCTGCCTCTAAGTCCGGTATTATTGACACAGGTTCATCTTGAATTTTCATTTGGTCACCTTTGTCATCCTTCCTTCTAAGTTCTTTACCTTTGGATTTGACACATTCTTCGTATTGATCATCTGTTATCCTTGTCTCTGGCAGAGCTGGGATAGTCTTTTCTAGGGTTGCTTGTGCCACCTCTATAAGCTTTTTACATATCGCTAGTCTTTCTTTTTCCAACTCCCCTTGTGGCTAAAGTTTTTCGTGTTGCTCTACATTTGGTCCAGTCTTAATTCTAGCTTGGTAAGCTTTCAACCACATGTCTAAGTTGTCTGGTTTTGGGTCAGCTATAATTGATCCTGGTTCCTCTTTCTCTTGGATAAGTGGTGGCACTGGAATCTCCTCCCGGATCCTTTGTCCTTTATGCTCACTCTTGTTTCGGATTTGTTTTTTATTTTTTTGACTCTCATTTTTTGCCCATTTATCTTTGAGTTTTTCTCTTCTTTCCTTCCATTTTTGTGCTTTGGTGTTCTGTGTACTCTCACGTGGAGCTTCATAATCTTCAACTACCTGAACTTTAGGGCTTACCGTTTTATCGCTCTCTTGTTCCTGTTCTAGTTGTTTCCCTTTTTGTTGCCTTGTCTGAGCTCTTGTAATGGCTTTCAATGGCACAATATATTCCTTATCACTTCCAGATCCTTCTATTACTTCAGTTACATTGATTGGTGTAGTATCTTGGACTTTGGTTGGATTCTTAGGACAGTCCCTGAAAAGATGTTCCTTTCCGCAATCGTTGCAATATCCTTCCCAAGTCCTAGGTGGTGGTGGATTGTAAGGTCGAGGGCACTCTCTAATAAAATGGTCTCCTCCGCATCTATAACACGGTCCTCTTGGTACAGGTGGTCTAACGGGTGGTCTCATGGGTGGTTGTGCTTTAGGAGCGGTATACATTAGAGTTGCGACCTCAGTGCCATAGCTTTGGTCATAGTTTTCATATCCATAATAAGCTGAATCATAGGTTGGTTCGTAATCTAACACATTGGCTTCATATGGGTAGTAATCTCCTGGTGGCAGCTCATATCCAGTGTTCATTGATTCCACATTGATTGTCGATGATGCTGGCACTATGGCTCTCTCCAAATTTTCTTCTAGCTGGGCATACTTCACAGGTACTACTTGTTGAGGTTGTGACAGTTGTGGCCCTAACACTGGTTGTGGTGGTGGATACGGTGCCTGTTCCTATGGTCTTGGTATTCCTGCTGATGTTGGATAGGGATTGTATCTGGGCATCTCTCTGCCTTGCTCTCTAGGTGGATATCCATATGGTCAATACTGTGGTGGTTGGAATGATCGTGCCTGTCTATTGAATGGACAATTTTCAGTGGTGTGATTAGTGTACTTTTGTTCTATGTGGCAATACAAAGCAGTTCCTGGTTGGTGCTGTCTGTTGTATGGGTATGTTTGATGTGCACCGGTCCCTCCTCGCACACACATGTGTGTGGGATGATCTCCTCCACATAGACTACATCTTTGTAGCATTGGCACTCTTTGTGCTGGGTGTTGGTAAGTTCTTTGTCCCTAGATTCCTAGTTTTTTTGCTAATAGTTCCGCTAATTCCTCCATATTACTAGAGTTGGAAGTAATGGTACTTCGCGAGTCTTCTGATTTAGTGGGGCTGGGTGTACTCTTGAGGTCCTCATCTAGGTTATCTTCTAGATCAATGCATTCTTGCAGGCATTCGCTCAGAGTTTGTAGCCTCTTCACGTACACTAGCGTTCTTAGGGTTCCGTTTGTGAGTCCATCCAGAAATAATGAAATCATTTTTTGTTGAGTGGGTCTCTCTACAACTGGGCATCTGTCCACGTACTAATTGAATCTCCTAGCTGCTGTTTTCACTGTTTCATTAGGGTTTTGTTTAAAACTATGGATTAAAGACGCGGAATTGTGTTAAATCCCTCTCTTCGTGAATTCCCCAATGAATTCTTGAAAGAATTGCTCCATGTTTCCAAGTTGATTAGGGTTTAATGGCTGGAACCAAGTTAGAGCCGTTCCTGTGAGGGTGAGTCCAAAAGACTCATACTACACAAAGAAGTCGTCCACTTGTTATGCCCTTAGAACTTGTTTAAATTCAGCAATGTGATCGTAGGGTTCTCCCAATCCATCATAATGATTTCTTACACACTTGGCCACTTGGATAGGTCTCAGTCTTCTCATTGGTTCTGGCGGCCTTGGCATTATAGGGAAGACAGGAACTGCTGGTCTAACTAGGGGCATTCCCGGCTGCCCTCCTATTGGTGGTCGTGGTCTTATCAGTGGCCGGTACTGATTACCTATCCCTGATTACCAACTTAGTATCGCGATACGACTCCAGTTAATGAGACGATACGATACCAAGACATGTGGCGATACGATACCACCAACTTGCACGATACGATACTAGAATATAAACTGATACGATACCAACTTAGTATCGCGATACGACCCCAGTCAATACTAATTTTGGCAAAATTTTTTGGGTTTTTGTGATCTTGGCCTCCTCCTACTTCACTTCTCTTCTCCTCTCCTTCGGACTTAACTCTAACTCCTCCTTCTCTCCCTTCCTACTAACCCTAAACCTAAAAACTCATTACACACACCTCCGGGATGTGAAGTAACAAGTGCTGAAGTGATTGACTACTTGCCACGGAACGGGTTCCACGAAGGCACCTTGGTTGAGTGTTCCCCAACAACGGTGCCAAAAACGTATGTACCTAAGTCAAGAAGACTCAAGGACTTGAGCCAAAGAGACTAAACCTCATTTGCAACACAAGTGCATATAGTGGGAAATTGACACACGCTTATATGTCAATCGGATCAAACGACCCAACCAAGTGTGTGAAGACATGTGCACACATGATGGAAATGAAGTAGTTCAGCTGATATGCATGAGAAAAGACTAATCCACCTCTCAAACTCATTGAAAGACTGAAAGTGTCTGCCACGATACCTCTTACAGTAGTTTTCAATAAATCAAGGACTTCTCCTAGCTCCAAGCTCCAAATATAGCCAATAGGGTACTCCTTTCGAAGCTCTCGACAAGACGCATCTATTGAAAGTGGTTTCACTCAATTTTGACAACTTTGCTTTGCGTTATGACCAAAATAGGGAATGGTAGGAAGCACCCACACTCACGCCACAACTCCCACCAGCTCACACACACAGTATAGTAGCTCAAAAACAGTGGGGAGGGATAGACAACAGTCCTACAGACACATTCCAAGCAGTACACACACATACAAGATCAAAGTGAAGATGGAAATCTGCAAGAAAGAGACAAATTCGAAATTTTGGAGAGCTCCTTCTTCACAATGGCACTTTATTCCAAAAAAGTGAATTTCCTACTAATTTACAAGGGATATTTTACAACAAGTTGGGATTATGCATCTAGAGGACTCCTCTATTGCATTTACATGGCTTTGAGGGAATTCTCTAAGACCTCAAAGAAGAAAAATTATGCCCATTAATTTGAAAATTTTGGGGCTCTTCTCTTGTGCTCCTTTGCTTTGCAACACATGGGTATATCCATTAATAGAAAAGTCTGAAGTGTTTATGTGCTCCAAATAGTTTCTGGTTTTGGTTGAAACTCTATCAACATGTAAAATGGGCACCCTCCATTTTGATTGAGGGAGGGAATATATGTCTTTTGACTTTAATGCATTTTTGGCTAAACGTGGGATAAAACATCAGTGTATAGTGCCGTATACACCTCAATAGAATGGATTTGCTGAAAAGAAGCACATGTTACTCATGGAGATGGTGAGGTGTATGATCAAGAGTCAAGCTCTACCACATAGTTTCCGGCTTGATGTTGTTATGTGTGTAGCATTTGTACTTAACAACTATCCCACTAAAGCATTGCAGTCTATCACTTTATATGGGGCTTGACATGGTCGTAAGTCATTTGTTGCTCACTTGTGGGTTTTTGGTTGTTTGGCATATGCATTAGTGCTTGAACAACAATGTAGGAAATTGTATGATAAAGCAGTGAAATGTATTTTTGTTGGCTACAGTTCTAAAAGCAAAGGCTATCATTTGTACCATCCATAGACTAAATGCATTTTGGTTGGTCGTGATGTTGTTTTGTTGGAAGATGCTATTCGGCCATTACATTCATGTACTAAGGAGACATCAGTTAGCTCGAAAGACATGTATGACACTTTGCTGCCTCTTTTTAGAAGTGGATAGTCTAGTGCTGGTCCTAATGAGGAAAATTTTCAACCTTTGTAGGCTTTATGTGATGATGCAGTTCATTCCATTTCTGATGCAGATTTACACGATGCACTTGATGAGAGAGCTGATATTAAGGAGGCAAAAAGTGTGCCAAAATGGCTATACAAACTTTGCAAGATAGCAAATTGGATGCATCTCTCTCATATGGTACTCATTTTGGCTCTCATAGTGCTTCTTTTGCATTAGATTGCTATGCTATGGTTGCCTCTAGTCTTTGTGATGAGAATAAACCTGTTTTGTTTAATGAAGCACAAAATTCAAAAAATTGGATGGCTGCTATGAAATTTGAATATGGTGTTATAATGAAGAATGGTACCTGTTCTTTATGTGACTTGCATCTTGGCAAGAAGGCCATTGGCCATAAGTGGGTATACAAACTGAAGCGTAAGCCTGATGGAATAGTTGATAGGTATAAGGCTAGGCCTCTTGCAAAGAGCCTTAAAATCAGCAATATGCTTCTCAATAGGACTAGTGAGCAGCATGTCATCAACATAGACAACAAGGATTAGAAGCACATCATTAGCATGCTTAACATATAAGGTGCTTTTAGTTGGACTGTTCTCAAAACCATGTGCAATTAGATAGGCATGTATCTTCTCATACCAAGCACGTGGTGCTTGCTATAAACCATATAATGCCTTCTTTAACCTGCACACCTGGTTTTCATGCCCTTTCTGCACAAAGCCACGGGGTTGAAAAACATACACTTCTTCATGTAAGTCACCATTCAGAAATGCTATTTTAATGTCCAACTGATGTACATTCCAACCATGATGGGCTGCAAGTGCACAAATGCTCCAAACGGTAGTCATACGACATGTAGTTGCAAAGGTCTTATCAAAATCAATGCCTCTTTCCTACGCATAACCCTTTGCAACAAGCCTAGCCTTATACCTGTCAACTGTACCATTAGGTTTACACTTCAGCTTGTATACCCACTTAGTGGTAATGGCCTTCTTGCTAGGAGGCAAGTCACATAAAGACCAAGTACCATTCTTCATTATTGCATCATATTCACATTGCATAGCAACCATCCAAGTTTATGAATTTTCTGCTTCATCTAACGAAATAGGCTCATTCTCATCACAGAGACTAGATGCAGCCATAGCATAGCAATCTGATGCAAAAGGTGCACTATGAGAGCGTGATCGAGTATCATATGACAAAGATGCATCTAATTTACTGTCACGCAAGGTCTGCACCAGCCATTTTGGCATAGTTCTTGCATGCTCAATATCAGCTCTCTCATTAATAAATGCATCATGTATATCTGCATCAGAAATGGAATTATCTACATCATCACATGAAACTTGCAAAGGATGAGAAGTTGCCTCATTGGGACCAACACTAGACTGTCCACCTGTAAAAAGAGGCAACAAAGTATCATATATGTCTTTGGAGCTAACAAATGTCTCCTTAGTACATGAAAGCAATGGCTGAATAGCATCTTCCACAAAAAGAACATCACGGATAACCAAAATGCATTTAGTCTGTGGATGATACAGACGATAGCCTTTACTTTCAGAACTGTACCCAACAAAAATACATTTTACTGCTTTATCATCCAATTTTCTGCGATGTTGTTCAGGCACTAATGCATATGCCAAACAACCAAAAACACGTAGATAAGCAACAGATGGCTTGTGGTCATGCCAAGCCTCATATGGAGTGATAGAATGTAGTGCTTTAGTGGGACACCTGTTCAGTACATATGCTCCACACATGACAACCTCAAGCAAGAAATTATGTGGTAAAAGCCTGACTCTTGACCGTACACCTCGCCATCTCCATGAGTGACCTGTTCTTTCGTTCAGCAGCTCCATTCTGGTGAGGTATATACGACACTGTACACTGGTGTTTTATCCCACATTCAGCTAGAAATGCATTAAAATCAGAAGACATATATTCCCCCCCTCGATCTGAACGGAGGATGCCCATTTTACATGCTGATAGATTTTTAGCCAAAACCAAAAACTGTTTCAAGCACATGAACACTTCGGACTTTGCCTTCAATGGATATACCCATGCATGCCTGGAAAAATCATTGATGAAAGTCACAAAGTAAAGATAATTCCCAAAAGAAGGTGTCTACATAGGACCAGAGACATCACTATGTACAAGCTTCAATTTCTGAGTAGCCGGAACTGAACCATCTTTTGGAAAGGACGAACGCTGCATTTTGCCCAAAATACAACCTTCACAAACATGTTTTCCAGGTGCCTCAAGTTTGGGCAAAGAGGACACAATTTCAGATTTTTGCAGGCATAGGAAACTAGGAAAATTCAGATGACCAAAGCGTGCATGCCAAAGCTTTGCATCTGACATAGCCTGAGAATCATTTACTGCACATGCCAAATCATTTACAAATCTTTCATAGTCTAGAAGCTTATACAGCCCACGACATAAAATGCCAGAAGCAATAATCACATCACCGTTTGACAGATCATGAACTGTACACCTGTCATCAATAGATTTCACAACCAAGCCAATCTTGGCTAATGCAAAAACTGATAACAGGTTCTTCTTGATCCCTGGCACAAATAAAACATCTGACAAAGTGAAAGAACTACCATCAGCAGTAGTCAAAATGATCTTATCAACTCCCATAACAGGATAAGAGGAGTTGTTGGTGCATGTAACAATATTCCCTGTAGGGGTAGGCTCGAGTGAAGAGAAGAAACTTCGCTGCGAGGTAATATGTTTGGTCACCCCATTGTCAAAGTACCAAACATCTGAGTCTACTGTAGACATGCACTGCTCATGAGAAGATGGGTCAAAACTACAAACAGTAGTAAACGCCCATTCTTCTTCTTCCTGCACAAGATTAGCAGACTCCGTTTTTGGTGTAGAGGCTTCTGCAACAACCATTCCAGCCTCTTTCTTCTTTGCCTCTTTTGCAGCTAGTTTTGGACAGTTCTTTATGATATGATCATTCCCTTTACAGTACTTACGAAACAATTTCTACTTCTCTGATTTCTTCTCATCTTTATCTTCCTTCTTTGAATATGCAAAATTAGCAGATCTCTGCTTACTAGTTGAAGAGCTCCATTTTCCTTTGCCCTTTTGACTAGCCAGGAAAGCTTGATCTGCAACTCGCATAATGGACCTGTTCTGCCTAGACTGATCTTCCTACAATAAAACAAAGACTAACTCCTCAAATGATAAGGCATTTGGATTGCCTTTCATCATCAACCAAAGAGTAGAAGCAAAACTCTGATATGAATCAGGAAGACCATTCAGAACGGTCTGCACAAGTGAGCTATCTACTATAACTTCATCAGCAGAAATCAATTGTTCCTTCAAGTCTTTGATCTTTGTTAGGAAACTGTCCATAGAATCACCTTCATTAATGTGCTCACATCCTTAGCTATTCTGCAAGAGTGAATATGAGGAATAATGGCATGTTTGATAGAGAAAGCTATCAATGCATGTGCCTGGGCATCTCTACCATCCCAATGAATCTACTCTACAGTAGGTGCAACAGAAACTATAGCACAAATAGGAATATGTAGAATATCATCATCTTTGACACCTTTTGCATCCGCTTCAATACCTGGAGTTGTAACAATTGCAGGTGTGATAGGACGTTTTTTGACACCCTGCACAATGTTCCACAGTCCTTTTGCAACCAACACATGTCGCATCATATAAGCCCATAACAGGTAGTTGGTACCATCCAAATTATCCTCAACAGCCAACATACCGAATACATCACTGCTTTCAGCCATGGACAGTGAATAAAATACCTTGATGTAGAAAATTGACTGTATCTCAAAAAGTTGAACAGAACTGCCTAGACGAATTCTGCTAAACTTGTAGCAGACTTCGAGACGCTTATACTGGCAAAGAGAAACTGGTATATACCTTTGGCACAAAAAGATGAAATAGCCTACACAAGCACTGTGCTAGTGCGTTCGGAGGCTGAAACGAGCCCAGATCGTGATTTCGGCACCATAAGGCAAAGCTTTTGATCTCTGAAACACCCTGAGTATGCTCACCAAATTTCGTGTGAATCTGAGACTGCAAACGGAGGAGTGTCGAGGGCACCCTAGATGAAGCGACGACTTGCTCTAATACCAATTGTTGGAGTTAGACGTCTGCGGAAGCACGCGAACAGCACAAGGAAGAAGAAGAAGCTTGGAGCACAACACACAATACTGAATGTATTACTAGAGAATGTACAAAGATAAGTAGCCGGGGGAAAAAAACCTCGTAAAGAGGGAAAAAAGTGCCTTGGCAGTCCTAGAGTTTTCACACACATCACTACCTAAATATATCAACAATATCTAAGATCAGCCTATTGAACTATTGACCATATGGTTGTGCAACTAGATACCTAGACTGACCATACTCATAGGATTGCGAGACTAAGATTTCACTAGTAATGCAATCTTGGATGAATTCTTCTTCACACATTGTCACATCTTCTCATGCATCTAACATCATGCATATTCATGCATACATGCACTCTTATATACATTTGCATACACTTATATTTAAGCATGCTTTCATACATACATACTTACTCTCTCATGCTCATATGCATGCTATCTCATTCTCATATTCATGCTCACATGCATGCTAACACACATTCACACACACATGCTAATACACATTCATACATACATGCTAACACACTCTCATATGCATGCTAACACACACTCACACGCACATGCTAACACACATTCATACATACATGCTAACACACTCTCATATGCATGCTAGCACACCCATATGCTCACATGCATGCTAACTCACATACATTTATTCATACTACACACATAAGTACTTATGCATATGCATGCTTGCTTCTCACACTTATGTTCATGCACATGCACACTCTAATATGCATACACACTCACATATATGCACATGCATCTAACTTTATGCATACATGCACTCTCCTTTATGCTCATGCATATGCATACTTGCATCTCACTCATTCTCATGCATATATGCATCTAATATCCATTTGCATTCTCACATCATTCATGCGAATTCTAACTTACTTATGCATATGCATTCTCATACATTCTCATACATACATGCATATATCACCTATATTCATGTTCATGCACACTCTCATATGCATACACACTCACATATATGCACATATACTCTCATATACTCTCTCTCTCTCTCTTGTGTCTCTCTCTTCTCTCTCTCTCTCTATCATACACACACACACATACACATCCCGTTCAATATTATACTCCTCCTGAGCCTTATCAAGGAGTTTTGTTGCATGTCTCAAAGATTTTCCCTACCTTGGAATGGAAGGGGCTAAGTTAAATACAGAATGGGAAACGTATGAAGAAGAGGCTCTTCTAAGATCTGTGGTAAGGCTACACTGGAGATTGGAGCCAATTGAGGACCAAGCCATGCTTGAAAGTAGAAAGGGCCCTTGTCCCCAAGGGATGCTTCCCTAGGTGCGATAGGATCACGACCAATGATAGTGCGAAGTAGCATGTTGCAAGCAAACTGACCACACTCAGAGTTTAATTCGGCCATGCCATCTTTTACCATCTTTTCCTCCCAGATAGTTAAGATTTCCAATGCAGCTTTCCTAATCTCTGGGATCCACTTGTTCACGTTGGACTTTATGGGGTGGGTGATAAAGGACTAGATCTTTGTATGATGTTCCTCACAAGGATTGAGATATATGCAGGTCCAAATGCCATCGTAGAAGGAGAGGCTGGGCATGTAGTCACCATGAGAACGTCTTTCTTGTCGACCTTGGAGTTTTCAAATAGGATTGGGTAGGTCTTGAGATCCAGTAGCATAATAACGGGATTTGTAGAAAAGCTAGGAGGAATTGGTGACATGTTAACATGGAAAATTGTACTTTCATACTTCTACATGTGAGATGCCCATAATTAATGCATAGCATGAAAGACTTCTATGCAGTCCTTGATGGCACCTAAGTAAGGCCACCTTTCGACTGCGTACTTCCCATTGCCAAGAACCTCCTTCAATGGTAGTGCCTCCACCATCTCTCTCTCTCTCTCTTTATCTCTCTCTCTCCCTCTCTTTCTCTCTCTCTCTCTCTTTGTGCGTGAGAGGTAGGTCTACAATAGCACTCCGAGAAGTTAACCTCTCTCTCTCTCTCTCTCTTTACTGCGTGCACCAAGTGTGCAACTGTCAGAGGCTTCTCACTATCTCTCTCTCTCTCTCTCTCTTTCCTTCTCTCTCTCTCTCTCATTCTCTTGTGTGCCCATCGCCACTTGTAGTTGTATCCATCTTTCTCTCTCTCTCTCTCTCAATTAAAACACCATCAAAATAATGGTGATGTTGATTAGTAAAGAAGCATGACAATTTCCAAGCAGCTGCACAACAGCTAATACTTCAATAACAACGTGGAGCTCTCTCTATGCATGCTTAATCGGAGAGAGAAGGAAGAAAGAGAAGGAAAATACCTAAAAAAAAGCATTAAAAAAATAGGCACAATGCACACATATATAGACTCACAAATACATACGTTTGTTTTCTAAGTTTATCACACAATATGCTTTTTCACACTCACCACACTTTAACACAAACTTTAATCTCAGAACTCACACACACCACATTTTAACACACACACACATACCGCACATTTGATTCTCACTTTAATCACATAACTCACACACTCCCCTCTTCAACTTACACTCACACACACCACACATTTAATTCTCACATTTTTTTTCTTTTTATTTTATTTTATTTATTTTTATTTTTTATAATTCTTTTTAATTTAAGCTTACTAAAGTATAATCTAATTAAATACTTTAATATTCTCATATATTAGGATATATAATTAAATCATAATATAAAAATATATTAATCAAATATATATTTATTTTAATGTTTATTAACTCAAAGGTTTACACACATCACATATATGTAAATGATCACACACATACATGCCTATACATACATATACATATGAAACCCTAAAACACATTCACTTAGCACAAGCACATTTACTTAAATACTCATATATATAGATAGACACATAGTTTTATACCCATACTCCCACATATACACTTAGACACTTAGGGTAAAACCTGATACACATATGCACATGTAGGGTATATAGATGGTCTCATGTTAATTAAGTAGTCATGCACTTTCACACACATAGGTATCTAGACAATCTTTTTCATATTTATAAACAAAAGAATTCATATGATGAGGTCTGATCAGATTACATCTTCATAATTTTGCTGCCTGCATGTACTAGAGAGAGATTAGTTAAATAAAGAAAAAACTTATCAAAGGTGTTTTGAGAGTTCAGAGATAACTACTCTGAAAGCAAAAAAAATTAATTTCCTTGTATGTCAATTCAAAGGATGAAATCATTCCGACATCTTCTCCCACCAAACCTGCACTTCTTCCCAATGGGCAAGAGGCTTCAAAAGAACCTTATCATATTATCATGTGATTTAAGGACAATAGTGTCACATAATCCTAGTAGGAGATGGTTGAGCCACGCCTTAAGAGAGAGGATTAGGAAGTAATCCTCAACCATGGCTTTTGGGACAAGTGGTTAGCCCATCACACTCCTAACCAGGAGGTTGTGAGTTCGATTCCCACCATTTGTATCAAAGCCTAGTTGAGAAATTGGGCGAGACGGAAGTTTGCGCCTCATTCATGGGCACTTGGAAAAAGCACTTATCCGTGGTGAGTGTGAAACTAGCCTTGGATGAAGGCGCATGGGTATTTGGGCACCCACGGAGGGTGGGATAGGTCCAAATTTAGTCCATGTGCTGGAGTCTGAGGTTGGTGGAAGCACTCATGCATGGAAAGTGGGTCCAAGAGTTAGAAGGGTCCACAAGTGAGCATTGAGGACAATGTTCAGTCTAAGGGGGAAGAAATGTCACATAATCCTAGTAGGAGATGATTAAACCACACCGTAAGAGAGAGGATTAGGAAGTAATCCTCAACCATGGCTTTTGGGACAAGTGGTTAGCCCATCGCACTCATAACCAGGAGGTTGCGAGTTCGATTCCCAACAAATAGTTTTCAAAAATACCTTTGTTCATTATATGAAGTAAGGGGAAATTGTTGGAGAACAGCGAGTCGTAACAAACGAGAACTATGTCGTAAAAAGAGAACACTCTCGTCAAAAATTACATGTTTTCACCTCATTTTTGGAATTCCTTTACACCAGTATACATATATTACAAAAATGAGGTGAAAACAAGTAATTTTTGACATTTTTTGTCATTTTCTAAAAAAAAAATGAGCTCAAAATGTAGTCAAAATTTCACTATATTAGGCATTGACGTGTCCCAAAATGTAATGATAAGACATTGACATGTCCAAAATCTATATGATAAGACATTGACATGTCTAAAATATATATAAGAATGTAGAAATCAATAGTTTTTACACAAAAATAACATTTTAGACATATCTTTAACGGGTGGATATCTGATTGTTATTCAAAATTGCTACAAAACATGGTTTCATTAACCAAACTACTTTGAGGCATTTACATAAGCACTAAAAATGTCTGAGAGCTTCAATGCAACTCACAACTTTGTCGATCTATGTCTACACCCTCATCATCTGATGCACTTGATTCAGTCTCATACTGTTGAGAGCTCTCTTCTTCTTCTTCTATATCCACAAGAGCTCTATCTTCATCCACGTACATACCAAATTTTGCAGGATCATGCACAACTCTTCTTGTTTTCCTATGATTTCCTGTACCACATACATCTGGAAGCTTTTGTTTTATCATGTTAATGGTTGCTTTCCTCAAGTGAACAGTTTTTGTCAAGGAAAAATCATAAACAAGAATATCTACATCATCCATTTTAAGAGTGGATGTGCTTCGAATATTCTTTTTCCTTTTTGAACCTGTTCGTTTAGTATCACACACCATTTCTAAGTTATATTTACCTGTGAATGCATTACTACTTTTAGTGTAATACCAATGCACCACCAAAGCCTCTATTCTTCTCTGATCAATATCTTTAGTTATCTCTAAAACCTTTGCAATCCAAAATGGTCTGGTAGCCTCATCACCATCAGCAAGTACTGCAATAAGCGTTCCAACATTTATCTCTATTAAATTTCCTTGCCATCTTGCTTCTGCCTGTTTTGTCATCCTTGGGCCTACATAAATATTTCTTTCTGGTGGATGTATAAAACTTTGAAGTGCATCTGCATTACATGCTTGGGCCACATTCACGGATCTTTGTGTACACAAATCCCATGTGAATGGAACATCAACTGGCCAGTGACCTGCAATTGTATACTGTATAATCTCTTCTTGATGATTGAAAAAGTCCTCCCACCAAGATACATCTTGATCTCCAGCATATTTTTTTGCACGCTCAATATGTCTCTTCTTTTCAATGAGTGCATGCATCCAGCTTTTACTTTGATCAACCACACTTCCACATCTTTCTGTATTGTTTTTATCTTCATATGGTGATTGTTCTGCACCATACACTGTTACAGTAGACAAATTGGGCACCTGCAATAAGAATCTGCATCCCTCTTTAGGCTCCCACCCAAGAGAAGATGAATACTGCTTTGCAAATAAAAGGGTTATTTCATCAACCCTCCTCATCAAGAATACATGGTTGAAACTAATATTGTGCAATGGAGCCAAAACCTTAGCACTGTTATCAAGGCCCATTGAGCAAAAGTGCTTAAAGTCATAAATCTGTGTGAGGTGTTGAACTTCTGGTTTTGGAGTATATGCTTCTGAAATCAGCTCAGATAAAATCGGAAGAGTAAAAGCATTGTTACGTGCCAACTTCTTAGAGAAAGTACTGAACATTTGATCAATGTGATCATGAGTGTGGCCAACCAGAAGAAAA
The DNA here is from genome assembly GCA_020310875.1 of Ceratopteris richardii. NCBI lineage: Eukaryota > Viridiplantae > Streptophyta > Polypodiopsida > Polypodiales > Pteridaceae > Ceratopteris > Ceratopteris richardii. The sequence goes on along the minus strand of CM035407.1, from coordinate 81,679,813 downwards.
TTTACCTTAACCTTCTGAAATACCTGTTTTTCAACAAGTATGCTTAAATATCCAAAGACTGTAGAATTTTTATTCTCTCTTGCAGTATTATCTAGTTGCAAATATAGAGTTGGTGGCAAAAGACCCTTCCATGATTGCAAAACACGATGAATGACAGTAACTGTAAGGTTTGGATCATTATGCACATTCGGATATGTGAAGAAAACCTTGGATATTATAGTTCCATTGTATACCAAAGCACCAACCAAATGCATTTGCACAAGGACTTCATCTCCAATGTCCTTAGGGATGCGATAAAAATGTGGCAAACAAGTTTTTTTTTGATCCATACCATCGATCAACAAACACATATAACGCTCCGGATTTCTGAGTGCCTTACTTCGATGATGAATTGCTTTCTTTCTCTCTAATGCTTGACTGTCACGATGGTTGTTAAGAAGGTTTTTAAAATTATGCTTTTCCTGTGGTGTTGTAGCCCCTTTTGCCATGTTTTTCAAAGTGGCGCAAACTGAACATTCACCCATTCTAACTTTACGAGGAATAGAAACATTGTTAAACTCTTCCTTCCATAATCGAGTAAAGTGACGATACAACACATACTTCTCATTTCTATTTTCCATGTCTTCTCTATATATTTGAAATACCTCTCGACGAGTAAAGTTATCTGACAAGTGCAACCTTCCAGTTGTAGGCATAACTTCAAAATGCAAGCTAAAATAGTTCATCATCCAATTCATTGCATGACGTCCAACAGATCCTTTGGTCCCAACATGGAACGTATCCAAAATGAGATCCCCATTCAAAAACCCTTGTTGAACCCTATGTATTCTAAAATTTCCTACACCCATTGCAATTTTAAATGCAGCTCTACAGCATGGCATCCCTTGAGTAAAGAAATATTCAAAACCAACACGCGTTACTGACATGTTATCCTCAATCATTTGCATGCAAGAAACAAGGTATATATCTTGCCTTTCACTATCTAAATGGAGGAATTTTTCTCTTATGTGCTTTAGTTTCTTCATTCCTAAATTATACAAACATTTCAAACCACAACAATGCTTCACAATATCCAATGCAATCTGTCTATCTGAAGTAAGAAATTTAAATCTTTTTCGACTTACTTCACGAGACCTTCTTTTAAATCGTAGATTGAGTTTGCTTTGCTTTTTCGTTGCTCCACATGCACTTGAGTCAGAAGGGAGATCAATGGTTGGATCAGATGGGAGATCAAGAGGTGCATTTGGTTGAGCAGCATTGCACTGTGAATTGGATAACTTAAATGACTCAACAAAAAACATGGAATCATCAGCACATTCTAAATCATAGGGATCATCACTTCTCTGGAAAGGTTCAACTGAGAACAATGAATCAATATGAGCAGAGGAAGCTGATGCCCAAGCATCCACTGAAAAGATTGAGCTCATCTTCACTGAGTTCACAGAAGACTGAAGATGAATGACCTTTTTAAATAAGTAGAAATCCGAGATCAAGTGAAGATGTCACATCAAATGTCACATCAATAAGATATGAAATCAAAAGCTTATTAAAGTACATTAAATAACATTAAACATCAAATTACATCAAATCACTTAATTACTCAAATATACACTAATAAGGGAACCAAAGATTTGATTCACTTTTGATTCAAATGAGAAACACAGTTGATTTCTAACTACATATGAGTCATTGAGTCTAAGCATTGTGAATGAATCAAAATATATCCAAGTTGAGTTCCAACAGGAATATATAATAAAATTGTTTGGAGAAATTTTACAAGAAGAAATTTTACAACTGGAATATATCCAAGTTGAGTTCCAACTGGAATATGCTATGCCATTGAACACTATACAAGAAGAAATTTTACATTTGGTTAAGATTTCAAGGATTAAGTTTTATTGTGGTCTTGGCTAGATATCAAAGAGGTAGATGAAAGTATATTAAAAAAGAATTATGTGTAAAAGAGGTACACAGAAAGTTTATTCATACATTGATTTTCCATTTCAACAATGTGTTACAAGATAAATGTGAATATGAACTAAAGTGTGGAGGATAACACTATAAAGATGTCATTAATCTCACAACTTAGACCTGATTTTCTCCCAAGCAACAGACTCTTAGAAAAAACTTCTACATGAGATTAGAAATCCTCATGTACATACCATACTGTTGCCATTGAAGTTTAATTTCCATGCAAATGTATATAAATAGTTGCAAGGTTCTGTACTTGAATGTTTATTCATACATTGATTTTCCATTTCAACAGTGAGTTACAAGATAAATGTGAATATGAACTAAAGTGAGGAGGGTAATACTATAAAGATGTCATTAGTCTCCCACATTTAACACAACTTTGACTTGATTTTCTCCCAAGAAAGAGATTCTAAGAAAAAAATCTCTACATGAGTTTAGACATCCTCATGGACATACCATACTCTTGCCATTGAAATGTAATTTCTATGCAAATGTATATAAATAGTTGCAAGGGTCTATGAATATTTCATTAAAGTGGCTCTGAAACAGCCTATTTGTGTGGGTGCTATTCCCTGGTTAGATAAGTTGACAGATTTAGTTAGCAACTGGACTCATTCAGTTAGATCTAGTTTGTCTTTGGTTCAAGTTACCCAATTGCCTATAAATACCAGAGGAGGAGATCATTCGCATTTTCAAAATCCACGAGCAAGAGAGAGCAGCATAGCACAGACAGCCATGGAGCACAGAGCTCAGCATACCAGCAAGCCAAGTCTGATGGAGAAGAAGAATGTTGGCAAAAGTACCAAGAGGTAGACAAAATCATAACATAAATAAAGATTCCAAAAAGATTCCAAAAAGATTCCCTCTGTATGTCTGTGTAAAAAGTCTGATTTCTAGGTATTTATTTTTCTTACCTCTAGAAATATGGATCCAAAGCATGTACAGCTCGATGCCTGGCATCGACTTTAAGGTGTAAGTCGATGCCAGGCATCGACTTGCACCGACAAGTCGATGCCTGGCATCGACTTACACCTGAAAGTCGATGCCAGGCATCGACTTGGGCCCAAAAGTCGATGCCAAGCATCGACTTGCCGGCATCAACATGCACTGAAAAGTCGATGCCAGGCATCGACTTTAGGGTGCAAAGTCGATGCTTGGCATCGGCTTTTGGGCCCAAGTCGATGCTTGGCATCGACTTTTGGGCCCAAGTCGATGCCAGGCATCGACTTTGTGTGCAAGTCGATGCCAAGCATCGACTCTTGCACCCCCAAGTCGATGCCTGGCATCGACTTTCACCCTCAAGTCGATGCCGGGCATCGACTTGCACACAAAGTCGATGCCTGGCATCGACATGCACTTAAACATCAATGCCTGGCATCGACCTGAAGCTCAAAATCGATGCCTGGCATGGACTTGGGCCTTTGAAAACCACATTTACGTTTGATCTGATATTTCCAAGTGCCTTTAGGGATGCGGAGTACAAGGATGAAAGGCCCATCAAGAAGCTCAGAGTCACCATAGGCTCTGGTGACCAGCAACGTGACAAAGGCAGTGGTCACCAAGCAAAACCAAAGAAAATTATTGCACCATTATCCTCTGAGAAGGCCAGCAACCCACTAGGAATATCCTCAGGTGGACAAAGTAGCATAAAAATTCCTGTGGAGGATCCAAATATGAAGGAAAGGTCTAGGGAGACGGAGGTCATGAGGACAGATCGTCCACTTCGGGACATGACAAATCTTGAGTGGTGCCTTCAGTACGTTGAAGAGAAGAATGCAGTCCTCCTTGTGTTCGCAGGGGCTTATGGCAGAGGAAAGATCACGACAACACAAGGTTTTCAGTATGGCCTTGTTTACAAACTGGATTATTGTTGGAGCAAACCAATCACAAATTGGTGATTATACAGATATTGGAGAATGCTTATGGTCAGAATGAAGCAAAGAAAGACACTTGTAAAGTGAAGAAGAATTTAGGATGATGTCTTGTACACATATGTACATATAAGTGAAGAATCTTGTAAGCTAAGTATAGTTAAACCCTTAGGATGATAAGGAGTAGAGTCATAGACGCGAGATGAGTCTAAAGTCGTGTATATATAAGATAATTATGACAAGAAATGTATGAGAGAAAGTGATAGTGTCATTTTGTAGATGACAATTTTCAGAAAGATGTGAAGAGAGTTTTTTCCCAGAAAATAGCGACGGGTTTTTCTCTGAGTGCTCTCTGTCTGATCATGTGGATCAGAAATCCTTTTGTACACATCTAATTGAGAAGCTAATGAAGCTATGTCTAGAGTTTCAGAATCTAATTCCTCTCCTACTGTGAGAATGATCATTAGGAACATTCATATGTAGAATGTGAGAACTGAAGCCTGAAAGTAGCGCACTTTTCCGTCTCAGTATTTTGATCAGATCTGAGTGTATACTGTAAAGTTTTTGATGAGTGAGCACTTAAAATTTAAGTTAGAAGATAAGGAAGCTATGGCTAAAAGCATTTAGCAACACGAGTTTCAGATTGGGAGAAATCAAGTTAAGAAGTTGGCTATGTCGAAGGCGCAACTTCTGAGAGTCAATTTCTGACATGTATTTGATCTTAATGATCAAATTAAACTTTTGGTGATTAGTTTTGAGAACTAATGACTAGTATGATTGCGCAAAGGTATTGCTAATACTTGTGCATCATTTACTTGAAGAAATTTGAAGATTTGTGCAGGTAAAGAAGTTGATATCTGAAGCAGACTTTCTGAAGTTGACACTTCTTCACTCAGAAAAGTGTTGCTTGAAGTTTTGGTAAAGAAGAACATTGTTTGTGTAAAGTTTGGTTTATAACTGACATAGAAGTGTTCTTAAGTCAGTATAGATCAAACCTTTGGAGATTAAGAGGTCTCCAACAGTGGTATCAGAGCTAAAGGTGAAGTACAAGAGAAGAAAAGATAATTGAAGTTCCGACTGGTGCAGATATTGAAGATCTTCCAAATCAAAGGAGGACAAGGACAAATTATTGAAGATAACTTGCAGAAGTTCATAGTACAAGTTCGAAAGAATCAAGAAGGATAAAAGCTTATATCAAAGGTACACTTTCTCCTCATAAACCATAGTAATTGCAGATACAGAAAGTCAAGGATGGGAGAAAGCTTGCAGATTGATAAGCTAGATAGGGAGAACTATCCAGCATGGTCCATGAGGATGGAAGCACACCTCATGAGCAAAGACCTTATAGCATTTATTACAGGAGATGAAGAAAAACCTGAATTTGCAGATCCTAGTATTCCTACTAGGGAAGAGCTTGCAATGTTGAAGACTTGGATGAGAAAGGATGCTCAAGCAAGGAGTATCATCTACATGGCTGTAAATGATTATCTTCTACCTCATATCAGAGGTTTGGAAAGTGCTACAGATGTTTGGAATGCCTTGGAAGAGCATTTCCAAAATACAACTAAGTCTAGGAAGTCCTCACTATGGGCTCAGTTCACAACCTTCAAGAAGAAGAGCTCACAATCAATTTCAGATTATGTGGCAAGGATGAAGGATATTGCAGATAGCTTGGGAGCAGTGGATGAAGACATTGAAGAGGAAAAGTTGGTAAGACAAATACTTACAGGTCTGAGAGGAGATGAGAAGTGGAAGCCTTTCATATTGTCCATAGAGTTGTCACTTGATCACTTTACTCCTGATCTTAATCAATTGCTAGGACACATGCTAACCTTTGAGCAGGATCTTAAAGGAGACAATGATAGAAGTACAAGTCAAGCTATGTACTCCAAGGACAAGAAAAAGAATGGCAAGGGAAAGCAGTCAAATGATGATGAAGGGAATTCAAATCAAGCTAACTTTACAAAAGGGAAGATGAACTTCAGAGGTAAAGGAAGAGGAGGTAAGAACAAAGATAATGCTAAAGCTTGTTGGATTTGTGGTAGAACAAATCATTTGGCAAATGATTGTTGGTATAACAATCAAAATGGTGGAAGCAATAATCAGAATTATAATCAAAGAGGTAGAGGAGGCAGAAACCAAAGAGGCAATTTCAGAGGAAGAGGTGGTAGGACATCATATGGTAGAGGAGGTGGAAGAAACTTCCAATCTCAGTCCTACAACAACAATTATTACAATTATGCATCAGATCAGAAGGATGACATGACTCTTATCTTGAATGCAACTCATGAATCAATGGGAGAAGATCAAAGAGTGTTTTATATTGACTCAGGGTGCAGCAACCATCTGAGTGGGAATCTATCTTTGATGACTGATATGGAAGCAAGGGTGAATGGACATACATTTCAAACAGGTGACAATACCAAACATAAAGTGGAGAGCATTGGATCAGTGAAGACAAAGAGTGGAAGTACACTTCTGAGCAAGGTACTTTATGTTCCTACTATTCCTAAAAATTTGATAAGTGTAGGGCAAATTGTGGAGAAAGGATATGAGGTAAGATTCACAAATGATGGTGTCTATGTACAAGATCCAAATCAGGGATATAGAAACATAATTGCAGGGAAAAAGGAAGGAAGATTGTTCACTCTCAAAGTCCAAGGTAATGTGGGACATGCATTATTTACCTATGGAAGTCAAAAGGTATCTGAATTAGACCTATGGCATAAAAGGCTAGGTCATTTCAATGAGAGAGCTATAAAGGAAATGTCAAAGAATCAGGTGGTGCTTGGATTGCCAAATATTGAAGGGCAACATATGGTGTACAAGTGTGAAGCTTGTCAATTAGGTAAAGCACATAAGAGTTCTTATAACAAATCAGGGTACAAGCATTCAAATATGCTTGAATTGGTTCATACAGATGTATGGGGTCCCTCAAGGGACTATAGCATAAATGGATCCAGATATTATGTGTTGTTTGTTGATGATGCAACCAGGTGGATTACTTTGTATGTAATCAAGGATAAATCAGAAGTTTTCAAGACATTCAAACATTTTCATGCTTATGCAGAAAGGATCACAGGACAAAAGCTCAAGAGGTTAAGATCAGATGGAGGGGGAGAGTATTTCTCTAAAGAGTTTGATGATTATTTGTGGAATGCAGGTATCAAAAGAGAAGTAACTTGCAGGTACTCCCCTCAACAGAATGGAGTAGCAGAAAGGAGGAATAGGACTCTTGTAGAGTTTGCAAGAGCCATGATGAAGGAAAAGAATTGTCCAAATTACTTATGGGCAGAAGCCATTAACACTGCAACATACCTTGTGAATAGGTTGCCTTGCAAAGCTTTGGAAGGAGGAACTCCTTATGAAGCATGGTGGGGTAAGAAACCTACCCTTGATCATTGTAAGGTTTTTGGATGTATTGCATATGCCTATGTTCCTTCACAATTAAGACATAAGCTAGAACTAAAAGCAGAGAAGTATGTGTTTATTGGATATGATGATAGACAGATGGGTTACAGGTTGTGGAGTCCATCCACAAAGCAATTTCTTGTTACCAAAGATGTGACATTTGATGAGCAAAACACATGGTATACAGGATCAACAAATGATTTTGCAGGTGTTGAAGAAATTCAAAGGAAAGGAAAGGCAAAGGTAAAAGTATGTGAAGAAATTGTTGATGAAGTTGACTCTAGAAGTAGAGTGCAGGATTATGTAGAAGAAGGGCCAAGATTTGATCCAGAGTCAAATGAGGCTGAAACTTCAAGAAGTGCAGAAATCAGAAGATCTACAAGGGAAAGGAAAGAACCTATAAGGTATAGTTATGATACATCTTTCCTAACAACAAAAGATTATGCCTACATTGTGAAGACAGAAGAAGATCCAACCACTTATGAAGAAGCCAAAGGTAAACAGAATTGGGAGAAGGCAATGCAAGAAGAGTATGATGCTCTACTTGAAAATGAAACTTGGGAATTAGTACCAAGACCAAAGAATCAGAAGGTCATTGGATGCAAGTGGGTATATAAAACAAAGAGGTTTGCAGATGGTAAGGTGTCTAGATATAAGGCTAGACTTGTGGTCAAAGGTTATGCCCAAACTTATGGGGTAGATTATGATGAAACCTTTAGTCCTGTTGCTAAGATGTCTACAATTAGGACATTGATTGCTATTGCTGCTTGCAAGGGATGGAAATTATCACAATTGGATGTGAAAAATGCATTTTTAAATGGATACATTGCAGATGAAGTGTATATGGAGCAACCAGAAGGCTTCATGGAATCAATTGGATCAGATTATGTGTGTAAGCTCAAGAGAGCTTTATATGGGTTGAAGCAAGCCCCAAGAGCTTGGAATTACAGATTGGTCAAGTTCTTGAATGAATGTGGATTTCAAGCATCAAAGGCAGATAGTAGCTTGCTAGTGAAGGCAAGTGAAAATGGATACATTTACATGTGCATCTATGTTGATGATATTATTGTTACAGGAACAGATGCTCAAGGAATCAATGAACTCAAGAAGCAAATAGAGAAGGAGTTTAAGATAAGTGACTTGGGAAACTTATCTTATTTTCTAGGAATGCAGATTGTGTATACTCAACATGGAGTATATGTTTCACAAGAGAGATATTTGAAGAATCTCCTAGTTAAGTTTAACATGGAAGATTGCAAGACCTCAACCACACCATTGGAGGTAAATCATAAATTAAGCAGGTATGGAGGTGAAGAATTCAATGACATGAAGAAATATCAGAGTTTGGTAGGTAGTTTAATCTATGCTACCTTGACAAGGCCAGATCTATCATATGCAGTAGGTGTGTTGTCACAATTCATGCATTGTCCAAAGAAGACTCATTGGATTGCAGCCCAAAGGGTACTCAGATATATCAAAGGAACCCTAAGTGAAGGTTTGTATTATGGTTTCACTTCTGACACAAGAATCAAAGTGTTTAGTGATGCAGATTGGGCAGGTGACTCAGATGATAGAAGGTCTACTCATGGATATCTCTGTTATGTTGGAGATAAGCTAGTGTCTTGGTGTTCAAGGAAGCAACATACAGTTGCTTTATCATCCACAGAAGCTGAGTATAAGGGAATGGTAGAAGCTGCAAAAGAAGCCATATGGTTGAAGACCTTGATGAAAAGTTTTGAGACTGATCATAGTACTCCAATAATTTTTGGAGATAATATGAGTTCTTTGTATTTGGCAGCTAACCCTGTTTTTCATGCCAGGACTAAGCATATAGAGATTCAGTATCATTTCTTGAGGGAAAAGGTACTTGATAAAGAGATTGAAGTGATGTACACTCCAACAAAAGAACAGGTGGCAGATATGATGACAAAAAGTTTGGATGGATCTAAGCTACAGAGATTCAAGGAGATGGCAGGAGTGAAGAAGAATAGAATAATCACAATTAGTGATTGAGGGGGAGCTGTTGGAGCAAACCAATCACAAATTGGTGATTATACAGATATTGGAGAATGCTTATGGTCAGAATGAAGCAAAGAAAGACACTTGTAAAGTGAAGAAGAATTCAGGATGATGTCTTGTACACATATGTACATATAAGTGAAGAATCTTGTAAGCTAAGTATAGTTAAACCCTTAGGATGATAAGGAGTAGAGTCATAGACGCGAGATGAGTCTAAAGTCGTGTATATATAAGATAATTATGACAAGAAATGTATGAGAGAAAGTGATAGTGTCATTTTGTAGATGACAATTTTCAGAAAGATGTGAAGAGAGTTTTTTCCCAGAAAATAGCGACGGGTTTTTCTCTGAGTGCTCTCTGTCTGATCATGTGGATCAGAAATCCTTTTGTACACATCTAATTGAGAAGCTAATGAAGCTATGTCTAGAGTTTCAGAATCTAATTCCTCTCCTACTGTGAGAATGATCATTAGGAACATTCATATGTAGAATGTGAGAACTGAAGCCTAAAAGTAGCGCACTTTTCCGTCTCAGTATTTTGATCAGATCTGAGTGTATACTGTAAAGTTTTTGATGAGTGAGCACTTAAAATTTAAGTTAGAAGATAAGGAAGCTATGGCTAAAAGCATTTAGCAAAACGGGTTTCAGATTGGGAGAAATCAAGTTAAGAAGTTGGCTATGTCGAAGGCGCAACTTCTGAGAGTCAATTTCTGACATGTATTTGATCTTAATGATCAAATTAAACTTTTGGTGATTAGTTTTGAGAACTAATGACTAGTATGATTGCGCAAAGGTATTGCTAATACTTGTGCATCATTTACTTGAAGAAATTTGAAGATTTGTGCAGGTAAAGAAGTTGATATCTGAAGCAGACTTTCTGAAGTTGACACTTCTTCACTCAGAGAAGTGTTGCTTGAAGTTTTGGTAAAGAAGAACATTGTTTGTGTAAAGTTTGGTTTATAACTGACATAGAAGTGTTCTTAAGTCAGTATAGATCAAACCTTTGGAGATTAAGAGGTCTCCAACAATTATGAAGATGAAGATTCTGACAACCTGCTTTTCTTGGTGGAGACATCGAAAGGATTAAGAAATGTCATATGCAAGATGGATTTCTTGTGCCCAGAGTGCTGTGTTCCAGAAGGGCTAGCTCAGATATGCAGAGACTCAGTGAATTTCATCAAGGACCTGATGCCATGGATCCAGGGCAATATCATGCCAACACAACAGAAGAAGACGACCCCTGTAAAGGCAAGGGGTAAGCAGAGCGTGCAGAAAAAGCTCCAAAAGAAAAAGAAGATAATTTCAGAAGAGGAGTTTTCTGACTCAAGCTCTAGCTCTGGGGACATAATTGTTGCACCTGGTGGAGAGCTTGCATCTGGTGTTCTTGGTACTGAGCAGAATAAGATGAGGGAGGACATAGCTAGAAGAAAAGTTGTGAAGAAGGGGTAGTTGTTCCACCTGCCAATCAATATCATCCACAGGCCACCCGTAGATCCAGTCACAAGGAGGAGGCCCCTTGAGATCAGGGAGCCACATAATTTGCACGTCCAGAATCTTAAGAAGAAAATGAAAATAAATCCTCATGCTACTGTTGTGCCATTCCTTGTCATGGTGGATCCGAATGAGTGCAGCTGTGTGGACGATTTCAATGAGGGTTTGTTTGAGGATTACACTTATTATGTGATTGGAGGTTCACACTCTGCAGAGGCTCGTAGACAGTTAGTGAAGGAGCACCCTACTACATTTTTCTTTAGGTATGCAGAGTGTAAGATATATGCTGGTCTTACAACTGAGGAAGCCAAGCTTCTTGCTTGGGATCACAACAACGACAATGACTACAGGCAGAAAATGTCCTCCATAGAGAGAATTCGGTTCTTCCACCATGAATATGAAGATTGTCTTGTGAAGGAAGCTGGAAGAATACATCCCAATCTACGAAAGAAATGCCTTATTGAGGTTGGAATTGCATTGGATGAGAATAGAAAGTCTGATGCTTTGAGGAAATATGATCCATGGTTTCAACTGGCATTCAGATCAGGTGAGATCTGGGATAAGTCTGATGCTTTGAGGAAATATGATCCATGGTTTCAACTGGCATTCAGATCAGGTGAGATCTGGGATCTACAGGATAGAATTTTCACAATGTGGGAGCACAAGGAGGTCAAGGGCCAGAAGCAACGAAAGTCGAGGCTAGACCCACAAGTTGATCTGAAGGGAAAGGGAAGGAAAGTTGACCTTTCAATTGAAGAGGCTCCTGAGGACATGAAGCTGACCCCATGGAGGGCCCTTCAAGGAATCAAGGATGATACATTGATCATATCAACTTTGTCAAGGGTAATCTCGAAGGAGTTAAGCCTGGAGGAGATGGTGACTGAGCTCAATAAGTATGTATGTTATTCTCAGATCCTTTTTCCCTCCTCCCATGCTTCTGGTCTAACCTAGTCTCTTTTATATTTCTGTGTCTGTAGTCATAAAGTGTACATGAAGATTCAGGAGGTGATGATGAAGAGGCTGGGTTGCTTTTCTTGGACAGAGGTCCAAGCAGACTATCCAACCACATCATCCTACAAAGCCTTATCAGAATATTTCATCCTGTTTCGTGATTGGGTAGGTTCTCTTATCAGAATATTTCATCCTAACCAATTTGATGCCTTGCATTGCATCGACTTACAGCTAAATTCGATGCCTGGCATCAGTCTGCAGGCAAAAGTCGATGCCTGGCATCGACCTGCAGGTAGAAGTCGATGCCTGGCATCGACTTGGGGGCATAAGTCGATGCCTGGCATCGACTTGCAGCATAAGTCGATGCCTGGCATCGACCTGCAACATAAGTTGATGCCTGGCATCGACCTCGTGGCAAAAGTCGATGCCAGGCATCGACTTAGGTCCCAAAGTCGATGCCAAGCATCGATTTTCAGTAGAAGGTCGATGCCTAGCATCTACCCCAACAAGAAATCGATGCCATGCATCCGTTCCTTATGTTTTGGTTGCTGTATTGAAGAGCTCTTTTAATTGTCTTTCCATTTTTTTGCAGAAACCAAGGAAAAGTAAGTCTACAGAGGTACTAGATGATTGCCCCCCTGCATTCCTTGCTCACATTCAAAGAGCAAGGCATGAGAAATCTAGATTGAAAGCGAAGGAGATGGATTTTGATGATGAACCTTATCTTAAATGTTTCTCCAATCCCCTAGACCCCCTTAGGCCTGTATATTACAATGTGTTCTGTAGTGATGTAAATAATATTTGTTCTGTTGTGCCTAGAAAACATTTCTCCCTTCTCATAGCGGACATACCCTATGGATTTAGGATGTTAGGATCAGTTAATGATGATGAACCCTTCAAACACCCTCAGATTCGGAAGATGGTCACTGATTTTGCAGAGTTGACTATGTCTCCTCTTTGGAGGATAGTAATTTTCCATAGCAGAGACCAGTCTTTCTCTGTTTCAACTGCTCTGAAGGCAAGATGTCATGCTGTGGAGTGCCTCACTTGGTAAGTAATCTTCTTTCTATCTCCATGGCTTTAATGATGCTCTCTGTGACTCATAGTTCTTTTTTGCAGGGTGAAGACAAACGTAAATCACACTCCTTTGCATCGGTTTGTGAGCGCCACTGAATGCATTACAGTTGGCTATTATGATGAAGTAAGCAAAAGGAGAGTCAGGGAGCATTGCAATGAGAATGGGATCTCAAATGTGCTCATGTTCCCAGCCGTTACCAAGAAACTTCGTCATGTAGCTGGGGACATGACATTGGTTAACCCTTATCAGAAGCCACAAAAACTCATAATGAGATTGCTTCAGCTATTCTCCAATGATGATGACTGGGTCCTAGACCTTTTTTCGGGCACAGGTAATTTCAATTTTCACAATTTTCATTAGTCATGGTTGATTGAAGCCTCTAAGTGGTTTTCTGCTGTTTCAGGAACGACTCTGGCTTGCTCCTTAAAGATGTTCAGGCACTGCATAGCTGTGGAGAAGGATGATGCTCAAGTGAGCTTCATTAGAATGAGAATCAATGGGCTGAATGAATGCCCAGATGAAGACCAAGAGGTTGGAAGGAAGCACATTGCAGATACGGAGAGATTCCAACCAGCTTCAAGGGAGCATGTTCCCCCACTTGCAGATGAACCGGGGGACATGGCTGACCTTGAAGAGCCAATCTTGGAGCAAGAGAGGCAAGATAGGTGTTCTAATGTGCCAGAGGATCCCAATATCCTTGAGCCTGAGGAAAGCTATGATCAGCTTCTATTGTAGATTCACATTACTCTTGTAGAACACATGAAATGTAAAAGATCATTTTAATGGAAATATAATTTGGAGTTCTGCTTCCACTTTGTGTTCAGCTTGATTTATCTTGAGCATTTCTCTGATCATGTGTGAATGTTTCTTAGTATAATTTTGTTGAATATTATCTTCTCTTGGGAATGCTTTTGTGAAATGTATTTCATATTCTGTTAATATGGCCAGGCATTCAATGGGGATCTTAACCATACAAAGGGGATGATCTTAATTGCCTTGTTAAAATGCTCTGATTTTTGCAACACATGTACTCTAATTTTTGAGTAACTTTTAATTAGCTATCATCTGTGCTTGTTGAGGTTATAGATGTAATGAAGGAGCTTCGCGAATTCTTACTTGTACCTTTTCAACTCTAATCTATTGTCCAAGATCATGATGTGGGATTCTTGGTCATGCTCAACAACTAGTTTTCATGGCAGCAAGAATTTTAGTATATCTATCTTGACTACTTGCGATATGAGATCAAGCTTCTAGTGACAATATTTACAAGCAAGACTCGTGATGCTTTCTAGATATTGTAAAATGCCCACTTTTTTGCTTCATATAATGGTCTTTAGGTAAAAAGAAAAAGAGAACATGTCTTTGTTCTCCTTTGTTGTGACTCAGTGTTGGAGATAGATGTTTGCGGAAGCACGCGAACAGCACAAGGAAGAAGAAGAAGCTTGGAGCACAAACACACAATACTGAATGTATTACTAGAGAATGTACGAAGATAAGTAGCCCATTAGGGAAATACAAATATATATACAAGCCAGGGGAAAAAAACCTCCTAAAGAGGGAAAAAAGTGCCCCGATGGTCCTAGTGTGTTCACACACATCACTACCTAAATATATCAACAAATCCCCCCTGGGAGTGATGCTGTGAACAAGGAGCTGGCACTCATCTATAAGGAACTGCCAAGCTATGTGGAAATCACTCCACAAAAGGAAGTAAGCCCAAAGCTTTGCGGAAAGCTTCAAACTTCTCCCTAGGCAGAGCCTTCGTGAAAAGGTCTGCAATGTTCTCCTGCATGGGCACATATGCCAAGCTAATCTCCCTAGCAGAGAACCTCTCCCTGACATAGTGATAATGCACCTCAATGTGCTTAGTGCGAGCATGGAACACATGGTTCCTCGCAACTGCCAATGCACTCTGACTGTCAGTGAAGATGGTGGTGGCAGAAGACTGGCCAACACCCAAATTAGCCATAAGGCGTCTGAGCCACACACACTCAATAGTCGCTATGAAAGCTGCCCTATACTCAGCCTCACAACTGGAAGTGGCCACAGTAGGTTGCTTCTTGCTGAACCAAGATATACATGAGCTACCAAGCATGAAGCAAAAACCACTGGTGGACACACGAGTGTCATAGCAACCAGCCCAATCTGAGTAAGAAAAAGCATGCAAACCTGGTGGTAGTGATCCCCTTTGGGATAAAACAACTCAAGTAGCCAAGTACCACTCAAGTAGCGAAAGATGCACTTAACCGCCTTCCAATGCGTGACTCTTGGGCAATGTATAAACCTGCTCATCTGTGAGACAACAAACTAAATATCTGGCCGAGTAATGCATAAGTAGATCAAGCATCCAACAGCTTGCTGATAGAGAACAACATCAAATGCATCTCCAGCATCATGAAGACTCAATCATAAACCTATCTTCATAGGAGTGGAAATAGGCTTACAGTCTTCAAGGCCAAAACACTGCAATAAAGTGTCAATATATTTTGTTTGACACAAAGCCATTCCACCATCAACTTGCATAAACTGAATGCCCAAATAGTGATGCAAATGCCCCAAATCAGACATCTCAAATGAGGCATGCAAATCAGCCTTGAAATCAGCAATATGCTTCTCAATAGGACCAGTGAGTAGCATGTCGTCAACATAGACAACAATGATCAGAAGCACATCATTAGCATGCTTAACATATAAGGTGTTTTTCAGTTGGACTATTTTCAAAACCATGTGCAACCAGATAGGCATGTATCTTCTCATACCAAGCATGTGGTGCTTGCTTTAAACCATATAATGCCTTCTTTAACCTGCACACCTGGTTTTCATGCCCTTTCTGCACAAAGCCACGGGGCTGAAAAACATACACTTCTTCATGCAAGTCACCATTAAGAAATGCTGTTTTAATGTCCAACTGATGTACATTCCAACCATGATGGGCTTCAAGTGCACAAATGCTCCGAACAGTAGTCATACGACATGTAGGTGCAAAGGTCTCATCAAAATCAATGCCTCTTTCCTGCGCATAACCCTTTGCAACAAGCCTAGCCTTATATCGGTCAACTATACCATCAAGTTTATGCTTCAGCTTGTATACCCACTTAGTGCCAATGGCCTTCTTGCCAGGAGGCAAGTCACATAAAGACCATCACTACAACAGATCGATGGTATACCGAGGTTTTTACCGAGGAAAATGAATGCGGCTTTATTTGCCGCGACGCCGGTGTAAAGGTCGGTTTGCGCGTTGGTACCAAAGAGTCGGTATAGGCGTTGGTATATGCGTCGGTATATACGTTGGTATAATCGTTGGTATACGCGTCGGTATAAACGTCGGTATATGCGTCGGTAATCGGCTTCTGCTGCATTGCCCCCTAGGTGTACTGACGGTTATTCCGATGACACTACTGGGAGTACCATCGCGTATACCGATGACCATACCTGCAAAATTTTTTTTGGGCAGAGTGTTTTGTCTTTTGCTACAACAACATTACCATGATGTTGCTGAACAAAAGACAATACACTCTGCCCAAAAAAAACAGAGTACATGTGATGTGTACTCTAATGACAACCGAAATATGATTTCATGAAACAGAGTATTATTGTACACAAAAGAGATAATCAGAATGAACAATGAACCATGTGCAAAAGAAGTTATATATTTCAATAATGAAGCATGTACAAGAGTGTGGCAAACCACTGTCATATATGACGCTTTTACAAAATGTGGCAAAGCAATGTATTGCCATATGGAAATCAAATACAAAATACTGGTCTTCCACTACCATACACATGCAAAGAACGTTCCATATCAACAGTCCTGCAACAAAGAACATTAATGGAATGAGATAAATTCACATGAAAATTACAAACAAGTAAAAACCAAGTTTATAAATTAATTACCTCATTGCAAACGCTCCCATGAAACTACCGCACCGCGTCCCTCGAAGTCTTGCAATAGTGCAGTCAACCCATGACTATATCCATAAGACTCCTCCGTTCGTGTTGGAGGACGACCCATTGCCAGCTCCTGAAACAAATATAAAAAGATTAGAGAAATATATATGAGAAATTTAACACAAATAAATTCAATAAATGAAATGGTACTTACAAACTCATGATGCATCGTGTCATATTTAATAAAAGTGTCATATATGATAGTGGTTTGCCACACTCTTGTTCATGCTTCATTATTGAAATATATAACTTCTTTTGTACATGGTTCATTGTTCATTCTGATTATCGATCACTTTTGTGTACAATAATACTCTGTTTCATGAAATCATATTTCGGTTGTCATTAGAGTACACATCACATGTACTCGGTTTTTTTTGGGCAGAGTGTATTGTCTTTTGTTCAGCAACATCATGGTAATGTTGCTGTAGCAAAAGACAAAACATTCTGCCCAAAAAAAATTTTGCAGGTATGGTCGTTGGTATAAGCGACGGTACTCCCAGTAGTGTCATCAGAATAACCGTCGGTATACCCAGGAGGCGATGCAGCAGAAACCGGTTACCGATGCATATATCGATGTTTATACCGACGCATATACCGACGCTTTTACCGACGTCTAGACCGACGTCTATACCGACTCTTTGGTACCGATGCGAAAACCGACCTTTACACCGGCATCGTGGCAAATAAAGCCGCGTTCATTTTCCTCGGTAAAAACCTCGGTATACCATCGATCTGTTGTAGTATCTCTCTCTCTTTCTCTTTCTCTCTCTCTCTCTCTCTTTCTCTCTCTTTCTCTCTCTCTCTCTCTCCTTCTCTCTCTATCAATAGCGAATAAAAGAATCACTTACAAGTATGTCCCTCTTTGAATCGTTGTCGTCAAAGCGTAATGTAGGTCGTCTCTCGTCCAATTCCAAACAATTGACGCCAAAGAACTTCTGCAAAATCAACGAAAAGAGAAATTAGAAACCCTAAAGCATAGAGAAACACAAATGCTAACAGTACGCGTAGCACTTACCAAGATGTGAGATCTAAGCCGAGAGAGAGAGTGTGTGTGTAGAGAGAGAGATCCGTGTGTGTGTGTGTGTGGGTGCACAAGACAATGCAGGTTCACGCGTGCAAGTTTGACAATAGACCGACAGTACTCAAACACGCGCAGAAATGTGAAGTTTTGCTCTCGGGTTCGCGGTATGTTTAAAACTCGCTGCCGGTATAGGCGCCGGTATACGCGTCGGTAGTTGCCAGTAAATTACCGACACTTATACCGACGCTCATACCAACGCCTATACCGACGCCTATACCGACGCTTATACCGGCGGCTGCGGGCCACACCGACGATCCATTTAAAACGGTCATATCGACGGTCACTTGACCGTCGGTATCTCTTAGTGAGATTTTTGAAGGGCTATACACCTCATATGTTGTAGTGCATGTACCATTCTTCATTATACCATCATATTCAGATTGCATAGCAGCCATCCAATTTTCTAAATTCTATGCTTCATCAAAAGAAATAGGCTCATTCTCATCACAGATACTAGACGCAACCATAGCATAGCAATCTGATGCAAAGGAGGCACTATGAGAGCCTGAACAAGTACGATATGACAAAGGTGCATCTAATTTGCTGTCACGCAAAGTCTACACCAGCCATTTTGGCATAGTTTTTGCCTGCTCAATATCAGCTCTCTCATCAACAAGTGCATCATGTAAATTTGCATCAGAAATGGAATGATCTGCATCATCATATGAAACCTGCAAAGGTTGAGAAGTTTCCTCATTAGGACCAGCACTAGACTGTCCACCTGTAAAAAGAGGCATCAAAGTATCATACATGTCTTTGGAGCTAACACATGCCTCCTTAGTACATGAAAGCAATGGCTGAATAGCATCTTCCACAAAGACAACATCACGGCTAACCAGAATGCGTTTAGTCTGTGGATGATACAGACGATAGCATTTACTTTGAGAACTATACCCAACAAAAATACATTTTACTGCCTTCCAATTTTTTGCAATGTTGTTCAGGCACTAGTGCATATGCCAAACAGTAGTAAACACCCATTCTTCTTCCTGCACAAGATTTGTAGACTCCATTTTTGGTGTAGAGGCCTCTACAACAACCATTCCAGCCTCTTTCTTCTTTGCCTCTTTAGCAGCCAGTTTTGGACAGTTCTTTATGATATGATCATTCCCTTTACAGTACTTACAAAACAATTTCTGCTTTTCTAATGTCTTCTCATCTTTATCTTCCTTCTTCGAATATGCAGAATTAGCAAATTTCTGCTTACTAGTTGAAGAGCTCCATTTTCCTTTGCCCTTCTGACTAGCGAGGAAAGCTTGATCTGCAACTCGCATAATGGATCTGTTTTGCCTGGACTGATCTTCCTGCAATAGAATAGAGACTAACTCCTCAAATGATAAGGCATTTGGATTGCCTTTCATCATCAACCGAAGAGTAGAAGCAAAACTCTGATATGAATCAGGAAGACCATTCAGAACGGTCTGCACAAGTGAGCTATCTGGTATAACCTCATCAGCAGAAATCAACTGTTCCTTCAAGTCTTTGATCTTCGTTACGAAACTGTCCATAGAATCACCTTCATTCATGTGCTCACTCTCTAACTGTTTTTGGAGGTAAGCAACACGAGCCTCATTCCTAGCTTGGTACAATGTGGTAAGTGTATCCCAAGCATCCTTAGCTGTTCTGCAAGAGCGAATGAGAGGAATAATGGCACGTTTGATAGACAAAGCTATCAATGCATGTGCCTGGGCATCTCTGCCATCCCAGCAAATCTGCTCTGCAGTAGGTGCAGCAGAAATAGTAGCACGAACAGGAATATGCGGAATATCATCTTCGACACCATCCTCATCAGCTCCAACACCTGTATTTGCAGTACTTGTTGTTACAGGTGTAACAGGATGTCTTTCAACACCCTGCACAATGTTCCACAATCCTTTTGCAACCAATACATGTCGCATCATATAAGCCCATAATGGGTAGTTGGTACCATCCAACTTATCCTCAACAACCAACACACGGAATACATCAGTGCTTTCAGCCATGGCCAGTGACTAAAATACCTTGATGCAGAAAATTGACTGTATCTCAAAAAGTTGAAGAGAACTGCCCAAAAGAATTCTGCTAGACCTGTAGCAGACTTCGAGACGCTTATAGTGGCGAACAGAAACTGGTATATACCTTTGGCACAAAAAGATGAAATAGCCTACACAAGCACTGCGATAGTGCGTTCGGAGGTCGAAACGAGCTCAGATCGTGATTTCGGCACCACAAAGCGAAGCAGTTTTGATCTCTGAAACACCCTGAGTATGCTCACCAAATTTCGTGCGAAACTGAGACTGCAAACGGAGGAGTGTCGACGACACCCTAGATGAAGCGGCGACCTGCTCTGATACCAATTGTTGGAGATAGATGTTTGCAGAAGCACGCAAACAACACAAGGAAGAAGAAGAAGCTTGGTGCACAAACACACAATACTGAATGTATTACTAGATAATGTACGAAGATAAGTAGCCCATTAGGGCAATAGGCGTATATACAAGCCGGGGGAAAAAAACCTCCTAAAGAGGGAAAAAAGTGCCCCGACGGTCCTAGTGTGTTCACACACATCACTACCTAAATATATCAACAGAAATCAGACTATGGAGTTTATTTTAGAAGCAAGAGATGTGGTCACGAATCGTACATTGATCTCTCTTATGACATGATATTGTTTTTGTATTATAGGTAACTTTCCTGACTCTCTCTCTCTCTCTTTCTCTCTCTCTCTCTCTCTCTCTCTTTCTCTCTCTCTCTCTCTCGCATGCCCATCACTACCTGCAGCTGTCTCCATCTTTCTCTCTCTCTCACAATTAAAACACCATCAAAATAATGGTGATGCTGATTGGTAAAGAAGCATGGCAATTTCCAAGGAGCTGCACAGTAGCTAATACTTTGGGAACAATGCGGAGCTCTCTCTCTCTCTCTCTATGCATGCTTAATCGAAGAAAGAAGGAAGAAAGAGAACAAAAATACCTGCAAAAAAAAGCATTAGAAAAATAGACACAATGCACACATATATAGACTCACAAATACATACGTTTGTTTTCTAAATTTATCACACAATATGCTTTTTCACACTCACCACACTTTAACAAAAACTTGAATCTCACAACTCACACACAACACATTTTAACACACACTTATACATACCACACATTTAATTCTCACTTTAATCACATAACTCACACACTCCACTCTTTAACTTATGCTCACACACACCATACATTTAATTCTCACATTTTTTTTCTTTTCATTTTATTTAATTTATTCTTATTTTTTATTATTCTTTTTAATTTAAGCTTACTAAAGTATAATCTAATTAAATACTTTAATATTCTCATATATAAGGATAGATAATTAAATTATAATATAAAAAATATATTAATCAAATATATATTTATTTTAATATTTATCAACTCAAAGGTTTACACACATCACATATATGTAAATGATCACACACATACACACCTATACATACATATACACACTAAAACCCTCAAACACATTCACATAGCACAAACACACTTACTTAAATACTCATATATACAGATAAATACATAGGTTTATACCCATACCCCCACATATACACTTAGACACTTAGGGTAAAACCTAATACATGTATGCATAGGTAGGGTATATAGATGGTCTCATGTTAATTTAGTAGTCATGCACTTTCACACACATAGGTATCTAGACAATCTTTTCCATATTTATAAACACAAGAATTCATATGATGAGGTCTGAATCAGATTACATCTTCATAATTTTGCTACCTGTAGGTACTAGAGAGAGATTAGTAAAATAAAAAAAAAACTTATCAAAGTGAGAGTTCAGAGATAAATACTCTAAAAGAAAAAATTTTTAATTTCCTTGTATGTCAATTCGAAGGATGAAATCGTTCTGACAACGTATGAATACATTGATGGAGAGTGTTAATCTCCAAAAGAACAACCTACTCTTGAATTTAGAACACCTCTATATCAAGAGTAAGTCAAAACCTTCACTAAACTAGAGGTCCAATCTCCAAATTATTAAAATTGAGAAAATCTGTGAAGAAGATGAAACACAGAAAAGTCTGCTGCACAATTTCTTCTCATTGACCTATCAAACATGTAAAGTTTTCTATGAAATTTTGTATGGAGTGTCGCCTAGAGATTGCGCACCTTCTCCAAGTTAAAGTTCTCAAAAAGGTTTAGTATAACTTGAGAAATCAACTTCACAAGTTACCTATGTCCAAATCTGTACTTCTGAGAAGTCGATTTGACATCGCTAACTTCTTAACTTTGTTTCTCACAATGTCAAACCCGTTTTACCAAATCCTTTTGGCTGTAGATAGCTTATCTCTCAACTTAGATTTTGAGCTATCATATGTGTAAAACTTTACACTGTGCACTGAGCACTACTCATTTCTTTCAACTCGAAATGTGCGCCAGTTTCAGAGAACTGTGAACATTCAACACACATGAATGTTCCTACTAACAATTCTCCTAGCCTGTTTGCAATTAGACTCTGAAACTTAGGTCACAGGCTCATTAACTAACAACTTAGATATCCTCAAAAGGATTTCTCAATTGATCAAACACAGACGGAGCAGACGCAGAAACATCGGGCGCAATATTTTCTTCATTTCAGGAGAAGACTACTACAGAAAATTGAGAGAGAGTTCAACTACTTTCTCATCTGTCTATTGACATTTATAATCACTAATTTCTCTATACCTATGCTCATACATAGTCTCTCTTTGTCTTCTCTCTATATCCCGACATTTTCCAAAAGTATTTATAGGCATCTATATACAAACTCTTATCAAACCATAAGTATATGTAACCTATGTCATAACTAATGTACATATGTGTACATGTCCTTCACTCTTGTGAATGTATCCATCTTCTTTGCTCCAAATCTTCAATTGGTGATTGATCTGCACCAACAGCTCCCCCTCAATCATCAATTGAGGTTTCTCCTTTCTTCTTTATACCTGCCATGTCTTTAAACTTCTGTAGCTTTGGTCCATCCAAGCTCTTTGTAAGCATATCAGCTATCTGATCCTTTGTTGAAGTATGTATGACTTCAATCTCCTTATCCATCACTTTCTCCCTTAGAAAGTGATACTGTATCTCAATGTGTTTGGTCCTGGCATGAAAAACAGGATTAGCAGCTAAATACAATGAACTCATGTTATCTCCATATATAATTGGTATCCCATGTACAATGTCAAAACTCTTCATCAAGGTCTTGAGCCAAATCACTTCTTTTGCAGCTTCAACCATGCCTTTATACTCAGCTTCTGTAGAAGACAAAGCAACTGTATGTTGCTTCTTAGAACACCATGAGATTAACTTATCTCCCACATAACACATGTATCCATAGGTTGATCTTCTATCATCTGGATTACCTGCCCAATCTGCATCACTATAAATTTTGATATTTGTATCTGAGGTAAACCCATAATACAAACCTTCATTGAGTGTACCCTTAATGTACCTCAACACCCTTTGTCCTGCAATCCAATGTTCTTTCCTTGGGCAATGCATAAATTGAGACAAAACCCCTACTGCATATGATAAATCAGGTCTAGTTAAAGTAGCATAGATAAGACTACCAACTAAACTCTGATATTGTCTCATGTCCTTGAGTTCTTCACCTCCAAACTTACTCAATTTGTGATTCACCTCCATTGGTGTAGGTGCTACCCTGCAATCATCCATTTTAAACTTGATTAACAAGTTCTTCAAATACCTTTCTTGGGTCACAAATACTCCATGTTGAGTATATGTAATCTCCATGCCCAAGAAGTATGACAAGTCTCCCAAGTCACTTATCTTGAACTCCTTTTCCATTTGCTTCTTAAGTCTTTGTATTCCTTCTTCATCTGTACCTGTAAGGATTATATCATCAACATATATGCACATGTATATGAAACCATTATCACTTGCTTTGACAAGCAAGCTACTATCTGCTTTAGACACCTGAAATCCAAGTTCTTTTAGGAACTTCACAAGTCTATAGTTCCATGCCCTTGGGGCCTGCTTCAAGCCATACAAAGCTCTCTTGAGCTTGCACACATGATCTGGATACCTTTTATCTCTGAACCCTTGAGGTTGCTCCATGAATACATCATCTGAAATATAACCATTCAAAAAAGCATTTTTCACATCAAGTTGACATAACTTCCAACCTTTACATGCAGCAATAGCAATAAGTGTTCTGATGGTTGTCATCTTTGCCACAGGACTATAAGTCTCATCATAATCAATACCATATGTCTGAGCAAAGCCTTTGACAACAAGTCTAGCTTTCTATCTAGACACACTTCCATCTGCAAACCTTTTTGTCTTGTAGACCCACTTGCATCCAATGATCTTCTGACTATTTGGTTTTGGAACCAAATCCCATGTTTCGTTCTCCAATAGTGCATCATATTCTTCCTGCATAGCACTCTCCCATTTTTCCTTACCTTTTGCCTCTTCATATGTAGAAGGGTCTTCATCTGTATTCACCATATAAGCATAGTCTTTTGTAGCCAAAAATGAAGTATCATAACTATACCTTGTAGGTTGCCATCTATTTCTTGATGACCTTCTGAGTTCTCCACTCCTTGAGGTTTCTGGCTCTTCACATTCAGGATCAAATCTTGGTGTCTCTTCCACTTCAACCTGCACTTCATTATTCTCTTGCTCATCAAATATCTGAACTTTTGATTTACCTTTTCTTTGACTCACTTCTTCTTCATCACCTGTATTGATATTGATTGTACCTGCATACCAAGTACTTTGTTCATCAAATGTAACATCTTTAGAAACCATAAATTGCTTTGTAGATGGACTCCACAATCTATAGCCCATCTGCTTATCATCATATCCAATGAAAACATATTTTTCAGCTTTAGGCTCCAACTTGTGCCTTAATTGTGATGGCACATATGCATATGCCACACACCCAAAAATTCTGCAATGATCCAAGGTAGGTCTCTTACCCCACCAAGCCTCATATGGTGTCATACCCTGCAAGGCTTTACATGGTAACCTATTGACCAAATAAGTAGCTGTATTTACAGCCTCAGCCCACAAATAATTAGGGCAATTTTTCTCCTTCATCATGGATCTTGCAAACTCAGCAAGTGTTCTATTTCTCCTTTCTGCAACACCATTTTGTTGAGGAGAGTACCTGCAAGTAACTTCCCTTTTTATACCTGCATTCCATAAGTAATCACTGAACTCATTAGAGAAATACTCTCCCCCTCCATCTGACCTTAGTCTTTTCAACTTATGACCTGTAATTCTTTCTGCATATGCATGATAGTGCTTAAATGTATTAAACACTTCTGACTTATCTTTGATCACATAGATAGTGATCCACCTAGTAGCATCATCAACATAAATCACATAATACCTTGACCCATTTATACTGAAATCCTTTGATGGTCCCCACACATCTGTGTGTACCAACTCAAGCTTCTCTGAGTGCATAAAACCATGCTTGGAGTAGGAATTCTTATGAGCCTTACCTAATTGACATGCCTCACATTTGTATGTCATATGTTGACCTGCAACATTAGGCAATCCAAGCACTGAACCATTGTTAACCATATCTTTAATACCTCTTTCATTGAAATGTCCAAGCCTCTTGTGCCAAAGATCTAACTCAGAGATCTTATGTCCTCCATATGTGAACATAGCATGACCAATATTGCCTTGAATCTTCAATGTAAATAATCTTCCTTCCTTTTTCCATGAAACAATCTGTTTATACCCTTGGCTAGGGTCTTCCACATATACTCCATCATTAGTGAACCTTACTTCATATCCCTTTTCAACAATTTGTCCTACACTTATCAAATTCTTAGGGATTGTAGGAACATACAAGACCTTACTCAATAAGGTGCTTCCATCTTTGGCCTTCACTGATCCAATTGACTTCACATTGTGTTTTGTGTTGTCACCTGTTTGAACAACATGATTAAAAACATTATTCTCCAAGTTAGTCATCAAGGATATATTACCACTCAGGTGATTACTACACCCTGAGTCAATGTAGAAAACTCTTTGATCTTCACTCTGCCTTTCACAAGTTGCATTCATTATCAATGTTGAATCTTCCTTTTGATCTGAAGCATAATTGTAGTAGGTGTTGTTATATTGTTGACTTTGGAATCCTCTACCTGCATTTCTTCCAAAGTAATTCCTTCCACCTCTACCTCTGAAATTACCTCTTTGATTTCTACCACCTCTTCCTCTTGAATTATAATTTTGATTGTATCCACCATTATTCTGATTATTATACCAACAATCATTAGCTAAGTGATTTGTCTTACCACAAATCCAGCAAGCTTTGCCTCCATCTTTGTTATTCCTGCCTCTTCCTCTACCTTTGCCACCTCCTCTTCCTCTTAGGAAGTTGGCTTGACTAGTTGTCCCTTCATCTTCATTTACTTGTTGCTTTCCTTTGCTATTCTTCTTCTTGTCCTTTGAGTACATTGCATGACCTGTACTCTTGTCACCATCTCCTTTAACATCCTGCTCAAATGTTAGCATATGACCTAACAATTGATTTAAATCAGGAGTGAAATGGTCAAGTGATAATTCTGTAGACAAAATGAATGGCTTCCATTTGTCATCACCTCTAAAACCTGTAAGGATTTGCCTTACCAATTTATCCTCCTCAATGTCTTCATCAACAGCTCCTAATGCATCTGCAATGTCTTTCATCCTTGTCACATAGTCTGAGATGGATTGTGAAGCCTTCTTCTTGAAGGTAGTAAACTCTGCCCATAAGGATGCCTTCCTTGACTTTGTAGTATTCTGGAAATGCTCCTCCAAAGCATTCCAAATGTCAGTTGCACTTTCAAGACCTCGAATATGAGGTAGCAAGTAATCATTGACTCCCATATAGATAATGCTCCTGGCTTGAGCATCTTTCTTCATCCAATTTTTCAAATCTGCTAACTCTTCCCTAGTTGGAACACTAGGATCTATGAACTGTGGCTTCTCTTCTTCTCCTGTGATATAAGAAATTAAATCTTTGCTCATAAGATGAGCTTCCATCCTCATTGACCATGCAGGATAGTTTTCCCTATCCAATTTCTCTATCTGAAGAGAATCTCCCATCTTGTGTCCACCTGTGTATTGAAAACTTCAAGCTTTACAAACAATGTATGTACCTTTACTTCGAATTAGACTCTTTTTGTCCTTCTTGATGTCGTATGGTCTCCTCCTCAAGCTTTGCCTTCAAACTTTCACTTCTTAGTCCTTCAAGTGTTGAATTTCTTGAATCTGCAGCAGTCGGGACCTTCCTTTCCTTGATTTGATGTCTCCTGCTCTGATACCACTGATGGAGAGTGTTAATCTCCAAAAGAACAACCTACTCTTGAATTTAGAACACCTCTATATCAAGAGTAAGTCAAAACCTTCACTAAACTAGAGGTCCAATCTCCAAATTATTAAAATTGAGAAAATCTGTGAAGAAGATGAAACACAGAAAAGTCTGCTGCACAATTTCTTCTCATTGACCTATCAAACATGTAAAGTTTTCTATGAAATTTTGTATGGAGTGTCGCCTAGAGATTGCGCATCTTCTCCAAGTTAAAGTTCTCAAAAAGGTTTAGTATAACTTGAGAAATAAACTTCACAAGTTACCTATGTCCAAATCTGTACTTCTGAGAAGTCGATTTGACATCCCTAACTTCTTAACTTTGGTTCTCACAATGTCGAACCCGTTT
Source organism: Ceratopteris richardii (assembly GCA_020310875.1). Lineage (NCBI taxonomy): Eukaryota > Viridiplantae > Streptophyta > Polypodiopsida > Polypodiales > Pteridaceae > Ceratopteris > Ceratopteris richardii. The sequence continues at coordinate 81,652,293 of CM035407.1, read as the reverse complement.
TACCAAATCCTTTTGGCTGTAGATAGCTTATCTCTCAACTTAGATTTTGAGCTATCATATGTGTAAAACTTTACACTGTGCACTGAGCACTACTCATTTCTTTCAACTCGAAATGTGCGCCAGTTTCAGAGAACTGTGAACATTCAACACACATGAATGTTCCTACTAACAATTCTCCTAGCCTGTTTGCAATTAGACTCTGAAACTTAGGTCACAGGCTCATTAACTAACAACTTAGATATCCTCAAAAGGATTTCTCAATTGATCAAACACAGACGGAGCAGACGCAGAAACATCGGGCGCAATATTTTCTTCATTTCAGGAGAAGACTACTACAGAAAATTGAGAGAGAGTTCAACTACTTTCTCATCTGTCTATTGACATTTACAATCACTAATTTCTCTATACCTATGCTCATACATAGTCTCTCTTTGTCTTCTCTGTATATCCCGACATTTTCCAAAAGTATTTATAGGCATCTATATACAAACTCTTATCAAACCATAAGTATATGTAACCTATGTCATAACTAATGTACATATGTGTACATGTCCTTCACTCTTGTGAATGTATCCATCTTCTTTGCTCCAAATCTTCAATTGGTGATTGATCTGCACCAACATACATGTGCATAAATGATGGTTAATGTATAAAAGGGACAAGTAATGCATGCAAAAAGGGAACATCCATCTCACACAACACCTCTTACACAATACTGTGTATCATGATACTTGGTGCAATAATAGACACAAATCTAGTGATATTTTTGAGCTTTGACACCGGAATATATTCCGTAGTAAGTTCTTTTCAAAGCTCTCAAAGAGACACATCCAATGGTCGTATTTTCAGCTTGATCGGACCTTTGCAGTTCAACTTATAGCCAAAAAATATAGTGGTCTAAAATAACAACTTTCACTTCGAGACTTTCTACACTTCATACACACACACACACCCCTTAACAACAAAAAGAGATGGGGAAGGGGTAGACAACATTTCTAGACAAGTATTCCATGCCTCAAGCACATACAATCTCATGAAGACAAAGATACACAAGCAAGAAGAAGCAAATTTGAAATTTTTGCAAGTTAGCTCTTCAAAATGGAAAAAAGTATTTACAAAACAGTCACATGTGACTGATATACATGTGCCCTAATTTTGATCCTTTCACATAAGAGACTGGTACTTTCTCTATAAATCACTAAGTTCCTACTATTGTACAAAGGTAATGTTACAATCTTCAGGGATTATGTTTCTGGAAGACTCCTCTAGAGCATTTAATTTTCTTCTCAATGTTTTACAAAGGATTTAGGAAGAGAAAGTTAGCCATTTCTCAGAAAATTTGGGGCCTACTTTGCTTTACTTCTTTCTTTTGCTTCCTTGTCTTCATTCCTCTGCAACACTCTCCCCCTCTTAGTCTGTGTCATTCCTTGACAAGCTTCTGTGTGTTTTCTTGACACACAACAAGTGGCAGAATCTGGGATACATATGCTAAATGAGGCTTGTTGTCCTCATTTACCTCTTGCAAACTTGTTCCTCTCTTACCTGATATTGTAACTCCCTTGTGTATATATTTAGTTTAATCACATGCCACCAAGATGAGAGGAATCCTTCAAGACTCAAAGGCTATTTGTTACCTCAATTGAGCATCAGTCTGATGCTTCATTTTGCCCTTGACATTCCTTATATTCACACATAAGGGTTGGTACATATATTGTTGTTAACCTGATGTGTGCCCCTACGGGGATTTGGGCACAGAATAGTGTTTTAATGTTTTTTTTTCTTTTTTTCTTCTTTTTCTTCTTTTTCTTTTGTTGTTCTCTCCCTCCACACATCCGTCCTCCTGAACTTTTTCATCCATGATAGGATTTTGTTGGTGATGCATGTAGGTTTGGTAGACCTTTTCTATTTGGTTGATCTCATTGGCTTCTCTAAGCATGAATTCTTTCCATTGTGCCAATTTAACTCCATTATAGAGAACTTGCTGGTGATCCACAAAAATTCTTATTTCATATGCTACAAGTCTAACATCTAAAATAGAAAAAATCTTTAAAAATATATTTGAATCTGCTTCAAAAAGCCCTGTAAAAGATGCTTCTTTGAAATTTTGTAAATAAGGGCTTGTCAAAGACATCAAGCATGAGTAATAAGCCATGATAGTTAATCGGCTTGGCATGATTGGAAGATAAAAAATCAGGGTATTTGTGCCATGGTTGATTTCAATGAAGTTCAAAAGCTATACTCAATGAGCTTGAATACTTTCAACACGATTGGAGTTTGAGGTCTGCGAAAGCACACAAGCAACACAATGAAGAAGAATCTTGGAGCATAACACACAATACTGAATGTATTACCACTAGAATGTACAAAGATAAGTAATCTGTTAGGATAGTAGGCGTATATACAAGAAGGGGCAAAAAACCTCCTAAAGAGGGAAGAAAGTGCCCCGATAGTCCTTGAGTGTTCACACACATCACTACCTAAATATATCAACAAATCCCCCTTGAGAGTGATGCGGTGAACAAAGAGTTGGCACTTATGTATAAGGAAGTGCCAAGCTATGTGGAATCAATCCTCAAAAGGAAGTAAGCCCAAAGCTTTGCGAAAAACTTCAAACTTCTCCCTAGGCAGAGCCTTCGTGAAAAGGTCTGCAATCTTGTCCTGCATGGGCACATATTCCAAGCTGATCTTGCCAGTAGAAAACCTCTCCCTGACATAATGATAATGCACCTCAATGTGCTTAGTGCGAGCATCAAACACAGGGTTCCTCGCAACTGGCAATGTGCTCTGATTGTCAATGAAGATGGTGGTGGCAAAAGATTGACCAACACCCAAATCAACCCTAAGGCATCTGAGCCACACACACTCAACAATCATTGTGAAAGTTACCCTATACTCAGCCTCACAACTCAAAGTGGCCACAATAGGTTGCTTCTTGCTCAACCACGATATACATGAGCTACCGAGCATGAAGCAAAAGCCACTAGTGGACACACGAGTGTTATAGCAACCAACCCAATCAAAGTAAAAAAAAGCATGTACATCTAGCAATAGTGATCCCCCCTTGGGATAAAACAATCCAAGTAGTCGAGTACCACTCAAGTAGAGAAAGATGCACTTAACCACCTGCCAATGCTTGACACTTGGGTAATGCATAATACTGCTCATCAGTGAGACAACAAACTGAATATCTGGTCGAGTAATGCATAAGTAAATCAAGCATCCAACAGCCTGCTGATACAGAACAACATCAAATGCATCTCTAGTATCATGAAGACTCAATCGTAAACCAGTCTCCATAGGAGTGGCAATAGGTTTACAGTCTTCAAGGCCAAAATGCTGCAATAATGTGTCAATATATTTCGTTTGACACAAAGCCATTCCACCATCAACTTGCATAATTTGAATGCCCAAATAATGATGCAAATGCCCCAAATTAGACATCTCAAATGAGGCATGCAAATCATCTTAAAATTGGCAATATGCTTGTCATGAGAACGAGTGAGCAGCATGTTATCAATATACACAACAATGATCATAAGCACATCAGCATGCTTAACATATAAGGTGCTTTCAGTTGTACTGTTCTCAAAACCATGTGCAATCAAATAGGCATGTATCTTTCCATATCAAGCACATGGTGCTTGCTTTAAACCATATAATGCCTTCTTCAACTTGCACACTCAGTTTTTGTGCCCCTTTTGCACAAAGCCACGTGGTTGAAAAACATACACTTCTTCATGCAAGTCACCATTTAGGAATGCAGTTTTAATGTCCAACTGATGTACATTCCAACCATGATGAGTGGCAAGTGCACAAATGCTACGAACTATAGTCATTCAACATGTAGGAGCAAAGGTTTCATCAAAATCAATGCCTCTTTCCTATGCATAACCCTTTGCAACAAGCCTAGCCTTGTACTTGTCAACTGTTCCATCATGCTTACACTTAAGCTTGTATACCCACTTAGTGCCAATGGCCTTATTGCCAGGAGACACACATAAAGATCAAGTACCATTTTCATGATACCATCATATTCTGACTGCATAGCAACCATCAAATTTTTAGAATTTTGTGCTTCATCAAATGAAATAGGCTCATTCTCATCATAGAGACTAGAGGCAGCCATAGCATAGCAATCTGATGCAAAAGAGGAAACTACAAGAGGGGTTTTTGAAAGTTTGGTGTTTTCCATAATCTCAAAGTACGGAGTGGTGGGAAGCAATACGGAGAGAGAGAGAGAGAGAGAGAGAGATAACAGTGCAATATTCGGAGGAGAAGCCTATCTGTGCAGAACAACATAGTCTAGAAATTTGAAGAACGGAATTTTGTCTTATGTAACTATAGAGCACATAAGTATCTCTAACACTGTAAAAGTATCAAGATTGTAAAGCAAAGTTTTTATGAATGTTTACTCTATATTATTCCAAAGTTTGTAATGTTGAAGTTTATAATTAATGTGAAGTACTATAATATTCTTAGTATAATGTCAATAATCCAAAATCTATAAGTGTATGATCATAAGTCAAGGAACATAAACACATGTTGTGATTGTAGTAATCACAGTCATAATCCCCGTTTCCATACCCTAACCTTTGGTAGCAGGCTGTTTGTCAAAGACATTTTAGCCCTCAAACAACTCCATTTACCTTTTTCCTTCTAACTAGCTGAGAAAGCTTGATGTGCAACACACATAATGGACATGTTCTACCTAGATTGATCTTCCTGTAATAGAACAGAGACTAACTCCACACTTTGATAAGGCATTTGGATTTCCTTTCATCATCAAACGAAGAGTAGAAGCAAAACTCTGGTATGAATCTAGAAGACCATTCAAAACAATCCGCACAAGTGAGCTGTTAGGCAAGGCTTCATCAGCAGAAATATTGTTCTCTCAAATCTTTGATCTTTGTCAAAAAACTGTTCATGGAATCTCCTTCATTCATGTGCTCACTCTCCAACTATTTTCAAAGGTAAGCAACATGAGCCTCATTCCTTGCCTAGTATAAAGTGATAAGTGTATCCCAAGCATCCTTAGCTGTTCTACAAGAGCGAATGTGAGGAATAATGGCACGTTTGATAGACAAGGCTATCAATGCATGTGCCTGAGCATCTCTGCCATCCCAAGGAGTCTGCTCTATAGTAGGTGTGGTAGGAAGAACCGCAGCATGAACAAGACATGAAGAAAATCACCATCGTCAATGCCATCTACATCAGCTTCATTAACTATATTTGCAAGTGTAATAGGACGTTTTTCAACACCCTGTACAATATTCCACAGTCCTTTTGTAACCAATACATGATGCATCATATAATCCCATAATGGGTAATTGGTACCATCCAACTTATCCTCAACAACCAACATACAGAATACATCATTGCCTTCAACCATGGAAACTGATTAAAATACCTTGATGCAAAAAAAGAAAGATTGTATCTCAAAAAGCTGAACAAAACTAACTACCCTATCGAGTTCTGATAAACATGTAGTGGACTTCGATATGCTTATACTAGCGAACCAAAACATGTATATATATTTTGCACAAAAAGATGAAGTTGCCTACATAGGTGTTGTGATAGTGCATTTGAAGGCCGACACGAGCTCAGATCATGATTCTAACACCACAAAGAGAAGCTATTTTTAACTCCTAATCGTCCTGAGTATGCTCACCAAATTTTGTGTGATTTTGAGACTATGAGTAGAGGGGTGTCAACAATGGCCTAGATGAAACAGTGACCTGCTCTGATACCAATTGTTGGAGTTTGAGGTCTACAGAAGCACACAAACAACACAAGGAAGAAGAAGAAGAAGCTTGGACCACAACACACAATACTTAATGTATTACCAAGAGAATGTACAAAGATAAGTGACCAGTTAGGGTTATAGGCATATATACAAGCCAAGGGAAAAAGTTCCCCGACAATCCTAGTGTGTTCACACACATTACTAACTAAATATATCAATAGTGGGTACATATGAGAAAGTAAGGGAAAGATATTTGTGGCCAGGAATGTATGTACATATTTTGTCTTATGTTGCATCATGTAAACAATGTCAAGTGCACTTGTCTGTGAAACACCATGATGGATTATAGCCTACCTATCCACCTATCATACACTATAAATGGGTTGTTGATCTAGCAACTATGCCATTAGGAATCAACATGTATCATATTCATATTTGCTTGGAGGATCTCACTAACCATGTTGAAGGTAGAGCTTTAAATACCAAATCAATGGGAAATGTATGTAAATTCTTACTAGAGACTGATTTTGTAGATTTGGTTATGTAGATAAAGTTGTAACTGATCATGGAGAACAATGCACAATAAGCTAGAGATTTTTTCCAAAAGCATGGAATCTGATTAGCATTGACCAGAACGTATAATCCAAAAGCAAATGGGAAAATAGAAAGAGGTCATTCAACGATAGTGAAAGCTTTAGCAAAAGCTTGTGAAGGAAAAATTAATCAATGACCAAAATATATACTATTTGCTTTGCGGGCTGATTGCATGACTTGTACATGCATAACTAGATATATGATTTTGGAATTAATGTATGCACAAAAACCAATACTTCCAATTGAAACAAATTTGTTGACATGGTTTCTTTACCTTGGACTACTAACAGGTTGAGAGAGGAATTGTTATGTTTGAGATTGCAGCAACTAGAACAGAGACAAGAGCAATTGGAGGAAGCAGAAGAAAAGCTAAAGGCATCAAGAATAAAAAACAAGATCTACTTCAATAAATAACATTGATTGTGGCACAAGAAGATTGAAGATAGCGACTCGGTTTTGGTTTGTGATAGTTCATTTGACTCAAAATATGAAGCAAGAAAGAAATTATTGAAATGATGGTTTGGTCTGTATGTTGTATTTAAAGTAAATGAAAATAACACTTATGTTTTGAAAGAACTAGATAATATTGTGTTCAAATTACCTTTTTTTGGGAAATGAGTGAAACTCTTTAAAAGGAGAGATGAAGAAATTTATGAAATTTGAGAAGCACTAGTGAACAATCGGTCGAAAATGAAGATGAAGATGAAGTATGAACTTGAAGATGATATAGAGAATAAAATTGACCAAGTAACATCTATTCTTCTTGTTTGTATATTTTTTCCCTTGCATTGCACCTTTGCATTCATATTGTTCAAAACTATAAAATTGGCTCATGCAATTTCTTGAAATTTCATTAAAGTAAGAAAGAACAAATCAAATTTTTGAAGTTCAAGTGGAAGAAGGATTTGTTTTGTATAAATAGGAGCATGTTTGTGCATATAAGCATGTCTGATTAGAAGCCTAGTTTTGCCTATGCATTCATCTAGACCCTAAGCTCGAAATAAAGGGTTAAGCCTTTCCCCTTAAAACAAAAAAGCTGTGAATATTCTCACAAACCTCTGACAAATGGAAGTTTCTACTTGCTTCCACCCTAAACAAGTAGATGCACATTAATGGATGCAGATGGAATAAAGAAAAATGGAGAAAAATAAGAAGCTTAAAAGACATGAAGAGCTGGTTGTGGCCTTGAAATCTATTCGAGTTATCTTGGGCAAAACAAGGTAGATGTATGCATAAGAGGAACTAGTCAAATTTTGTGGATATGTATGAATGCATTATATGCACGTATTTATATGAGATGATGAATGACTTCGAAAGAGTGGATTAGAAAATTTGTTCCTTGAAAATCAAAACCAATTTTGTTATTGTTTTGAACTTCCTTCCAAGTAATTGTTGAACAAAAATTTTAATAGTTTAAACCTGATTTGAAATTATCATATGCCAAACAAAAAGAAAAAAGATTTGCATTCATTGAAAATAATTTGACAAAATAAAAATGAAGAAAACTCAAATGCGAAAAAGACATGAAGAATTGGTTGTGGTCCTAAAATCACTTCCAATTAGATTAGGCAAATGAGGTGGATGTATGCAAGAGAGGAATTAGTAGAATTTCATGGATATGTATGAATGCATTGTATGAAATTATTTATATGAGATGGTGTTTGACTTTGAACGAGTGAACTAGAAAATTTGTTTCTTGAAATACTAAACCAAGATAGTAATGGATTTTGAAATTAATTTCAAGTAAGTGTTGCACAAAACATTTGCTAGTTGAAACTTTGATTTGTTGTTATCATATTCCAGACAATAAGAAAAACATTTTCATTCATGAAACATAAATTGATTTGAGTTTCAATTTGTGATAAAAAAGAAGTTTTGATACCACTTGGGTATTGTTTTTTAGGATTGGCCCATATAGCACGATGTGCAGGTTTAGTAGGGGCAAATGTCGGAGAGATTCTCTCGCCCTACTTTGATGAGAGATGAAAAAACCTTCGGCGTTTCCATGCCCTATGTTAACGAGGAATGTGGCTAAGGGTGATGTGATGCAATACAAGAGAGAAGCGAAATTCATATCAGAAGGAGAAGAGGTGGAAGGCTAACAATGTTCTTCAATTCGACATAGCTTGGAAATGGGGAAGGCACAACAAAGTCTACTTGGGAAAGAAGAGGATTGAAGAATGTGGTGCAGACAAGGATTTAATATGTTACCTTATCTTCAACATCGAAACTTCTATAGGACAACACAAGCACAAAAACTTGTGATAGATGGAAATTGAGGAGTACACATATGAATGAGGATCATACCGAAGCAGTATAGAACCGCTTTTGCACAAACAAAAAAGGAAAGGAAGAAGGATTGCCACTATCAAAATCAATGTGTTACAAATTCAGAAACCACATGGATCATAGATCTCAAGGAGGTGACGTAATTTTAGTGAAGATGACAGCTGCACCTAAAGCTAATATATGTAGCATTTTTATTGAGGGAAGCTTATTGATTGACTCATTGTGTCAAATAATACAAACGGGTTGACGGAATTGAAGGCATGCATCAAAAGAGGGATATTTGAGGCGAAGTGTATGGCAGCAACTACTTACGACATGATTTACATGCACAACTCCACGATAGGCGCAGGCATGTACCATCTTGTACAAGAAAAGGGGGGTGACTCTTTTAGAGAATAGCCACTAAATGTAGAATCCCAAAGCTATAAGAGGGATCTCTAAGGCCAGTTTGAGAGGAGTTTTTTTTTGTTCATGAGTCATTGAGGGAGAGATTCCTTGCTTTCGACGTGTGTGAGAGAAAGGGGAGAGAGAGAGAGAGAGAGAGAGAGAGAGAGAGAGGGACCAATACAATGATCTCTATTACGCCAACATTTGACAATTGCCTTTGTTTCCATTAAGATCTACTATGTGCTAATTTGCCTACGCGAGGTTGCAACCACAGAAGGATACACAAGATGTGATAAGATAAATTAAGTCATTTGAGAAGATGTTGTTCCTCATGTCATCTATCTCTATCTAGATCTTTTCTTTAAACAAAACAACTCGATCTAGATCTTTTCTTAAAAAAAACAACTCGATCTAGTGAAGTGTTTCAGTTTTTTATGAATAATGTGCAATTCACTACATTAGCATTTGCGCTTGCCATATAATTGTTTTTCAACAATATTTGAAGTCAATTTATTTCTTATATTTGTTGATATATTTAGGTAGTGATGTGTGTGAACACACTAGGACCACCGGGGCAGTTTTTCCCCTCTTTAGGAGGTTTTTTTTCCCAGCTTGTATATACACCTATAAACCTAATGGGTTACTTATCTTCATACATTTTAGTGGTAATACATTCAGTATTGTGTGTTGTGCTCCAATGTCTTCTTCTTCTTCCTTGTGCCGTTTGCATGCTTCCCGAGACCTCAGACTCCAACAATTGGTATCAAAGTAGGCCTCTACTTCATGTAGGGCATCATCGACACTCCTCCGGACATATTCTCAGAATTGCACAAAAATTGGTGAGCATACCTAGAGTGATTAGGAGATCAAAACAACTTTGTCGTGTGGTATTGAAATCATGATCTGAACTCGTTTCAGCCTCCAAACGCACTATTGCAGTGCTTATGTAGGCAATTTCATCTTTTTGTGCCAAAGATATATACAGGTTTTGGTTTGCCAGTATAAGCATCTCGAAGCTTGTTACAAGTTTAGCAGAATTTGATAGGGTAATTTTGTTCAACTTTTTGAGATGCAATCATTTTTTTGCATCAAGGTTTTTTAGCGAGTGTCCATGGCGGAAAGCAGTGACGTATTCCGTATGTTGGCTGTTGAGGATAAGTTGGATGGTACCAATTACCCATTATGGGCTTATATGATGCATCATGTATTGGATGGAAAAGGACTGTGGAATATTGTGCAGTGTGTTGAAAAACATCCTATTACACCTGCAAACACAGTTGCTGAAGGTGATGCAGATAGCATTGAAGATGGCGATATTCTTCATGTTCCTATTCATGTTACGGTTCTTTCTGCACCTACTGCAAAGCAAATTTTTTGGGATGGCAAAGATGCTCAAGCACATGCATGAAGGCTGTTTCAAATAATTCCTTGGTTACTTGTGATTCCTCTTCATATTCCAAATATTCATTTGGTTGTTCTCGCACTATGGCAATCTGATAGTTCTTTATGCTCTCTTATACCATGCATAATGGTATTCCTAATCCATCTGTAGGCCAATGATGATGTTCCGGGCTTAATTCATTCTCCAAAGCACATTTCACTATCTAGTCTTCATCTATGATGATGTTCCGGGCTTAATTCATTCTCCAAAGCACATTTCACTATCTAGTCTTCATACTGATTATGCGCTTTCCTGATATATCTAATCCTAGCTTCTCGATATGTGAGCAATTGTTGTATGAATTCATTAAATTCTTCATCAACTTGTTCAACAACTCTTTAATCTTTTGCATACATATCTTGCACAGAAGAGGATATTCTTTCTGTAGTAATTGGCCTTTCTTGCACAACATCTTCAATAGTTACTTCTTTGACTTGTACAATAGCTTTACCTTCCATTTCTCAATTTCCTTTAGTAGTTCAACTCTCTGCTGCTCCCAACTAGCCCTTTCCTTTTCAATTTTCTCATTTAAACTATTGTATCCCCTCATTGCATTTGTAGCATGCATGTTAGCATGTTTCTCTAGCTCCCTTGCATGTTTTAATTCTAATTTTTTTCATTTCTTGTTTTAATGTTTCTATTTCTGTACTTTGATTATGTAAAATTTATTCCCCTATCTTCGTGTCCTTACTCCATCATGATTTCATTGATCTCTTCGTTTTCTTTGGTGAGTACCTGATAGGAAGTTTGAAGGACCCTATTTTTTGATTCTAACTTTCTAACATCTTCTTCCATTTTATTGATAGTTTCTGACTGCTTTGTACTTTTTTCTTGTAGAAACTTTATTCTATTTTTACTTTGCACTACCTTTCTTTCCAATTTAATAGCTTTTTCTAAATATTTTTCACTTCTTTGTTGCTGCTCTTTTGGCTCTTTTGCTTATTTTTTAATTTTTCTTCATTTGTTCTTCTATTACTTTACTTCCATTGATGAATTCATATTCAGTTGCTATGCCTGACATGATGATATTTCTGTTGGATGTTCTAAAGCCCTCAATATTATTCATAATAATTTGGTAGGCCCCTCTGATGTCTCTAGGGATACTTTCAATTCCCCCAGGTTTCTCTTGCTACTTCAAATCTACTTGTTTTTCTTCTTCTTCTTTTTCATTCTCTTCTCCTGACTCTGAGAGTTGTTAATCTTCTTGTTCATTATTAACTTGAATTTCAACCTCTTCAAGCGATTGTTTCTCTTCTTGTGTCTTCTTTGATTCTTTCTAATCTGAGCTTGATGCTTCTTTCATTTCTATATCATGAATTGTGTCTTCCCCCATAATATCATCCAATACATTTTAAATTTCATTTACTATATCCTGTAATTGCTCTTCTTTTTCTATTAACTTTACTTCTTTATATTCTACATCATGTAGCTTAATTGAGTATTCTGGTCCTTGTGTGGCTTGGGTGATAAGGCTCAAGTAATGGAGGCTTGGGTGAGG